>OZ030005.1:174319658-174694658 GCA_964023405.1 Apodemus agrarius
CAGCCCTCTGAAATCCTTATAGAGCAAGCCTAAAGACCAGAGTTTAGATCAGCAGCACTCAGATTTAAAAGAAATATTGGTTGGCCACTGTGGCACATTCCTGGAGTCACAACATTGGAGAACAGAGACTCAAAGAACTCTGGAGTTTGCTGGCCAGCCAGTGTTGCCAAATCAGTAAATTCTATGTTCAGTGAGAGATTGCCTCAGAAAAGAAGGTAGAAAGTAGGTTATCAAAGAAAATACCCCCACTTCAACCTCCAGCCTCCCTATGCACACTCACTGAAGGAGAAAATTGTCCTTCTTTTTTACTGTTTGAGAATGCCATGCATACATATAATATAAGCATATAGAGTTGGATTTGACCCAATCCTATTACCTCGTCTACAGTTCCTCCTCCACTACCTCCCCCACCTATAGCCTTTTCCTCATAACTTCATGGGCTTTGATCTTTAAAACCCACAGAGTCTACTGTGTCTGTACATGCCTAGGTTCGGGACTATCTCTTGGAGCATGGGTTAGCCTGTCGTGCCCTTAATCCTTGAAGAAAATGGAATTGCCCTTCCTCTAGTGCTTGTCAATCAACAATAGCTTGGGGGAACCACTTTTAAAGAATGGGCGACTGAAACATATTTTCCAATAATTCTGTTATTGGAAAAGTCTATTTTGACGTCCAAAAATGAAAGATTAATTTAATCATTCAAATTAAGCTTGCAGATGACCATACCATCAGGTCAGTATAAACCACAGTTGAGAAGGGAGTACACTTGGGTTGGTGGTTTGCTAAATAATAGACCACTTCTTTAGTGTATGAAAGCCCTAGGTTCAAATATTAACACCAAACATATACAAAAGAATCCACCTGATTTCCTGTGTGTGAATGTACGTTATATATCCACCCATATACAACAAGGTATGCAATGTAAAGACAGGAGTTTTCAATTCTTTCCTTAATATGTATTTTCTATTGTTTTCCACACTAATATTTTGTAGTAAGTAATGTTTTTTATTTTTTTCTAGTTTGTGTATAAGAAATTAAAAAGTGCAGAGACAAGAAAAAGGCAATTAAGTGAAGTGTTTCACAAAAAGAAGAGGAGGAGGAGTGGGAGGAGAAATTATTTCCAGGAGGAGGAATCAAAAGCAATTGCTTAAAGCAGTCAAAGAGGAGGGATGAGAAGCGTTCAACTGCATCAGAGCAAAGTGATGAGCGCTTCATAGACTACTAAGACAAGGCAGAACTAGATGGTGAGAGAAAGGAAAACTTAGTAATTACTTTGCTTCTTTGAGGCACCACAGTCTGAGCAAAAAGACAGAACTGGGCTGTAATGAGGACTTTGAAGTCTAAAATAATTGAGAAGAATATGACAAAACTCCCAGTCACACCTCCTGGGGGTTGGACTATGCAATGACACTGTCACCACTTCTAGGAGGACTTCGATCACCCGCCACAGGAATCTACAATACTCTGTGCTACCTTGTAACATCATGATTTATTGTAATTAATTACTAATCAGTAAGAAGGTCAAATCTTTGCAGGCAAGCATTATAGTTAGTCCACTGTTGACACCACAGAGCCCACTGGAGCACAGAATCCTCAATAAATGTGTGTTTTATTAATTACTCAACTACAAATTAGGGTCATGAGAAAGTTTGCAAATTAGATTATTGATTCCTACAGCTTTTAGTTGTCAGGTGTGCCTTGGAAAAACTTTGACAGGTCAAGGGTGGTAAAAAAAAAAAAAAACTAGGTAGGATTGCCCCAGACAGGTGGGAAGAGAGGGAAGTCATTTGGCCCTAGTGAAAGTGACTGGAAATTTCATAAAGGAAACTTCAAGAAACATGGAAGATTTAAAAACTTCAAAAGGCAGAGTTCAAACAGTTGTCTGACTTTCACAAATAGAAAATATTTAGCAAACCATCCACTGATATTTTGTTGGTAATCTCAAGCTAGAGTCTATACTGGATAAACAAAAAGGCTCTGTGAGTACTTCAGAAAGTATGTTCTGATCAATATGGACCATCCTGTTTGTCTAGAAATATTCTTGTCTAGCCAGATTTTCTTCATGGCTTCCATCGAAACTCACACTTGACAGTGGCTATGAAAATGTTTTTTTTTTTTACTTTTTTATTCGATATATTCTTTATTTACATTTCAAATTATTTCCCCTTTCCTGGATCCCTCCCCCAAAAGTCCCATAAGCCCTCTTCCCTCCCCCTGTTCCCCAATCAACTTCCCTGTCCTGGTATTCCCTTACATTGCTGCATTGAGCCTCTCCAGGACCAGGGGCCTCTCCTTCCTTAATGTGATCAATTGGGGCAATGTTTAAAGAAAGCTTTTACTTGTCAATCGTGCCTTGGAAAACCTTTGACAGATCAAGGGCTCGTAATAAAGCAGGTAGGAGAGCTCCTGCCAAATGGCTCTCTGGTGGGAAGAGGAGAGTCATTCTGATCCTGGTGAAAACTGATTGGCAATTGCATCCACAGAACAAAAGCCCCAGCCATCACAGGTCCCAAACCAGCTGCAGGGTTTGGCAAGACAGAAGCTCTTCCCTTGTGGGACAGGTAAGCATTAGAGAAATTCTACATTGTATCTCTCGATGGCTCAGAACCCTGTGGCCAGATGCCATCTTAAGATAGACCCTATTGGTTAAAACTTAGCCACCCTGGCATCATAAGTACCTCACTCTGGCTTCCCATTATCCATCAAAGATCTTAGACAAAGCTTACAGAATGCAATCTAAAGGACAGAGCTAATTACTTACTAAGTTCAAGACTCCCTAAGCCTCCCTCACCAACACTATAGAGTCTAGACTGAAAGGACCCAGAGATTGAATAAAATTAAAAAGCTTTAGAACAGCAAAGTAAATATCTGCAAAGTGAAGAGACAGCCTAGAGGATGGGAGAGAAAATTCCAACTGTGCACCTGACAAAAGATTAATAGCTAGACTCTAAAAAAAATAATTAAAAGTTAAATATCAAAGACTTAAATCAATACATGAACAAATGAGAAAGCTGTGAAACAAACAGAAGTAGCACCCCCAAATGACTAGATGGTAAGAAATAATCAAACTCAGGGCTGGAGTCAATAAAATAGAAACAAGCAAACAAATGAAAAACAATACAAAGAATCAATTAAACAAAAAGTTTGTTCTTTGAGAAAATCAATAATATTGGCAACCCCTTAGCCAAATTAAATGTACTGTAGAGAGAGAATACACAAATTAACAAAATTGGAAAAGGGAACATAACAACAGACACTGAGGAGATCCAGAGAATATTGAGAACATACTTTTAAAATACACCTAATTGAGAAATCTAAAAGAAACGGATAATTTTCTTGATAGATACTACTTACCAAATTTAAATCAACATCAGGTAAGTAATTTAAACAGACCTATATCCCCTAGTGAAATAGAAGCAATCATTAAAGTCTCCCAACCAAAGAAACTGCTATATGATTTTAGTGCAGAATTCTACCAGACATTTAAAAAGTATTGGCATTAATTCCAATACTTATCAAAATATTTCACAAAATGGAAACAGAAGGACCAAGCCACAGTTACTCTGATACCTAAACCTCATTAAAAATCCAGCAAAGAGAATTACAGACCAATTTCCTTTATAAATATGTATGCAAAGATTCTCAATAAAAGACTTGCAAACTGAATCCAAAAGCACATCAACAAAATCTTCCAGATGATCAAGTAGATGCAGAGATGCAAACATGGTTCCATACACATAAATCGATAAATGAAAACCACCATATAAATAGGCTGAAAGACTGAATCCACATGATCATCTCATTAGATGGAGAAAAGACCGTTCATAAAATCTAACACCCCCACATGGTAAAAGTCCTGGAGAGATTAGAGATACAAGGGACATATGTAAACATAATAATGGCTATTTGCATCAAGCCTATAGCCAACATCAAATTAAGTGGAGAAAACTCAAAGTTATTTCTCTAAAATCACGAATAATACAAGGTGTTTACTCTCTATGTCTATTGAATATAGTACTTGAAGTCTTATCTATAGCAGTAAGATAACTGAAGTAGACCAAGGGGAAAAATGGAAACAAAAAAGTCAAAATATCAGTATTTGCAAATGATATGATAATATAAATAAGTTGACCCTTTTAAAAGCCTACCAGGAAACTCTTACAGTTGATAAACACTTTCAAAAGTTTCAAAGTAGCAGGATACAAAATTAACACACAAAAATCAGTAGCCTTCCTATATATAATAGACAAATGGACTGAGAAAGAAATTGTGGAAGCAACACCTTTTCCACGATAGCCTCCCCAAATAAAGTATCTATGATAACATTTACCATGCAAGAGAAAGATTGCTATAGTAAAAACTTTAAGACATTTAAGGAAAGAAATTGATATCATAAAATGGCTTCCAGTTGTGTTTTTTTATTGGGTTCTTAAACATAGAAACATTTGTGTCCATGCACTTATCTACATTTCTTATACTTTTTCTTTGGCTCTTTTTCTTGTTTTGTTTGGTCATACTCTGATTTTTTTTATGTTTTTTTATTTCTCATATTTATTTTATTCCTTCAATACTTGCATGTTTACTTTGAAAGAAAAGAACCTTTTTATTGGTTCGTCATGAATTTCTCATCATGCACCTCAATCCCATTCAGCTTCCTCATCCCTTATGCCTACCCTTTACCCTTGCAATTCCTACCACCCCCACTCTCAGAGGACAAAACCTCATTGTGGAATTTGTTGTATGGCACAGTGTGTCCTGTGCAAACACTTCTTTGCTTGCAAATGTTCATTGCAATAACTTTTTGGTCTGGTATGAGGCCTCTGGCTTCTGCCACTCTATCAATACTGAAACTTCCCTCTTGTTCCTCTTGAGTATCCTCGTGTTGGCCTGTGTTGTGGAGATTCTGTAGTTTTGGATGTGTAAGATGGGCCACTTCATGAACTTTAGCAATTCATTAATGGAGAAGATGTTGGGTTGGGCCAATTCAAAGTCCTGGATCTGGGCCTGTGAGGTATTTGAGCTGGTCAGCCTACAGGCTCCCCACTCTAACACCCTTAGGGCCAGCTTACCAGCAAACCTGCAGCCAGAAGCAGCTCTACCCTGCTTCCTAGGCAATGTACAAGACCCAGTCTCCTGAGTTTTGCAATCTGTGAGGGACATGGCCAGTTCTCCCACTCTCATGACCCTGGGGCCAGTTCTCTCACCTGCCACAGATGGCAAGAAATGAAGAGGGGGAGGAAGACATCTTTCCCTTGTCTGAGCCACCACTCAGCAAATAAAAGCAGGGCCAGCTCACTACCACCTGTACATCAAGGACCAGGTCTACTATGCTGCCCATTCTCCAGAGTGTTGCAGTTGGTGAGGGGTAGGGACAGCTCTTCTGCTCTCATGACACCAGGACAAGGTCTCCCACCTGCCACAGGCAGTGACGGAAAAGGGGAAGGAAGCTATCCCTCCCTCATTCATACCCCCTCACGAGATACAAGTGGTAGGGCCAGCACTCCCATGCTTATATCTTAGGGGCTGGCTCACCCCCAAATCCTGCGATGTGTGACCTGCTCTTCTGAGTATGGTAACTAGCTAGGGATAGGGTCACCTCTCCTGCTCTCATGCCCCCAGGGACATCTCTCCACAATGTCAAGATGAGAATTGGGGCCAGCTCTGCACAGTCCTCAGACATCAACACATTCCTGGGCTGTAGCCTAAACTAGAGATGTCTGCCTGGCCTTCGGGGTAACAAACCCTTGCTGGTGCAGGACCATGGACCCAGACATGACTTCTGGGGGCAGCAACGTCCAAGACCCCACCGTGGTCCCAGGTGACATCACCAGCTACTCCCATCAGGCTGTTCCTCCCTTCCTTTGAGTCTCTTCACTGTGACCACATCCTTCTGTTTCTCCTTCTCATCCATTTCTCTACCACTTACTTGCTCCTCTTTGTGGCACTGGGCTGTGTCTTAGATTATCTCAGGAGAGGTCTCAGGAGTGCTAAGCTATATCCATGCATTATGGCACTGGGCAGGAGTCCTCATGGTCATGGTCAGGTGCCCCTAAGCCTAAACAGTGCCAGACTGGTGGCCATATCAGGCTAGCTTCCTGCATGCTCCCCATTGTGCCTGTCTAGTGGGTGCCTGGCCTGCCCAAGTGGCCCCTTTCAAAGGTTGTCTGTCTCAGACTCACCGCTGCTCTGGGCATGAAGGCCCAAGTGGGGTTCTTCTAGTCTCTGGCTTGCTTCCGTCCTGGGAGTCTGTCCAGACCTGCTTCTTTTCTGGGAATGTTAGGCTACTAATTATTTGTATGTTCATAGGTCAGAACACTGAGTGTAGACATAGCGTCTCTCCTTCTGCCACCTCCTGATGTACAGGTGACACACAGCAAAACACCTGCAATACCTCTAGGGAAAGTACCTGTCTGCTTTGTAATGATAGACATAAATAGTATGAATCTGGATGGGAGAGGAGGTGGGGAAAATCTTGGAAGAGTAGGTGAAGCAAAAACCTTAATTAGAATATTCTGTAATGAAAAAAAAAACTTGCTTTCAATAAAAGAACAAGTGTAAATGGGAAAATGGATTATAGACAGGTTTCCAAAAATAATACAAATGCCCAATAGACATTTTAAAAAATGTTCAAAGTATTTGACCATAGGAAAATAGAGAGTAAACATACCTTGAGATTCCATTTCATCATAGTCAGAATAGTCATCATCAGGAAAGCAAACAACCAACATTGGTGAATATGTGGAAAAAGAGGAACCTTACATACTACAAACTGGTGGCAATGAAAACTGGAAGAGCCACTATGAAAATCAGTTAGGAGCTTCCTTAAAAATATAACAACAGAATTCCCATATGATCTAGCTATGTCACTGCTGGGTATATCCTGTTAGAGCATAACAGAGATACTTACACATTTGTGTTTAATGCTGAATTATTTGCAGTAGCCAAGATATAAAATAAGCCTAGATGCCTATCTACAGATGCAGGCCAAGAAAAATAATTAAGACAATGGAATTGTGATCGCCCATAAAGAGAGTGAATTTATCTCATGTGTAGGAAAATTAGTAGAAATGGAGATCATCATTTTTGGTAAAATTAGTCCATTTATAAAGGCTAATGCCATAGTCTTTCTGATGTGCTGATCTATATGGAAATATAAATATGCATGAATATGTGTTTTTATGTGACATGAAAGTAACAGGAACTCTAAGATGCAGGAGTGGACCTAGAAGGAGAGAAAAGAGAAGCAAGAGAGAGTAATGACAAAAAAAGAGAAAATACTACACAATTTCTCTCGTATATAAAAAGCAAATTAAATATATGTGTTATATATTTCATGTGAGTTATATGCACATACATACTCACACAAAAAAGAAAGAATAACTGAGATTAAGGTCAGAAAACAGGAGTAGGAGTGTTACAATATGATTATGATAAAAGAACATCTTAATATGCTTAAAATAATAAAGTATGAGTATGTATGGAAATGCCATAGTGAAACCAATTGTTTTCTATGCTAAAATTACTTTTTTTGAATTTTTTATTAGATGTTTTCTTTATTTACATTTCATTCCCTTTCCTGGTTTCCCCTTCCCAAACCTTCTATCTCATCCCCCCTCCCTCTGCTCACCAACCCACCCACTCCTAACATTGTCCTAGCATTCCCCTACACTGGTGCATCAGCCTTAACAGGACCAAGGTCCTCTCCTCTCATTGATGTCCGACAAAGGCATACTCTGCTACATATGTGGCTGGAGCCATGGGTCCCTCCATGTGTACTCTTTGGTTGGTGGTTTAGTCCCTGGGAGCTCTGGAGATACTGGTGGATTCATGTTGTTGTTCCTCCTCCTATGGGGCTGACAGTTCCTTCAGCTCCTTTGGTCCTTTCTCTAGCTCCTCCATTGGGGACCCTGTGCTCAGTCCAATGGTTGGCTGGGGGCATCTGCCTCTGTATATGTCAGGCTCTGGCAGAGCCTCTCGCGGGACAGCTATATCAGGCTCCTGTCAGCAAGCACTTATTGGCATCCACAATAGTGTCTGGGTTTGGTGACTGTATATGGGATCATTCTCTGGATGATCTTTCCTTCAGTCTCTGCTCCACACTTTGTTTCAGTATCTCCTCCCATGGGTATTTTGCTCCTCCTTCTAAGAAGGACAAAAGTAGCCACACTTTGGTCTTCCTTCTTGAGCTTCATGTGGTCTGTGAATTGTATCTTGGATATTCTGAGCTTTGGGGCTAATATCCACTTATCAATGAGTGCATACCATGTGTGTTCTTTTGTATTGGGTTACCTCATGAAGTCATTGTTTTTAATAGCCAAGTAAAGTTCTACTATGTAAATGAACCACATTTTCTGTATCCATTCCTCTGTTGAGGGACATCTGAGTTGTTTCTAGCTCCTTGCTATTAGAAACAAAATAAAAACTATTAATAAACATAATAGTTTCACAAACACATGTAATTTTTATATTAAGGGAAACAGCTGATGTTAGTGGGGGATTAAGCTTGTTAATATGTAACATATCAAGGTACTAGACAGCAGCATGCCTTGATAAAAGCCAAATGTACTTTATCCTAGTCTCTTGTACATAGGAATAGTCTAGGAATGAGCCTGTGCACAAACTCACATACACAAACACCACTCATAAGTTATTCAAGAAATTTTACATCTTTCCTAGAAACACACTCATATGAAAATTGCTGATGCCAAGATGTGCTTTTAGACAAGAGCCTGGCATGGTTTTCCTCTGAGTGGCTCTACCAACTGCTGACTAAGACATGTGCAGATACTCACAGCCAACCATTGAACTGAACCTGGGGACCCCAATGGAAGATTTAGGGGAGGACTGAAAGGGATTGCATTGCCATAGGAAGAACAATGGTACCAATTAACCAGACACCTCAGAGCTCCCATGGACTAAACCACCAGCCAAGGAGCATATATGGGCTGGTCCCTAGCCCCTTCTCCATATGTAGTAGATGACTGCCTTGTCTGGCCTCAGTGAGAGGCAGTATGCTTGGTCCTATAGAGGCTTGATGCTCCAGAGAAGAGGAATGCTAAAAGGGTGAGGTGGGAGTGGGTGTGTGGATAGGTGAGTACAGTCTTATGGGTGAAGGGGAGGGAGGAGGAGGTGAGGAGTTTGTGCAGGGGAGACTGGGAAGGGGTAACATGTGAAATGTAGATAAGTAAAAAATTATATACATATGCATATACATACACATAAACATACAAACACATATATATGTGTCTATACATATATATGTATATGTATATGAAAAGAAAATCTCAGGTGTGAATTACTATACCAAGGTTTCACATCTGCCACACCACAGGCAGTGAGTTGTGTGTTTCTGATGAAATCAAACCAGTTCCAAGTAGTGTGGCTGTAGGTAACTGTGTGCTTATGAGTAAGTTATTTCCTTCCTGGGATCGCAGCTTCTTTGTCAAATAAAATAGAATTATCAAAGGAGAACTAGAAGAGGAATTACATATTGCAGTCCCAGTGTTGTTAGAAGACCGCGAGAGAAGGCTCTGGGCTGCTTTCTTAGGTGTCTCCAGAACGGTGCTGTAAAGACCTCCCTGAGGAACACACAGTCCAAAGTCCATCAATATGAAATTAGCCCAGCACCATAGCCATCCATTCCCTGTGCAACAGTCTATGAATACTACCCATTTGGATTGCAAATATCCAAATCAGTAATTCCAAGATTAGAACTGAGTTAATAAGCCATTATGGTGTCCATGAATATTAACTCTGACACTGAAAAGTGAAGAGTGGAATCTGTCACTGAAATATCAAGTCCCACCTGGCTAACAATTACCCCAGGCTGCTTTCTTATGAGTCTTGTGAAACTGAATTTGAGACATCATGTTGGTAGAATTTACCTCACACCTGGGTTTTTAGTTGTAATGAAGTCTTGGAAATGGAGTTGTACCATTCTTTAGGCTGTGTGATACAGAGACATAGGGAAGACTGAGACAATGTACCAAAAGATAATAGCCTGTCCCAACTCTGGAACAATCTATATCTGTGTTACTGAGTTTCTGTCACAGAAGATGCAAAATACAGAACCAAGCATGTAGCAGAGAAGACTGACTTTATCCACTCATTCTTACACACTGATGAGTATTTCAATCCTCTTGTTATGTTCCTGGAGACACTGATTTGGTCTGTGGAAGGTCGCATGAATCTGCAATTTTAAAACTGTCTTAGGTGATTTCAGAGTAAGCTGAATTAAAAGCAACTTGATATACTTCTAAACTGGCTCTGTTCTCTAACCATGGGGAACAGAAAGGCAATAAACATATCTTGTGATGGGATGAAGATCCTTTGGGAGTTTTCTCAGAAGTAGTACAGATGAGTCATAAGGTATGCTCTCTTTTATATGTAGATCATAGCATGTAATGCACACATGTATGTACTTGAACAGAAGTACCTGAGTGTAAATCCTAAAAAAAACTACAAAGAAGACCAAGAAACTGCCAAGGTTACCCACATTGATTCTCCCCCAACCCTTTTATATTGGATATATTCTTTATTTACATTTCAGATGATTTCCCTTTTCCTGGCTCCCTGCCCCCCAAAGGTCCCATATGCCCTTTTCCCTCCCCCTGTTCCCCCATTCTCCCCTTCCCACTTCCCTGTAATGGTACTCCCCTACACTGATACATTGGCCTTTCCAGATCCAGGGACCACTCCTTCCTTCTTCTCGGACATCGTTTGGTATGTGGATTGTGTCTTGGGTGTTCCAAGATTCTAGGCCAGCACCTTCATTATCCCAGGTCTCTTTCTCCTCCTGGAGATGCCCCCCTACCTCCTCACCCCATCAGTTGCAGGTTTCCATTTATGTTCGTAACCATCTGCTCATCTCTCCTGTCCTACCCCACACCTGACCCCGAGGCCCTGCCCATTCCTCTCCCCATCCCCTCTCCCTCCCAATTCCCTCCCCCCATCTGCCTCTTATGACTATTTTATTCCCTCTTCAAAGTGAGATTCAAGCATCCTCACTTAAACCTTCCTTCTTTTTTAGCGTCTTTGGGTCTGTGGAGTGTAACATGGTACCTGTATTTTATAGCTAATATCCACTTAGTGAGTACATACCACATATCCTTTTGTGACTGGGTTACCTCATTCAGGAGGATATTCTCAATGTCCACCCACTTGCCTGCAAAATTCATAATGTTTTTGTTTTTAATATCTGAATAGTATTCCCTTGTGTAGATGTACATTTTCTTAACCATTCTTCAGTTGAGGGGCATCTAGTTGTTTCCAGTTTCTGCAAAAAAAGCTGTTGTGAACAAACTTGAGCAAGTATCTTTGTGAGATATTGTAGCATGTTTTGGGTGTATGCCCCAGAGTGGTATAGCTCAGTCTTCAGGTAGAACTATTTCCAGTTATCTGAGAAACTGCTAACCTTGAGGACTCTTACGGGAGAATATGAGGGAGGATTGCTGGTCTCAAAGGGGATAGGATCTCCCCAGGAAGACCAACAAAGCAAACTAACCTGGACCTCTGAGGATCTCAGAGTCTTACCCACCAACCAAAGAACATATATAGGCTTGATCTAGGCCTCCTCACACATGTAGCAGATGTGCAACTTGGTCTTTATATGGGTCCGAAATAACTGGAGCAGGGATTACCCCCAAAGCTGTTGTTTGTATGTGAGATGTGTTCTAGCTTCTTGTATGGCCTCAGTAGGAAAAGAAGTGCCTAGCCTTGCAGAGACATGAAGTGCCTGGGTAGTAGGATACCCAGAGAAGCCACACCTACTCAGAGGAGAAGAGGAAGGGGAGGGGAATGATTGTAGGAGGGGGTGATTAGTGGCGGGGGGGGGACAGTGAGTGGGATGTAAAGTGAATAAGTAAAAAAAAAAATTAAATTAACTTTTTAAAACAGTGAGACCAATTATGGTGGTTTAAAGAAAATGGCTCCTGTAGGCTCATATTTTTAAATATTTGGTCTGAAGTTGGTGGAACAGTTTGGAAAGGACTGGGAGGTGTAGCATTGGAGGAGGAGTATGTATGTCACTGGGAATAGGTTTTGAGGTTACAATAGCCCATTCCATTCCCAGATAGGATCTTTGCCTCTTGCTCTGGATGAAACACAAGCTCTATCTACTACTCTGATACCATGACTGCCTGCCTGCTGCCATCTTCACTATGGTGTATTGAATAAAATATTTTAATATAAATATAAATAATTAATTAATCCAACAGCTATATTTCATTACCTTTGCTAGTCCCCAACGACTACACAATGAGACTAAGATATATTAAAATAGCCTTGAGCCAAATACTGATCAATTATTACTTAATTCTAAACCTCCAGGCTAGTCTGGTATCCTCCCAGACAATATCTCCACATGACTTAAATTTTTTGATTTGTTCTTGTTTCAGCTCTCTTCTCCTGAAGCCCCCTTGGTCTCTCTTCACTTCCTCCTTGTCTCTTTCTCCACTCCGCCTAGAATTGGAAGTCCCACCTCATTCTCTCTAAAGCTCTGTACTAGCTCATTGGCTTTTTTTGGCAAGACAGAGAATGAATAAGGAATTCTTTAAATCTTGAGACAGGAGCTTCTAAGAATAAACACAATAAAACCATATCTAGATTGAAACCACATAATGAGATAGAGAAATCATTGTTCAAAATAATACAAGGGTAAACTACACAATGTACAAAAGACATTTTCCCAACAGTGATGCTCATGGGCTTTAACATTCTGAAACTATAAGACTCCAACAAACTTTGTTCTGTAGTTGTCTTGGTCATGGTGTCTCAGCAATGTAATAGAAATAATCAAGACACCAAAAAGGGTAAAAGAATCAAGGAAAAAAACCAACATTAACAACAAAAAGTACATGGGACACAGAAGATGGAAGGAGACTGGAGTGAGGTGCAAGGGCAAAGACAAATGCAAGAGGTGAAGTAGAGGGAATCAACCAACACACTCTGCTGGAAAGTGACATACTAATACCTAACACTTTGAATGTTGATTGAAAAACAGAAATAAACCTTTTTCAAAAAAAATATCTGACTACAATATCAAAACTCATCTCCAATCTTGTTTATTTAAGTCCCCGTCTCTGCTCAAGACCTTTCATACTACATGACTATGTATACCACATTCATGATTTAACACAATGTTGTGTTTACTTGACTAGGGATCCTTGAAAAGTTACACTATAACAGCAGTCCACCTTCTGGTTTTCTGTCACCTTCTTTGCAAAGCACCTGTTTACCTATGCTGAAGTAATAGAAATCAGTTCATCAGATATTCCACTGAAGGTTAACTTTCACTGGAATTCATGACATTGCTATCCCAGGGATATTCACATTTTTCCAGGGGATTGAATAAGGAGACTACAAGCCAAAGAAGACAAGAACTTTGAGCCCCACCACTTTAAAAATCTGTTTTCTTTACATACCTAATTCAGCTAGCAGATGCCTGTGGGTTTACCTTCTACACAAGTAATAAAGTTCAACTTTCTTATCAAATATACATTCTTATCCTTGAAAGGGTAGACCCCACAGAACACTAAATATAAACAGGTTTCATTTCTGAAATTAAAGTGAGTTGGTAATTCCAGTGATTATTCCAAAGAATTTATATGCAAAATCAAAATGCACTAAGCAATAGCAAGTGTAAGATTTTTACTGAGATTGCAGGTCCTTTTATAAAAGGTTCATGCAGCCTAAATTTCCTGGTTCTATAGTAGTGGTATGCCAGTTTGGAGGAGAAAAAAAAAACCTTGAACTTGGCTCTATGCTAGAGACTAAGAAACTTGGCAGGACCCAGAATAGGAAAGCTGGCTTTGGTCTCAAGTGCATATTTGTTTGTTTAGATATAATGTTGAAACATTGAGGCCTACAATTGCATTTTTTTGCAATTAAATTTACTTTGTTATTTTCATCCTATGTCTGTTCAAAGCCAAGATTGATCTTGTGAAAGTAAAATATACACCAGGACAACAAAGACCTTCCTGCATTGATGTTTAGTGTTCAATATTGAGAGTTTGTACCCTGAAAGTTGGAAGCACATGTAAGCATGTACATGCTCAACAGATGGAATTTTTCTTTATGCTAAAGTCACACTCTAACAATGACTTTCTTACTTACTCATCTGTTCTTTCAGAGTCTTACCAAATATACTGCCCAATTATTATATTTCTTCAAACAATTTTCAAATCATAGAACTTAATATGTTTAAATAGTTTTAAAGGGGGGAAGAAGAAGAGTTTACCCAGTGTGGTGAGCAGAACATTAGCTCCCAAATATTCGCACAACCTAATCCTGCTTTTCAATGACCGACCATGCCTTTGTAGATAAGGAACTATAAAGATATGGTGACCCTGGATTACACACTGGATTCAGTATTCTCACAAGTGCCAAATTATATACAAATAATTGAAAGAAAAAATATGAAAATCAAAATGGTCTGGAAGGGAAAGAAGAGAGAGCACATCATAAAAATGTTAAAAAGCAAGCAAATTAATGACTCTTCCAGAGGACCCAAATTCAACTTCATACACCCACATCAGGCAGCTCACAACCACTTTGTACAAGCTCCAAGGGTCTTTCTCCATCTACTGAAGGCACCTCACACATGGGTACCTCTGGGGTTACCTGAATATGTTTGAACACACACACACATACACACACACACACACACACACACACTCACACAAATATATAAATACATACATACATACATACATACATACATACATACTCTTTAAAAGATGTCAGTGAGTGTTTTGTCTAGTGACAACATGGGAGATGCATGCTTGCTTTAAAGTTCTGTGCACCACAGAATTATAAAAACTCCCATGTGTGATATAAAATGTTTATAACCAAAAAGCTTATTTAAGAAAAATTAAAATACCAATATTGTTAGTGTTGCAACTGCTATTGTAAGCTTCTCAGTAGAGAACATGAGAAGATAAATGGGAGAGTAGCTTTGCCAATGGTGTTTTCATCTCAAAGGACTTTCTATGGCTCTGATCTTTATAGCTGGAGCACTATATCTCACACCGTGTGCTGATGAGCAGTTGAGCCTAGAGGCTGCAGGAGCGTCACAAAGGCATGGCACTGATGGGTTCCTAAGGCACCCAGGACCATTTGTCTCAGCCTAAACTGCAGAATAGCAAAGATGAACAGGTTTCCAGCAGTTCACATAAATACTAACCTATAATCTGCATGTAAACAGAGACCTCTGTGTATTAGTGCCAAATTTTGTTTGGTATTAAAATTAAACATTGTATATATAATTAAAGAAACTAATCATTACTTCATTTTTAAGAAAAATATTCTTTTGAAGAAGTGGCCTTGAAAGTCCGGCTTTCTTTTTATTTCCATTGACTTAAAATAACAGGAACTAGACATAACTAGCTAGTCACTGAATACAACTGATGCACTGACCCAATTAGAAAAGTGATTTTATTTTTAGTATTTTTGTATGGCTGCTGGAAAGATATCACAGCAGTTAAAAGCACTGGACGATCTTCCACAGGACCTGGGGCTGATTCCCAGCACACACAGCAGCTCACAAACATATGTCACTCCAGACCCAAAGAATCCCCTGCTCCTTCTGGCCTTCTCTGGCACCAGGTAGCACACAGACATTACATGCAAACAAAATATACATGTACATAAAATATCTAAATCTTTAAAAATTAAAAGAAAATGGTCTGAGAGAAGGGGTTTTCTACCTTCAACTTTCCCCATTTATTATTCTGTCTTACAATATTTGATATATAAAATTTACCCCTATATATAAAGTCTGGTTTGAAATATTGTAAAATAAAATATTAAAATATACAGCTTGTTAATGTGCGTCACTGGCTGAATAGTGGCCCAGAGATGAACAACCAACCAGATGAATCAACAGCATCCTCATCGTGTACTGCTTGTAAACACAGGCTGTTTATACGAAGTCTGGAATTAGGAAACTAAACTGTAGTAGTACTTAATGAGGCACTTTATAAGCAACAGAAATCAATTGAAAAAGTGAATTGCCAGGAATTACTGTGACTAATACTAATTAAAAAGTGTCTAAATGAAGACGTGACAAGGGCATAAAATTTGAATCAGATTATGCAAAAAGCCCAACTCAGACAATCTGGAAAGACTGTAACTTGCTACAGGTCAGCTATGGGCAAAGATCCCACTGGTCCTCAAGTTGTGTATGCCTTAAATCAATGAGTGGAGATTCCTCTAAATAGAAAGCATCCAACCAAAAGGAACACCCATAACTGAAGTGAGCAAGACATCGTTCAAAGTAATTACCAGCCGACGCTGCAAGCATATTAGAGGGGATGTGCCCTTCTGTGCAGTCAAGATGTATTTATAGAGCACACATTATTAGAAATAATAAAGACAGTTCAATGACAACTGCATTTAGAATCTGAGCTAAGCTGTTACAAACTCTACACATTTGGCAAACGCTCTAATGTATAGAGTATGCAACATAGAGAATGACATGTCATATATTTTTGGTCTGGTATGATTTCTCACCTGCTGCTTGAAAAATATTTCCAACTAACTGAAAGGAGCAGCTTCCCTGACATTTGGTGGGATTGGCCTCATCCTGCCTTCACAAAGTGGTGCTCTGTAATCATGGTCTGACTAAGAGCACTCTGTACACCTGCTCACAGTGATGAGAGCATTGTGGCACAGTTGGACACGCTATGCATAGCATGTAAATGATTGAAAAGAGCGTGGCTTTGGTCTGGAATCAAGAAAAATAAAATCTGGATATGAAATAAAGAAAATATAAAATAACACAAGAATCAAATAAACAGGAGGTAGAGAGGAAGGGAGTAGTTTAGGTAGAATCAAAGAAAGATGAATAGTCATGTCAATCTGTTTACGAATTTCAGCTGTGGAAACCAAAACAGTGTCCATTAAAATGAATGAATGAATGAATAAATGAATGAATGAATAAATAAATCTTTTAATTCACAATTATTTTATTTGAAACTGAAGCAATGCCTTGTATGGAACAAATATTAGCCCCAAATCACCCAAGCAACAGGAAAAGTAATACAAGTAATACAAAACTAATACAATTCACATAAAAAAGATTTATTTTCATCTGTTCACATTTCTCTTATCTTACTAATTGATTTTTAAGAGACACCTGAAATTACATATGGTATTTTGTTTATAGTAGTTAGTATAACATAGTATTCTATGGCCTTTCTCCTGAGATTACCACATGGTTCCGTTAAATCTCTTATTTGTCTTAGACACTAATAGAAAAGATGAAATTAAATGGCCACATTAGACAGGAGTATACATGGGCTTTCTGACCTTGTACAGTGATAGCCCTCTGGATATCCAATGACTTCCTGTTCATGTCTTGCTAAGGATAAGGAATTAAATTCTTGCAACCAAGCATCCTTATCCTCTGGGTTTACTTCATTTACTTCATCTTCAGGAATGACTAACACTAAATGGTTATGCGATTTCGTCTCAGGGAATTCTACCAGCTTCCTTGTTCTTCAAACTCAATGTCATCAGGTTATAACCTCCTCTGAACTTAAAAATTAAGAGTCCTTTTCTGAACACCACTGATTAATGTCTGAGCCTTCAGGTTTCCACTGTTCTGGAAAGTCTATTTAGACCTAGTCCATGTTGTGATTCTGATTTAGTACCCTCTTAATGTGGAGTTTGGTCTGAAGGTGAAGATCACAAATTGATTTCCACCAAATTTCAATACTACAATGTGCTTTCTATCATCCCTAAATCAACATTTTATTCTTGTGGCTTTAAAGCTCAAATTAGGAATAAAATGTCATAGAAAGGAAGAAATAGGAACAGATTCTTTTGAAGGCATAGGTGCAAAGTGAGCATACGTAGAACAACAGCTTCAATTAAATTTTTGTTTTCCCAAAGAAGCCAGACAAATTGCAAAGCTCTCTATCCAAAAGTGCAATTCCTGTACCAGAGTGTCATATATCATTCCTTAACAGAGCAATGTACTTATACATTATGCATTTTATATGGAAGCAGAAACAACGGATTTATTCAGCTAGATTGAAGAAGCAGGTTATCATAATCACCATAATCATCATCTTTAGGATCATTATAATATTTATTGGATATTTACAATCCTACAGTGTAGACACTATTGTAATTTACATGAATAGATTTTCCATGGAAACTGAGTTCTAATCAATTTATCTGAATTCTGCTAACAATACCTAAAAATACCAGATTGGTAAATACAAAATTTGTGATGCTCAGAAGCAACTACTGACATTCAAAAGTCCTAAGCATTTAGGTTTCATACTGGAAAGAAAACAGGAGAGAAACACTTCTGAAGCCTTCACAACATGGAGGATACAGTTAAAATTTCTACAGGATTCCAGGGTCATAAAGGGAATGGGAAACATAGAGAATGAGTTCTGGGGCATTGGCACATGCCTTTAATACCTGCACTCAGGAGGCAGAGGCAGGTGGACCTCTGAGTTCCAGGGCAGCCTGGCTTACAAAGCTAGTTCCAGGACAGCCAGGACTATTGCATAGAGAAACCCTGTCACAAATGAAAGAGACCTTGAAAGGGAGTTTGCATGGTCAGAGGCTCTCGAAAAGAGGAGGAAAAAACTAGAGGGCAGCAATAAAAGAATTCTGAGTGAAGTAGAAAATGGTATGAAGCTGAAACAATGGTAAGACCTGGATTCTCTGCGGAAGTATCCATTTCTAACCTTTTCCAGCTCCTAGATGCTTCTCCCGAGGCTGTTCTATAGCTACAAAGTCAGCTGCAGGCTGAAGGTGGGTCTCAGGGAATAGCCTAGGATTCTTGACCCTAGTTTCAAGTCTCAGTGCTGTAGACATAAGCAGATAAGAATTTTAAATAGTTTAATAGATTTTTAAAAGGTAGACAAAGAGAAATAAAATAATAGGTGGAAAATGTAATATATTGTTGACACTTATGAAATAGAATGGAATCTAAATTACTGCATTGAAAAAGCACAATATATTTATATTAGATTCCACAAAGCAGAGATTGTTTTAGTGAACTATAAAACAATCAAGAGGGAATATTAAAACTAAGCACTATGAGATGCTTCGTTGAATAGAGTACTTGCCACAGAGGCGTGAGAAGCTCAGTTTTCATACCCAGAACCCACAAGAAGGCAGATGTGGTGGCACACACCTACAATCCCAGCACTTCTACAGCAAGATGAGAAATGAAGATAAAAGCAACCTTAGAAGTAAATGACTAGCTAGACTTGCACGACACTATCTCAAACAACGCACTTGCCCACAGTATGAGTATGCCCACAGTCACACACACACACACACACACACACACACACACACACACACATGTGCATACACAACCACACTCAGAAAATGTAAAAATCAACAAATGCATATTTAAAATATTCAACCTGAAGTAGTAAAAGAAAAATATAAAACAAAATAAAACACATGAATTAGAGTGAAAAATATAAAACAAAATAAAACACATGAATTAGAGTGAAAAATATAAAACAAAATAAAACACATAAATTAGAGTGAAAGATATGCATATATGCACAGATAAATCTAAGCATTCCCCCTATCCCATCTCCCCTCCCTCTGCTCACCAACCCACCCACTCCCACTTCCTTGTCCTTGCATTCCCCTATACTAGGGCATCAAGCATTCTTAGGTCCAAGGGATTCTCCTCCCTTTGATGTCCAACAAGGCCATACTCTGCTACATATGCAGCTGGAGCAATGGGTCCCTCCATGTGTTTGGTGGTTTAGTCCCTGGGAGCTCTGGGGGTACTGATTGGTTCCTATTGTTGTTCCTACTATGGGACTGCAAGCTCCTTCAGCTCCTTTGGTCCTTTCTCTAGCTCCTCGATTGGGGAACCCCTGTGCTCAGTCCAATGATTGGCTGAAAGCATCCACCTCTGGATTTGTCAGGTATTGGCAAAGCCTCTCAGGAGACAGCTATATCAGGCTCCTGTCAGCAAGCGCTTGTTGGTATCCACAATAATGTATGGGTTTGGTGACTGTATATAGGATGGATCTCTAGAAGAGGCAGTCTCTGGATGGACTTTCCTTTAGTCTCTGTTCCATACTTTGTCTCCATGTCTCCTCCCATGGGCATTTTGTTCCCCCTTCTAAGAAGGACCAAACTCTCCATACTTTAGTCTTCCTTCTTGAGCTTCATTTGGTCTGTGAATTGTATCTTGAGTATTTCTAGCTGCTGGACTAATATCCATGTGTGTTCTTTTGTGATTGGGTTACCTCACTCAGGAAGATATTTCTAGTTCTATCCATTTGCATAAGAATTTCATGAATTCATTTTTTTAATAGCTGAGTAGTAGTATTCCATTGTGTAAATGTAGCATGTTTTCTGTATCCATTCCTCTGTTGAGAAACATCTGGGTTCTTTCCAGCTTCTGGCTATTATAAATAAGACTGATATGAACATAGTAGAGCATGTGTCCTTACTACATGTTGAAGCATCTTCTGGGTATATTCCTAAAAGTGGTAGAGCTGGGTCCTCATGTAGTACTAAGTCCAATTTTGGAAACACCAAACTGATTTCCAGAGTGGTTGTACCAGCTTGCAATCCCACCAGCAGTGGATTCCCACATTCTCACCTGCATCTACTGTCACCTGAGTTTTTGATCTTAGACATTCTGACTGGTGTGAGGTAGAATTTCAGATTGTTTTGATTTGCATTTCCCTGAGGACTCAGGATGTTGAACATTTCTTTAGGTATTTCTCAGCCATTCCTCAGTTAAGAATGCATCCTATTGGGTCGCTTAGGTAAACTATCATATCGTCTGCAAATAATGATAGTTTCACTTCTTCCTTTCCAATTTGTATCCCTTTGACTTCCTTATGTTGTCTAATTGCTCTTGCTAGAACTTCAAGTACTATATTGAAAAGATATGGAGAGAGAGGGCAGCCTTGTCTAGTCCCTGATTTTAGTGGGAATGCTTCAAGTTTCTCTCCATTTATTTTGATGTTGGCTACTGGTTTGCTGTAGATTGCTTTTACTATGTTTAGGTATGGGCCTTGAATTCCTGCTCTTTCCAAGACTTTTAGCATGAAAGGATGAACTCCACCAGAGAACTTCTACAGCTGATAAACAACTTCAGCAAAGTGGCAGGTTATAAAATTAACTCAAGCAAGTCAGTGGCCTTCTTGTACTCAAAGGACAAGCAGGCAGAGAAAGAAATTAGGGAAATAACACCCTTCACAATAGCCACAAACAACATAAAATATCTTGGCGTAACTCTAACCAAACAAGCGAAAGATCTGTACAACAGGAACTTCAAGTCCTTGAAGAAAGAAATCGAAGAAGACCTCAGAAGATGGAAAAATATTTCTTGCTCCTGGATTGGCAGGATCAATATAGTAAAAATGGCCATCTTGCCAAAAGCAATATACAGATTCAATGCGATCCCCATCAAAATCCCAACTCAATTCTTCATAGATCTAGAAAGAGCAATTCTCAAATTCATCTGGAGCAACAAAAAACCCAGGATAGCTAAAACTATTCTCAACAATAAAAGGACTTCTGGGGGAATCAATATCCCTGACCTCAAGCAGTACTACAGAGCAATTGTGTTTAAAACTGCATGGTATTGGTATAGCAACAGGCAAGCAGATCAATGGAACAGGATTGAAGACCCAGAGGTTAACCCACAGACTTATGCTCACTTGATCTTTGATAAAGGAGCCACAACCATCCAGTGGAATAAAGATAGCCTTTTCAACAAATGGTGCTGGTTCAACTGGAAGTCAACATGCAGAAGAATGCGAATTGATCCAATCTTATCTCTTTGCACTAAGATCAACTCCAAGTGGATCAAGGACCTCCACATAAAACCAGACACACTGAAACTATTAGAAAAGAAACTTGGGAAGACCCTGGAGGACTTGGGCACAGGGGAAAAGTTCCTGAACAGAACACCAATAGCTTATGCTCTAAGATCAAGAATCGACAAATGGGACCTCATAAAATTACAAAGTTTCTGCAAAGCAAAGGACACTGTCAGAAGGACAAAACGGCAACCAACAAAGTGGGAAAAGATCTTCACCAACTCCACATCCGACAGAGGGCTAATATCCAATATATACAAAGAACTCAAGAAGTTAGACCGCAAAGAAACAAATAACCCTATCAAAAAATGGGGCACAGAGCTAAACAAAGAATTTTCACCAGAAGAAATTCGGATGGCCGAGAAACACCTTAAAAGATGTTCAACATCATTAGTCATCAGGGAAATGCAAATCAAAACAACCCTGAGATTCCACCTCACACCAGTCAGAATGGCTAAGATTAAAAACTCAAGAGACAACAAGTGCTGGCGAGGATGTGGAGAAAGAGGAACACTCCTCCACTGTTGGTGGGATTGCAAAATGGTAAAACCGCTCTGGAAATCAGTTTGGCGGTTCCTCAGAAAATTGGGCATGTCACTTCCAGAGGACCCTGGCATACCACTCCTGGGCATATACCCAGAGGATTCCCCTGCATGCAATAAGGACACATGCTCCACTATGTTTATAGCAGCCTTGTTTATAATCGCCAGAAATTGGAAGGAGCCCAAATATCCCTCAAAGGAGGACTGGATACAGAAAATGTGGTATATTTATACAATGGAATACTACTCAGCAATTAAAAATAATGAATTCATGCAATTTGTAGGTAAATGGTTAGACCTGGAAAATATCATCCTGAGTGAATTAACCCAATCACAAAAGAATGCACATGAAATGCAATCACTGATAAGTGGATATTAATGAGCCCAGAAGCCCTAAATACTCAAGACACAAATAGCAAGTCAAATGATTCCCAAGAAGAAGAAAGGAGAGGACCCTGGGCCTGTAAAGATTGCATCCAGTTTAGTAAAGAAACCGAGGGGGGAGGGGGAATTATTGGGGAACAGATGGGGGGGAGAGGAACTATGGGAACTATGGTGGGTGGGAACTGGGAAAGGGGAAAGCCTTTGGAATGTAAACATAGAATATAGAAAATAAAATAAAAAAAAATAAAAAAATAAAAAAAAGAATGCATACTATATACAGTTACAAAGCCCACACACTATTGTGGATGCCCACAAGTGCTGGCTGACCAGAGCAGGATATAGCTATCACCTGGGAGGCTCTCCTAGTGAGTGACAAATACAAAGGAGGACACTCTCAGCCAGCCATTGAAGTGAGCACAGGGTCCCCAATGGGGGAGCTAGAGAAAGTACCCAAGGAGCTGAAGAGGTTTTCAGCACCACAGGAGGAACAACAGTTTGAGTCACCCTGTATTCCTAGAGCTCCCAGGGACAAAACCATCAACCAAAGAGTACACATAGAGTTACCCATTGCTCCAGACACATCAGCAGCAGAAAACAGTCTTGTTAGACACCAAAGGGAGGAGAGGCCCTTGGTCCTGGAAAGACTTGATGCCGTAATGTAGAGAAATACCAGGACAGGGAAGCTTAAGAGGGTCAATTGGGGAAGGGAAAATGGCTTATGGGATATTTTGGGGAGAGGGTAACCAGAAAAGGGGACAACATTTGAAATATAAATAAATAATATACCTAATTAAAAATTTTTAAAAATTAAAAATTTTACAAAAAGAATTCTTTGTTTAGCTCTGTACCCCATTTTTAATATGGTTATTTGGTTCTCTGGAGTCTTTCTGAATTATTTGTATATATTGGATATTAGCCCTCTGTCAGATGTAGGGTTGGTAAAGATCTTTTCACAATTTGTAGGTGGCTGTTTTGTCCTATTGACAGTGTCCTTTGCTTTACAGAAGCTTTGTAATTTTATGAGGTCCCATTTGTTGATTCTTGATCTTAGAGCATAAGCTATTGGTGTTCTGTTCAGGAAATTTTCTCCCATGCCCATGTGTCCCAGGCTCCTCCCCACTTTCTTTTCTATTAGTTTCATCGTGTCAGGTTTTATGTGGAGGTCCTTGATCCACTTGAACTAGAGCTTTGTACAAGGAGATAAGAATGGATTGATTTACATTCTTCTGCATGCTGTCAGTCAACCAGCACCATTTTTTAAAAGGTTATCTTTTTCCACTGGATGGCTTTAGCTCTTTTGTCAAAGATCAAGTGACCAGAGGTGTGTGCATTCATTTCTGGGTCTTCAGTTCTAGTCCATTGATCTACCTGCCTGTCATTGTACCAATACCATGCAGTTTTTATCACTATTGCTCTGTAATACAGCTTGAGGTCAGAGATTGTAATTCCACCAGTGGTTCTTTTATTGTTGAGAATAGTTTTCACTATCCCGGGTTTTTTGTTATTCTAGATGAATTTGAGAATTGTTATTTCTAACTCTATGAAAAATTGAGTTGGAACTCTCATAGTAATTGCATTGAATCTATATATTGATTTTGACAAGATGACTATTTTTACTATATTAATCCTGCCAATCCATGAGCATAGGAGGGCTTTCAGAGGGGAAACCAGGAAAGGGGATAACATTTAAAATGTAAATAAAGAAAATATACAATAAATAAAATAAAATAAAAATGATATTTTATAGGTTTTCTATCTCTTTGGCTAAACTAAGTATTTTATTTTTATAAATTATCATAAATGAGATTCTTGATTTCTGTTTTATAACTAAAACAGGTTTTAGGTTGATAGTTTGATTGAATTGAGACTGACTAGGAAATTAATGAAACGTGTCTGTAGGTCTGTAAGAATCCTTTGATTCTTTTCTGCGTTTTCAGGCAGGATTAAGGCACTAGCTCCTGCCTCCCAATTCCTACTTTGTCCTGACTTCCTTTGATAATGAACAGTGATATGGAGCTATAAGCCAAATAAACCCTTTCCTCCCCAACTTGCTTTAGTCCTGGTCTTTGATCACAGAAATAGCAATTCTAACAAAGATAGAAATGGTGCCAAGAGTTAGATATTGCTGTGACAGACCTGTCCATGTTGTTTTGGGGAAGATTGTATAAGAACTTTGGAACTTAGAAAAGCCACTGAGGATTGGGAGCTCAGTGGCCATTTCTGAGGAAGCTTAGAAGAGAAGACTACCGAGAGCAGTACAGGCAATGGAAGCCTGGCTTGTGGTATTTCAAAGAGAAGCAAAGCCCCTACCAGGCCATTTGTGTGACAAATTTGTGCTATCTGATTATCTGGACCTGGAGAATCAACTGTGATTAACAAGAGACCAGATGACTAAAGTGAAACCTTTTGCTTTTGCTTGGACAACGGATGCTGTTCATCTCAGACTGAAGAATCAGAAATGGTTAGAAAGAAACCAGCATCATTGAGGCAATATCTTCTGTGAAATGTTTTCTTAAGGTTAGTATATAGAACCTGTGGTGCAGAGGTGGTCAAGGTTGTTTGCTGGTTTTGAAGGCATGAAGGAATCATAGAGAGAAGCTAATATTTTACACTGTATGGCAGAGCTAGATTCCCTGAAATGAGTCCAGGAGAGACTATTGATGAAAGTGGAGTCCAGCTGCAGCAAAGTCTCCAGCACTTTGGAGATGCTGGTATCAAGGGTGATCACCAAGAACAGCAGTGGAAGTGGAGTAGAAGCAGCCAGAACCTAGAAGACAAGATTAATATGCTGCCAAGAGAAGAGCCAGAGAAATGACTCAAGCATTTCAGAGAAGCCCATAAGACTATGAGTAGATCCCAGACACTAGACATTGAGGTATGTGCACAGTTGGAGTTTGGTTTTGCTTTGATCTGATTGTAAATTGCTCTGGTTTCTCCCACTTGGAATAAAACAGTATCAAACTTTTTTTTTTTTTTTTGCTTTGTAAGAACCCATGGTTCAGAGACTTTGAATTTTAAAAAAGACTGAAGTTTTAAAGTATTTGCATTTGTAAAACTTGTGAGACTTTGATTATTGAAAATGTTTTATAACATGATTTAAAATACTAATATATTTATTTGGGAATGAACAACAAAGAACAAGTTGTGGCTTAACAGTGAGGTGTTTATGTGTCAAATAGACTCATAAAGGGGTATGTAAATTTGACCCAAGCTAAATTCCTCTGAGAGGAAGGAACTACAATTACAAAAAATATCTCTATAAGATTGGGCTGTAGGCAAGCCTATGAAGTACTTTCTTAATTAAGGCTGAGGTTCTGGGTTTTATAAGAAAGGAGGCTGAACAAGCCATGGAGATAAAGTACTCCTCCATGCCCTCTGCATCAACTTCTGATCCTGGTTCCTGCCCTGTTTTAGTTCCTGCCTTGACTTCCTTTGATGATGAACAGTGATGTAGAAGTATAAGCCAAATAAATGCTTTCCTCACCCCCCCAAAAAAATTAAGCATTCTATATGTGCAAATTAAATATGTGTGCATTATCTCAAGGGTGGGTGAAATGGAAAAATGTGTTTAAGTGATAAGATACATAAGTTTTCACAAAATAATAAAATCCATCCACACATAGATAAGGGAGCCTCTGAAAACCCTGGGTAATGTAAACTTGAATCACTGTCACAGAAAGTATCTTAGTAAAGTTGCTGAAAACTAAAGGCATGAAGTAGGATCTTAAAGTTTATGAGAGTTTAAGTGACATATTTCCCTCATAAGTAAGACTTAAGGGTAACATCAATGCTCAACAGCAACTACAAGAATCAAAATAATAAGATAGCATAGAAACAAAATTCCTACCAATCAAAAATTCTGTGTTGAATAAAGCATCCTTCAAACACACATATTTGAAAGGACTGAAATCATTCAGTCTAACCCAAATTGCTCCAAGATAAACACCACAGAGAGTTGTTCAGAGAAAATAGAAGCAAAATATCCTGGAGGAAAATCCAATGTTTAAAAATATGAAATGACAGCTGACTTCTGGGAGCAGTAGAACGCCCCATGCAGGGGAGCTCCATTCGGAATCCTGTTTCAAATACATAGAAACATGAATAACATCAAATCGATTCGGCAGGCTATATTTACATATACATATGTATGTGTATCTATGTGTACACACACACACACACACACACACACACACACACACATACACATGTTGTGGATAGCCCAGGGCTTGTATTTTGATGCTAATTCCACTCCTCAGAGAGGCTGCAGATGAGGAGTTGCCTTGTAAACCTTCTCCCCACCTTAACTTTTCAAATAAAGGCTTGAGCCAATGATTGGGCAGGAGGAAGTAGGAGGAGCTGAGAGTCTAGGGGAGGAGTGACAGGAGAAAAAAGAGGAGGGGGAGGAGCTACGGAGATCAACGGAGAGGCGGCAAAGAGAGAAGCTGGGGGCCTGGAGAAACCACAAGTTATATGGGATAATATAGAGGGAAATAGAGTAGTGTAGTGGGAGATCTGCCCAATCTAGGCTTGTAGCTTGTTTTGCTAACTGATTGAGTTGAGCTTTCTTTAACCGGGAATTGGGTTGGAACCAAAGTAGCAATAAAACACACACACATGTATACACGTGTGTGTGTGTGTGTGTGTGTGTGTGTGTGTTTGTGTGTGTACGTGTATAAAGAAGAAGTCATAAGTTTGGTAGTGACTGGAGTCAAACACAGAGTAGGAGGGGAGATAGGAAAGACTGAAATTTTGTAATTACAGTACTTCTGTATGAAATTATTAAAATCTTTTAATTTAATTTAATTAAATAATAGTTTTTAGCTCACTTTAAAGTAGTAGTTTTCTGTTGAGCTTTTTCATATATCCTTAGATCTGGCTAATTATCTCCCCTCCCCACATCCCCCATTTTCCCATGACCCCATTCCCATCTCAACCCTTCTACCCTTAGTATATCCTCACATTTCCCTATTGTGTTATATTTGGAACCAGGACACAGAAAAATCTAGCAGTAACTTAGCTGGAAGCATCCTCCCTGTTGATTAATATTCATAGTGCCACAAAGTTCTATACAGACTGGTAGGGGAGAAAAGATATCAAAAGTCTGACCAAGCTAAAGACCTTGTGTGCTACAATACTGACAAGCCAGATAAGGTCTGTTCCTGGGTACAATAGTTACATGAGCGTTCAAGACATAAGCAGCAGCTTCTTGATTTAAACTGAGGCCTGATCCTCAGAAAGAGCACATGCCTGGCACTGTAGAGCTGGATAAATGTCTATGTCTATGGAGGTCCCATCAGAGAGTCCACCACTGATGTTTTGATAAGGGGACATGTAGTTAAACTTCTTTCTAAATACTTGTTTATATCCATAGTCTGATGCTGCACTCAGTCTTAAGCAGAGGAGCCTCTTTTTCATAGTATGCAAAAAATCAAATCAAAGTCTCAAAACCCACCAAAGTAATGAGATTGAGGAACCACTGTTGCATGTTCATTACTAAATGGGTCGTCTATAACACCTACTCTGAGGCCCAGGAAGCACTGTAGAAGAGGGATAGCAGAAGTACAAAAACCAGAAGGTGGAGAGAATTATAAAGGATGTCTTCTAGGTATCACATGCTCATGGTAATTCTGGATGCCCGGGCAGGGGGCGGGGGGGAAGGGATAGGGGGTTCCAAAGGGGAGGCCTGGAAAGGGGACAACACTTGAAATGTAAGTAAAGAAAATATCCAATATCGCTTCTCAGCCTTTTGGCTAAGATCAATTGTAGAAAATATCTAATTAAAAAAAAGAAAAGGGGGTAAAATGTACAGTTCAGGAATATGATTATCATCTTAATAGAGAGAAGCATGGTGGCACAAAGAAACTGTAATCATTTCAGTATATTCAAAGAAAGCATTTGATAAAATCCAACACCCTTTTTGTTAATGAGTAAAGACAGCAAATAGTCTAGAAATAGGTGGGAATTTACTCATCCTAGGTATAGGACACAAATCCCTAAAATCAGGAACAAGAAAACTAAATTTTTGGTGGCTTCTACTTGATGTGTTACTAGGAATTCTTATTGTGTTTTGCCCAGCAAAAGAAATGAAGGACAGAAGTTCCTTGTCAGATAATACGATGGTATATACATAAAATCCACATATACAAATCGGTTGGCACTAATAAACAAATTCAGCAGGGTCATAGGTTATCAAGATTAGTACATGAACTTATGTGTTTCAACAATGAATGACACTAACCTTAAATTTAGAGCATGTCCACTAACATCAAAGGATTAAAATCTATAGGAATACATGTAACAAAAACATGTGAACTAAAAGTTTTTTTAAAAAACTGTTACATAGAAAGGGACTCCTCAGTAAGCAAAAGAAAACCCATGCTCATGGGTTCAAGTGCTCCATCTGTTGCAGTAATAGCATTCTGGAAACTGATCCACAAAATCCAAGTAACTATCAAAACATGATCTACTATTTTGAAGAAGAAAAAGAAATCAACAAGCTGGTTCAGAAATTTGTGTGAAATTTCAGAGGAGCCAGAGCAGCCAAAACAAGTCTTGAAATAGATGAATGAAGTTGAAAGACAAATACTTCCTGACCTCAGAACTTACTACAAAGCTACCATTATCAGCACTCCGCATAGACCTGGGTGCAGCTTGGAGGTGAAGAGATGGTTTCAAAGCCTGATTTCAATCTTTAGCACCAAAAACCAAACCAAACAAACGAGCAAACATAAGGGAACCCAACTATACCTCTATCTATCACCTATCTGTCTATCTATCTATCTATCTATCTATCTATCTGTCATCTATCATGTATTTGTCTCATTCAGACATTTATACATAGCAGTATAAAATGGTAACAAAAAAGTGAGACTCTTAAATCTAAAAATAGCAATGTAATAAAAATAAATGAAGGAAAAGTCAAACTAGATGTACTAATCTCACTATATCATAGGTCATTAATTACCATATAAAGCTAAAATATGTAGATGAAAACTAATTATCTCCCCTTTTCCATGCATATATATAGTTTTATACACGCATACCAATGCGCCTGTAGCAATAATAAAATTTGTATTTAACTTTTAGACTTTAAAATAAAGAATAAGTGAAAAATAAAGACATTAAAGTAGAAACGGGGTTAGTTGGGAAAGAAGGGATCAGAAGGAAAGGGATAAGAAAAGTAATGGGGCCGGAGGAATGGCTCAGTAGGTTGAACTCAACTCCAGAGGACTTGGGTTTGATTCGCAACACCTAAATGGCAGCTCATAACCACAAATACGATAGCAATCAGTTGTGCTCAACTGTCAAGAATTTTAAAATTGATTACTGTTAAAAGAAAGCATGAAAATAAATGTAAAGAGTAAATGCTACAAAGCTATCTGAGCAGACCGAGGGACACCAGTCTCCCTCACGATTCTCTGCTTGCTGCAACTCTTCAGTCCGTTTTCACAGTTTCAAGAGCTGTAGTTCTCATAATTTCACCAAGCTTATATTCCCAGTGTTTTTTATGAAGGATAATGCTTTTGAGTCTTTCAGTCAACTATTGCCAGTAAGGAGAATTCAGTCCCTAAATACTGCAGCCTCAACAACAAGAGCCAAGACAAAGGTGTCCATTCATTGTCTTTCCCTGGCAAGATTGTACCAAAGATCCTCACCAGTGAGATAAAACAAACACACACACACAAACACACATACACACACACACACACACACACACACACACACCTATACACAAACACATACACAGATATACATGAATGTGCACACACACATATACATGCATGTGCATGCACATACACACATATATGCACACATATAAATGCAGTCTGTGTGAGTACACACACACACACACACACACACACACACACACACTTGGATAATAAGAGCAGAGTGAGAAGGACACCAGAGGATTTGGAATGGCAGTAATGTAAATGTAATATAAAAGTGTCAAAATGCTTTTTAAATTGTAAGACGATAAAAAATGAGTGTGTTTAAAGTAAATAAAAAATAAATACAAGCAAAATATAAATCTTCATATTACTAGAACCACCTAGAAAATGTTTATAGTGAGACTTATTTATTATAAGTTCAGATTAGGTAACATTTGACTATGATATCAATTCACACAAGTATTTGTTGACTACAGGAAAGATAGGCAAAAATATATTACTTTTTGAAGTATTTAAGAAATCCATTATAAAATAGTTTGTTAATGTAGAAGAGGACTGAACAAGCATCATGATGATTCTATAGAAACCCCCCATATTTTCCAGATTTCTTCCCAGGTTCTCAAATTGATTCTACAAGACAGAATACATAGGACAATGAGGGGTGCTCTGTAAAAAGCAATCACTATCAATAAAAAGAAAAACCAATGTAACAGAAAAGGAAGTTCCAAAATTAAAATGTTGGCATAAAAACATTTCAGAATATCTAGCATTTCATATCACTAATAGATAACAACGTTTGTTAGAATCACGAAAATTAAATTAGTTCACTTCTTTATCTAAACACAGAAATCAATTCCAGACAGACTAAATATATACATGTGTAAAGCAAATAAAAAAATTATAGAAATGTATGAAGAGCTATCCTTGCATTTGAGTTTAGATCAGAACTTTTGGAAATCAAGGGTTTATTCAAATAAAATAGTGATAAATCTATTTTACACATTTTGTTTTCCAAATATGACTTAATGTTCTCTACACACTCTTCTTCCTGCATGACCTCAACATCCGTTTCATTAAGAGATAAGATATATGTGCCCTATCTTTTAAAATGGGTCAGCTTGTAAGACTTTCAAATCCCAAAGCTAGGTCATCCAAGACAGCACAGTTCCTGTCTTACTGTCTGCAATAAATCAGATATGAGTGTCAGGCTAGCCGGCTAGCTGCCTTCACAGTCATGTTCTGATGAAACTGAAACAAGCCCCTTCAGAGATATGTCGGGTCGAAGTCCCGAGTGTGAGTGGCGAGAGGATGACCAACTGCCTTTGTTCTCTACATTTGTCACTACACCACTGCAGTTCCCTGAGAAAGTCTGAGCTGGAAACATGGCTTTCCCCAAATTGCTACCTTCTAGAACTTTGCTAGCATTAAGAACTGAGTTATTGCTTTAAGCCACTCTGTCATTTGGGTGTTCCTTATGCAGCACCCAAAAGAACAATATGGTTCTACTAGAACTTCCTTCCATCAATGATGCCATAAAGCATAGAGAGATAACCCACAGATTACAAGAAGACACATACAGTCACTCATACAACATTAACAACATGTGTGCAACACATGTAAGCCAGGTTACCAGACAATAATAGTGCATCGAGAAAATAGAAAAACAAAGCAAATTATGTGACCAGCCCACTCATATAACCCATCTCGGGTGAATGGCAAATTCATATGACAAGTTTCACAACTTCACAGCCAATAGAAAATACAAATGAAGCATAGCAAACAGGAAAATATAATGAAAAATTTTAAATGACATCATTTCACCTGTCATATCACAAAATTTTTGAACACTGAAAGAAAATAGAAACTGCTAGTGGGTGAGAGAAATACTGTGATTAGTTTACATTAAAGTTGCAGACACGCAGAGTGTATGACTCAGAATTTGCCCTCCTACATAAAAAACCTAGAGATTCTCACCCACCTATACAATGGGATAGACATAAAAATATTCATAGCAATATTTTTGTAACAACAAAATAAACTTCTAACAGTCCTAATGCCCAATAGAAGAAAAAAAAGTGTTAAATGACAACATATTTGTAAAAAGGAATTGTTACCCATGAAGAAAATGGATGAACAAGACCTGTGTGAGTTGTCACCAGTAAGCTTCACAGGAACGTGGGACAGAAGATGGAAATTGAAGAATATATATGAAGCTCTTCACATGAAATTTAAAGTCATTCAAAGCAGCAAGACACACCACTTTATGATAGGCATCCATATGCATAAACTATAAATAAATGTATGAGAAAGAAATATCAAATTCAAATATTCTCTCTGAGTATCAGAGGCAACCTGATGAGGCATTGTTGTGGGTGGGCAATTTGGGTTGTCAATCTTTTGAGTTGAATAGTAGGTTTGTTGATATTTGTGAGGGTTTTCAAAGATTCTTGTGTCTTAAAATTTATATAATGTTTGGTAACCTGAAATACAACCAAGAAAAAGAAAATTTGGTGCCAAGGGTAATGTCCCAAGAACCCAAGAACAGAAGTCCTGCTGCCTAGAGGCTTAGGGTCATGTACAGAGATTATTCTCTGGCAATAGTCAAGAAATACTCAGGTTTTTCAGCCTCAGGTGAGGCTGAATGTCCATAGGAAAAGCAAAGGAGAAGACATTTCCCCAGATTCCAGTGATATAGCAGAGGGTTCAACATGGAGGAGAGAAGACACGAGCCACAGAAAGACTTTTTATGTGCTGTGCTACTCTTCTATTTTAAGGAAAAGAAAGAGTAGAATAAAGAATCAGACCCTGACATCTAGAAATTAGTGTGTCACTTGCAATCAGACATCAGAGATGTTTGAAGCTGACCCGTGCCTTACAGCTGATCACATTACTCTATTAGTGGACATAATTTCACAGAATACTGTTGCCAGACAATGCATCCAGAGTACATGATAAACAGAGAAAAAAATCAAAATTGTATTTAAAGACAAACTAGAAACACTGCGTATGTCATAAAACATCCGACGCACCTATGTCCTAGAAAATACACAGGGCTGGTGCTGTTACAATGCTTTCTCTGGTGGCATCTATGCTTCCTGTAGACAAGATTGTTATACTCAATCATAAGATCTCTGAGTTTTGATAACAATGTAACATAGAGCCTAAAGACCCTCAGACAAACTTCTAACCCAAATCCATATCATTTTCTAGGTTCTTTCTAAGGTTTTCTCCATTTCTTATGCCCATTCTCTTCTGAAAAGAGGAAGAAAAAGGCTGCCCTAAGACACATTCCTGGATGTATTTGGATGGAGACTATATGCAAGATAATCCAATTGCAAATGACCCATTAGAGTGAAACTACATTTCTAAAACCCTTAGATTGCTCAAGTTCTATGACTACTGTAGAGAGCCACATTGTGGTGTCATGCAGTCATGCAGCCTATCAGGAACTGAGCCCTCCCCCCCAGCCTTTGAAGACTTGGCCCATTGTTCTCCAAAGAACCTGCAGCTTCATGTGAAATACCTGAGAGAGCTGCAAGCCAACACCTGATGCTACAATGGGGAGGAGCTCTGGGAAAAGTCTACAGAAGCTTAAAGTACTGAGCTATTCATATGAAAGCTATAAGAGAATTTTTTTGCTTTTTGTTTTGTTCTGCTTGTTTGTTTGTTTTGTTTTGTTTTTCGAGACAGGGTTTCTCTGTGTAGCCCTGGCTGTCCCGGAACTCACTCTGTAGACCAGGCTGGCCTTGAACTCGAAAATCTGCCTGCCTCTGCCTCCCAAGTGCTGGGATCAAAGGCATGTTCCTCCACCACTGCCTGGCTGAGAATTTTCACTTTATTTAATTTGATTTTTTCTCATAGATGGCCACAAACATATGATTATTTTCATTTCCTTTTATCTTTTATCTTTTTATTGCTGAAGAATATAAGAATAAGTATTTAGTGAGGCTTAGTGAGGCGTGGAAATAACATGGCAAGTGGCACTCAAACATAGCACATCTCTATCCAGAGCTCACCCTGAGCCGTATCACTACCTTAAAGATAAGTGACTGCAGTTCTGGAAATACAGGAGAGACAGTCAGTGCAACTAGAACATAGCATGTGTAGAAAGCCAACAGAAAAATGGGATCACTGGATGTGTGGTGTGGTGTTTGTAGCCCACATACATGCAAGATTAGCGATGTACATAAGAAAAATGAATGCTTTGGGACAGATTGGTCGACTCACTTGCAATTGGTGATAACTTCTCATTGCAGTCATTTTAAGCCCTGGAAAGAGGCAAAGGTATGAGGAAAAATCAAGGTTATGTATTAAAATGGTCACTGCAGACATGCCAAGTCGTCCAACGTGCCAACAGAAAGGGACAGCCTTCTTAGTAGCGAGACTTTGTCATGCACCAATAGCATAGCACAGTATATGGGTAGAGAGAAGAAGCTACCCAGAAACAGCACATGTTTTCAGCAAAGCCATTCCCCAGTAACCAATTAATCCACTAACCCAATCACCTCTCAAAGTTCCCACCTATTGCTCTTTCTTGATCTCGCTCAACAAGGATTCAATTTTACTTGAGTGCTCATGAAGGCATTTACGTTGTAGCAAGAGGGACAGTCTTAATAGCTATAGAAAGACTGTTTTATGGAACAAGGCTTCAGATTGCCACAACACATAGGGAATCTTTCTATAGATGTCTTTTCACACCCAGGTGGGACAGCTTTGTTATTATCTGAACACCCCTGGGTTTTAAACCACCACAGTAAGCTTTTCATAGCTCAGCGGAATTATGACTTCTAATTAGGGTTTAATTAGAAATAGAAAACAGCTTGGTTAAAGTGTAGCTTCCTACAGCTACACACAAAGCCTCATTTGCATGTTTGTTAAAGGCTTTTGAAACCCCCTATGTACTGTTAGAGAAAATCAAGAATCGTGGTTTCAAATATATTCTGTGAAGCCTACGAGTTTTGTAAATCTCCATTATGAACTACTGTAGAGAAATACCATAAAGCAGTCCTTTAATCTGGGTTCATGAATCCTGATTGGACCTGTTTAACAAAAGATCAGTGTGGTAGGGAATAGATTTTAGCCATCATATCAACAATGAACAAAATCAGGAACCACATGTTATAAAATTTTTGAGATGTATCTAGGTGTGGCAGAAAAGGCTGAGGTAGTGGCTTTGACAATTTGCAGAGTGACATCCACATCACAGGTGTGACTGGACAATTTTAAACAGCTCTCTGATCAAAAAAACTGTCAAGACAGGGGTAGCAATATAGCCTGGTGAATATTTGGCATATTTATGTTGTCCATTATGCTATCTTAAAGAAATAATTCTCTGTACTTTGTACATGATTCTTATTCCAGTGGATGAATCCTAAATTCCTTACAGGGTGAAAAGAAAGGGGAAACAAATATTGAGAGCTTCTTTAAATTTCTAAAATATGTTTTTAGAGATGTTAGCAGAATTGATACTTCTGAAAATGAAAGTAAATGGGTTTGGTCGAAGGAAGAAAGAAGCCTTAAAATTCAGAAAGTTGTGAAGGAAGCAGGACACAACAGATTGGAAAGATATAGCCTGCCAAAGAGGGATTCTCTAGATCCAGAAAGATGAGAGGAGAAAAGGGGGGGGCAGCTAAGACAGCAGGCCAATGGAGGACAGATTTAGTGGCTTGTTAGCTTAAAAGGAAATGCACTCCCTAACTCATACATAAAATATAGTCATAAAAACATTATCAGTTCCTCCTTTGTGTTCTTGTGTATGCTCAGAAACATGCTGCATGCTTTTGTTAAACTAAAATGTACGCTATGTTTTAGGAAAGTGTGCGGAGTTGCCATGATCTCTAACAACCCAGAAAACATAAAACTAAAGACTTTGTAGCCAAAATGCCACCTGAACAACCAACTTACTTGGGATTTAGCCATGTGAAACAGAGCCCCATGGCATGCATCCAGCATGTACCCCATCATAAGGTACCGCCATGTCATTCAGACGATAGCATAATGACCTTTAAAGAAAAAAATCTAAATGAAGGAGTGAGGATGAAATCTCACAAGAAGATATTAACCAATCACTAAAGGCAAAGCCTGTGACCCATTATTGAGAGAGTTCAGAACTTAAAGTTGCTTGACATTACTTCCTGTGGTTCAGCTGCCACCAGTCACATGGGTATGTAATTGTGAATTCATGCTACATTCCTTATCGGTGGTTGGCTTGGGAAAAAATTCAGGACAGAGGTCATAAATTATAACTCCTGTCTATCATCAGCACAAACTTATTGGTTTTTGTTTTTTTTTTTTTAAGTTGGCACTTGAAATACATCAAATAGAAGAAATAAAAGACAATCCTTAAATTAAGTAAAGGATAGCTTCACATACACACAGAAAAATGTTACCTAGCATGTTTGCTGTCCTCTGGCTCTCTTTATGAAGGTCATCCTACATTTTATGCAGTAGAAATATGAGGACCGAATCCCAGAGATATACCTGTGATAGATTGGTGATGAGATCCATAGGCTAACGATAAAGTTGGCCTTCCATTTTACTCTGAAACTCACTCAGGTTTCCAGAAACCTCCACACCTGTAGTGACCCCCTAGAACTGTCCATAATAAGGCATAATGTCGGGCCTTTGTATCAATCAATGATAATAACATCCCATCTTCTGGAGCTATTATAACATCAGAGTGAGGGATCTGGGAGCATTTTAGTGAAGAACAATTACAAAGAAGTGGATACCAGTGTTTTCATTTCTGGAATGTAGAGGACAAGCAGATCCACCCCTTTGAGGTGCACCAGTAAAATCTTAACATAACTACAAGCACTGAATGGTATGGTTCTATCGAAGTATTAACATTAGAAACTGTTGCAGATTTATGAGCATGGAAGATCTTTCTATTTTCTCATATCTACCTCAATTTCTTCCTTTGGAGATTTGAAGTTCTTGTCATACAGGTGTTTCCCTTGCATGGTTAGAATTACGCCAAAGTATTTTATATTATTTGTGGCTATTGCAAAGGGTATTGCTTCCCTAAATTATTTCTCAGCCTGTTTAACATTTGTATAAAGGAGGACTAATAATTTTTTAGTTAATTTTGTATCCAGCCACTTTGATGAAGATATTCATCAGCTGTAGAAACTCTCTGGTAGAATTTTTGGGGTCACTTGTTATACTATCATATTATTTGCAAATAGTGATTCTTTGACTTCTTTCTTTCCAATTTGTATCTCTTTGATCTCTGTTAGTTGTCTTATTGCTCTGGCTAGAACTTCAGGTACTATGTTGAATAAATAAAGTGGGCAGTCTTATCTTGTCCCTGATTTTAGTAAAATTGCTTTAAGTTTCTCTCCATTTAATTTGATGTTTGTTATCGGCTTGGTGCATATTGCCTTTATTATGTTTAGATATGCACCTTGTAACTGATCTCTCCAAGACTTTCAATATGAAAGGGTGAAGGGATGTTGGATTTTGTTGAAGGCCTTTTCAGCATCTAATGAGATGATCATGTGGGTTTTTTCCTTTTCTAGTGGATTACATTGATGTTTTTTCATATATTGAACTATCCCTGTATCCCTTGGATGAAGCCTACTAGATCATAGTGGATGATATTTTTGATATGTTCTTGGATTCAGTTTGTGAGTATTTTATCAAGTATTTTTGCATCAATGTCCATATGGGAAATTGTTTAAAATTTTTCTTTGTTGAGTCTTTACATGATTCAGGTATCAGAGTGACTGTGACCTCATAGAATGAGTTTGGCAATGTTTCTTCTGTTTCTGTTTTGTGGAGTAGTTTGAGAATAAGAGCCTAAAATAACTGTCTCTTGAGAGGCTTCATTCAGCGGCTGATGGAAACAGATGCAGAGACTCACAACCATACATTGGGCAGAGCTTGCAGAGTCCTGTGGAAGAGAGGGGAATAGGATTGAAGAAGACAAAGAGGTCAATGACATCACAAGAAGACCTACAGAGTCAACTAACCTGGGCCCGTGGCAGCTCACAGAGATTGAACCGTCAACAAAAGACCAAATCAGGGGCTGGACCTAGACCCCCTAGACATCTGTGGCAAATGTGCAGCTTGGTCTTCATGTGGATCTCCTAACAATTGGATCAGGGGCTGTCTCTGACTCTGTTGCCTGCCTTTGAATTCCCTTCCCATAGATGGACTGCCTTGTTGGAACTCAGGAGGAGAGGATGTACTTAGTCCTCCTGCAACTTGACGTGCCAAGGCAGGTTGGTACCTCAGAGAAGGGGAGTGGATAATGGGAAAGGGATTTGTGAAGGTGGGACTGGGAGGAGAAGGAGGAGGGGCTGCTGCGATGGGGATAGAAAGCTAATAAATTAATTAATAAAGAAAAAAGAAAAACTAGCAGACAGTTCTCCAGTTCTCTCACATGGAAAAAACACTCGATTAATGTAGGCTAGTATTATTTCTCTAGCATCCTACGTGCTGTCAGATTTTATGCCTGAGTATAAGTTATTTGAGAATCTATATCTAGAGTGTGACAGAAATATGCTGGTAGATACCAGCACTTGTCTAGATTGCTAGCAAATCTTGAGGGAGTGAAATGGATAGGTTTTTTTTTTATTCTTATTGTTTAGGGCTTTTATTTTGTTTTGTTTTTTGCTTTGTAAAATTATTGTAAGCCATCTCTGATATTTTAAGGTTAGTCCTAATAATTATCACACATGATCTGGGGCCTATGAGTTGCACACTGATGACCCTATGAATTAAAGGACCAGAAGTATTGGAATCCAAAAGTGATGATGCATGCTGACGAGCCTGTCTCTCAGCCATATCACTTTTTATTCTCAATATCAATCAATCTGTCTATCAATCAATCCTGTGGTTAATGCTATACCAGTTTTTTTTTCAATTCAACTCAGGACTCTTAAAGCAGACTATGTATTTTGAAGCAAAAATTAAATATTAAAATATACATGAGCCGGGCGATGGTAGCACATGCCTTTAATACCAGAACTTGGGAGGCAGAGGCAGGCAGATTTCTGAGTTCGAGGCCAGCCTGGTCTACAGAGTGAGTTCCAGGACAGCTAGGGCTACACAGAGAAAGCCTATCTCAAAAAAACAAAAAACAAACAACAAAAAAACTGGCTAATTTAATGGGGCTGGAGAGATGGCTCAGCGGTTAAGAGCATTGACTGTTCTTCCAACGGTCCTGAGTTCAAATCCAAGCAACCACATAGTGGCTCACAACCATCTTTAAAGAGATTGGACACCCTCTTCTGGTGTGTCTGAAAACAGCTACAGTGTACTTACATATAATAATAAATAAATATTTTAAAAATATACATGGATTTAATCTTTTAAGGCTTTTCTTAACTTTTATCTTCTTAACTTTTAAGCACCTGTGAAATTTTTTGCTGATGTAAATATTAATCTGAAGCTGAAAGTTATTATTGTTTCACTTTTTCCTTTGGTTTAACCTAAAGAAAGAAAGGATACTACAAAAATTACTGAATATAGACTTCTGAATCCAGTACCTTAATAATTCAGCACTTCCTATGCTGTCTGCTCTTGTTCTTCCCACTTTGTCTTTATATGCACCCACAGAGTGATGCTCTCCAGTTGTTAACAATAGATATACTTCTGTTTTATAATTTAATATAATTTTCACCTTCCTCATTTTTCTCTCGTTTTGCAGCTTTTTTAAAATAATAAAACATACATCACTTTTAAACAGTAAGATGAATGAGCAACATTAAAACTTCAGAACAAAGTGGTGGATAAAAAACGCAGAGCTCATTCAAGCCATATTCTCTTGTGAACAGTCCATGCATGTCTTCTGCTCATTTAATCACATGAACATCAAGGTGTGGAAGTGGAAACCACAACGAGGCAGCCTAGCCACTGCTATTGGAAAGTCTGAAGCTCAGAATAGTTGGGAGCATGACACTATGAAGTAGACCTGGTTTAGATTCTATTTCTTAGGCTTTGCTATTAATTTATGTACTTTCTTCAGGAAGCATGGATAGCATAGGAAGCATAGAAAGCAAGGATAGCAAAATGATGTGACCTTGCCGAAGAGCCAACTAGGGTCACACACAAAACTGGAGGCTAATGAACTAGCAAGAGCAACAGCACGGGGGACAATGTAACTCAGTTCAAAGGACAAACACTTGTTTGTTTTCTTCCTCTAATTTTGGCCCTCTGTGTTTGTTTGATTTTTTTAATAACAAAGAAAAAAATTGTTTCAAAAATTATAAAAATGTATGGAAAACACATATAAGGAAGAATAAAGATAATCTTCATCTCCCAAATATAATTACCATTTCATAGCAGTTGGAAGTCAGGAATTTTTCCTAAGCATGTTGACTGGTACCTGAGATCAAACTAAATAAGGAATGCTGATGGGGCACTCACTACGTGTCCTATGCCCCGTATAAGCATAATTCATGGTACATAGAGCACATAATCATAGAAGAAATTAGAAAACATGGAGTTGGAAAAAAGTAATGAAATCCTGCCACCTCGATACAAACATCCAAAATTTTACAAGGATAGTACTATACGAAACCTTCCACACAGATTTCTTAATTTTATTAGAAACCATAAATATCTTAGGTACACATTTCTTTTTGCAATTAAATGACCAACATAAACGTTTTAAGCTATGTCCTTGCTGAACATTTATTACCCAATGATTTTTCTTGGAAAATATCCCCAGAGAAGGATTGTTAAGTTATTTTGTAACAGTAGCTTAAAGGCAGTTTATCTAGCTCCAAAACTTTGGGAAGTTTCAACACATTACGTAATTTTATTGAAAGTAAAGACTGACCACTTCACAAAGCTTTACTAGTTCCAAATGTCACTATTAATTTCTGAACCCGTCCAACAGGTCCAGTTATTCAGGGTCCCAAAGAGGCGCTACCTGAGGGTCAAGGGGGGGGGAGAGAAAGAAAGAGACCAAGCAAGAAGTCTATTGTCAAGGTCTCATTTAATAAGCAGAAATTCTTAGGTTATATAGTCCTCAAATGAGGAACTTCACACAAGCGAGGGGTGGGCTACAGTGGGGAGTGGGGAAAGGCATTGAAGACAGATCATGCCTATTGTCTTTGTTTTTACACCTTTGATTATTATCAAGGTTAAAGAACTGTCCACGGTTACTAATGCTTCTCTTCCATTTCCAGCTTTTAGTTATCTTTCAGATGGCAGAATTGTGCCCTCATTAATCTGCATTATTTTAAAATATTCATCACATTTCCATGTAAAAAACTGCATCTATGATATCAAATGTGGATAAAAAGGTAAGAATCTGAAAATAGGCTCTGTTAAGAGAAAGCGTTAAAGGAAACAGAAATAAGCCTGCGTGGAATTTTATTTTCTATAAAGAAGACAACATGGCTTCCTCAAACACTCGTGACAAACTAGACTCCGCTGTAGCTCTTCACAGGTGCTAGGCAACTCAGCAACCATAGAGAAATAGACTAGGCTGCAAAATCCCGAGTGTGTGTGAAGATATCTCAGGGGCATGACAGGCTTAAAGCAGAATTGTGGCCTCAGTCTCAATCTGAGGTATTTGCAATGACACTTCTATACACACACACACACACACACACACACACACGCACGCACGCACGCACGCACGCACGCACACACACGCGCGCGCGTACGCACACATGCACTCGTGCACACACACAAATGCCATTGTCCAGACGAGCTGCGTGGGATAGCAGAAGTATGTGAAGTGATATTGTACAATCCCCCTACAGACTGCAGATCCAGCAGCAGAAGTACAGCATGAAAGTTTAGAACGTGTAGCTAAAGCTTCTGGGTAGCCAGCCCTCCACTGTCTGGATGAGCTACAGGGCAGAACCTGCTACAGCATCCTGACAGGCTTGAAAAGAGAACAACACACACCAACAGGCCTTCCGTTTCCGCGTCCCTCAGGACCTCAATTATCAAAGGTCCTGCAAAGAAGAGCGTAATTCACAAAACACCAGGGACAAAACTGTAATGCTTTTGTAAGTGGTAAGCACTCAGCCTGGGAATTGTGACAGAGAATAAGCCTCCACAGAAATCCTATCCCCCAGAGAACACACAGACTTAATTTGGTTTTTTTACAGATCTCACCACCACCTGAGAAGACTCATACACTCGAAGGAGCAAGAGACATCACATCAGACCAAGCAGAAAGCAATATAAGTCACAATGTCTTGTACTTCAGTTTATTGCTTATTTCTATTTTATTATTTATACTTTACACTTTTTTAGTATTTATGCTTCTATTCTTTATTTAGTGGCTGTGTTTTAGCTTGAATCTCCCTGGATAAATGTTATGAGAGACCTTGAGGTTTATTTTCTGATTCTAAGAAAGGAAGAAGGTCATGGGAGAATGGGAGATAAAAGAGTCTGAGAGCCGTAGATATCCAGATCAGACATATCTTCTTTGTTCCCCGTGAAAATCACTAAACAAGCAGTCATTAGACAAGCATCTGCCAGCAGACACCTGGCGCACACCAGCACGCGTGGACCATATGCCAGTAAGCACGCGAAACCATAGGAAGACACATAAGCAAGCTGGCAAATGCCTCTGAACTCAACGCCATAATTATAGAGATGCACAGATAAGTGACACTCTTCCCAGAATAAGTACTTCCTAAATCCCATCATTACTTGGTCTGGGATTCCTGGGATATCACACCTCACTCATTCTGTGCTGACTCATCACCTCCTGGAATGCCCAGCCTCAGCCTAGTCTTAGCTGGCTCGTGCAGGCTGTCCATATCCGCACCATGTTGTCTAAAGATAAACTGCCCCTTCCTTCTGTACGTTACAATGCAGTGGTTTTCTACCATGTTCCAAATCGCTAACTTGTATGTTGTCTTTCTCATTCTTATTTTATTTCTGCATTACCTTTTCCTGGTCTCTTCTCACTTTATTACTTAGATATTAGAACGCTTAGCTCTAAAAGAAAAAGAGTGAGAAAGAAAGAAAGAAAGAAAGGAAGGAAGGAAGGAAGGAAGGAAGGAAGGAAGGAAGGAAGGAGGAAAAAGGTACATTTTCCCTAGACAGGATCCTGGTGCCACTGTCACTGAACTTGTTTAGGACTATAATGACCATACTGAAGTGTACAGAGTACATTCAGGTAACCAGGACATCTATCAAATCACTATATCTGTTACAACCACAATCTTCCCTCACTGAAAGCCACCTGGAGACATAATTAAAAGTAAAAAAAAACCTCACCAGGAGGCCTCACATAAAATAAAATGAACAACACGAAGAGCAGAGATGGGGGTGGGGAATGAAAATTTAAAGATACCTTCATCCCAAGAGATAATCAAAATTCAACCAAGAAACAGAAGACAGTTCAAAAACGTTCATTATGTCATCTCCACCAACACATGACTACATGCTGAAGATCTTACATACCTATCTCTCAGCATGAACAGAAATGAATTCAAACTAAAAGACGAACAAATAAGATAAAAAATTAAAAATATGAAAAGAAAGAAAAGGAGTTGGAAAGCTGGATCAGTGATGGAGAGGACTGGCTCTTCCAGAGGAGCCTGGTTTTATCCTGCCATCCACATGGTGCCATGTTAGATGGGAAATAGATATCTTCTATCTAATAACTAAGAAAGTAGATTTCAAACCAAAACTAATCAAAATTGATAAGGGGGAGCTCCTTATACTTATCAAAGTAAAAACCTAACAACAGGATATAATATAATCCTAAATATATTCACATTCTTTAAATCAGTTATGAATAGACTGGATCTATTATATATATTACTATATATAATATATATTATTATATATTATATATCTATTATTATCTTTTATACATGACATTATGACATTATACATTATTACTTTTAGACTAATGATTTTAGCAGATTTTTTTCCTAAGCCATCTGCTGTCTCTGCCAACATCTTACACATTTTTCTACTTATTTTTAATTTTTCCCTTTCATCCTGTAACTCTTTGACTTCTTTTGCTTTTCTTGGCCTTTCAAATTTACTTTGTAGATTCTCCCCTTATATAATCTTTTCCCTGTGCCTTCCTCATTTCTAGAAGACTATAATGCTCACAATTTCTGCATAGGTTGTAGCTCTGGAAATTAATGCCTGTTTTCTCTTAGCCCATCCAACAACTCTTCCTTGAGAACTCTGCTTAGGTAATGATCTGGATTCACTGAAAAGGCCTCAGATGGCACAGCTGTGCTGGCTGAGTACTGGGCTAACTCTAGGTTTCCAGTTAGCTCCCACCAATACTTCTTTTCCTCTTGTGAATCTGTGTGCACACACATGTTTCTGATATTCCATATTCTTTTGGTTGTGTTCCGTCCTCTGACCAATACACTCAGATTTAACTTTCCTCTCATCTAGGGCTCTCCTAAGAAAGGGGGCACACTGACACAAATGAACTAGACTGAGTTCAGGCAAGAGGCAGCTTGCCAACCCTCCTACCGATGTGAACAAGTTTCCTCTGAGACACCAAGCCAAGACTCTGGCACATGGACTCTAAGCCACCTATTAGGATATAGTATCCTGTGAAAATCATGTAGTAAACAACCACAGTCAAGTCCCCTGAGTCCTTATTAGGACAGAGCTAGAGTTTAGAGTCCCCCTCCAATGGGACCAAAAGACTAAATTAAAGACAAATACAAGAATGCTCTGTGCAGGAAATTAGCGTGTGCTGGCTGTCTCGGCCTCCCCTTTGCCTGTATTTTCCTTTCTCCTCTCTCTAAATCTTTCAGTGTTACAGGGGAAAAGTTGTTTGGTTTCAAGGAAGGGGAGCCAGTAGGTGGTAGTTAAAAAATTCAGCTTCTGAATTTATTCCTTGGGTTTCAATCCCAACACAGCCATCTATGAGCTCCTTGACCTTGTGCTAGTATTTTTAATTCAGTGTCTGGTTTTGCAATATATTTTAAAATTTATTCTTTTAAATTTGCATACATGTGGGGCGCATGATCATCTACCTGTCTATTTTCACTTGTAGAAGTAACTGTTATAGACTATTATAGAAATCAAATGATGTAATACTAAACTTAGAAAAATCTCTGTCCCATTCTAATTAATAAATAGATTGCATTTCTGCATGTATTGTTCTGTGAGCATTCTGTGACTGTGTGCGATGAGTCAGCCCCTCACACCTCACCCTGCGCATCCACATCTATGTGGTAGGATCTTAGAGACTATGAAAGTGGCACAGTGTCATCTTTCACTTCCCCTTCTATGGTTTTCTGTGTTTGTTAGTGAAATCTCTGCAGGGACAGCTGCATCGTCCATAACTGCCCTGCTCCTCTACCTGAAGACAGAGGGTCAGCAGCTTCTCCTTTAAGAGCGTCTCCTTCTCAGGCTTACATTAAGAGAAATCCGCATTGTGTATAAAGAAGGTCAATTATCTCTTGGCTCTCAACAACCTCTCTTCTCAGTAGATATATGACATATTTGGTCAGAGTTGGAGACTGTTTTATGCATCTTTTTTTTTTTAGTTTGCTATAGGCAGAGGTTACATTTCTCCCTAGCTTTTCCTGATTGATGATATACTATAAATTGAATATTTTTGTGCAAATGTCCAGAATGGTTTTATAGTTTAAGAATAGCATGAAGAACTAGCCAGTAAAATGGTCCAAAATGAAGTTCAATTAATGAAGATTACTTGATAATATATAAATCCAATACGTTCATTTGCTTTATTTTAGGAAGAATTCTATAATTTATGTTTCCAACACAAACTGTTCTACCAAAATTTTTCTATTTAGCTATTATTCTATTTTTAAATTGATTTAATATTTCTATTTATTTTCTCTTTCTTATTCATACTATGTGTGTATTACTTATTGCTAGAAAGGGCTCTTATTGCTCTTCACACTAATCCTATTAATGGATTACTTTTGATTGATCCAAATTCTTATTTTCTTTAGCTCAATTTTTACTTTATCTAGATTGTGAACAAAATGTAGTTTAATTTCATTCTTCATTGTTGACAAAAAAAATCATTTACAACAAATCATTTTTCTCGGAGCATAGCCTGATACTCTGTGCTATTATTCTTGTTTGTATGAGTATTATTTTAATTATAATGAAATATTCTCAGTCTTAACAAACTAGGCATACTTAATTGTTCCTATCGTGTTTTTAGATAATGTCTATTTTTGTAATTATAACTTTATTGTTTATTTAAAAAGCACATTTTTCTTGTTACAATGAGTGTGTGTATATATATATATATATATATGAAATTTTTATAAAAGCTAAATAATCTATGATATATATCATAATCACTGTTTCCAAATGTCTTGTATTCTTCAATGGCTTTTTTATTCTCCTGTAACAAACTTTTCTTAATTAAAAAAATATGGCCATGTGTCTGATAATAAAGCTGAAATTGGTCCCAGTAATATTAATGATCACAAAAAATCCAAAACAATTGGAGTATAGTGTGATGTCATACATATAGATTTCCACATTGGGTCCAGTTAAATACCACTTACATGTCTCTGGTTGACTCTATATCAACAATGTCAGGCAAAATAGAAGGTGGGTGAGCTTTCATGGACCAACTCTTTTTAATTAGACATTTCATCAATAATGAATAGAAAAAGCTCAATATGAAGATTCAATTTTGGTCTCCTCCATCTTGGCTCCATGACGGACCAGACAGGCAGTGCCAGGTACACAGAGATATCACGAGTCTAACATCACTTGGGATGCAGTCCATCAGGCTTCTGCCTGCACCCAGGGCCTGGGCACCTCTGCGAGCCATCCGTGTCCCAGCCCTGTCCTGGGCCATTTGCACTGCAGAGTGATCAGCACTTGGAGGGGGTCCCCAAGGTGTCCTCTGTCTTCTCTCCTGGGAGGACCAGACAGGCAACACCAGGTACACAGATACAAATAGAGTATAACATTGCTTGGGGCAAGGCACACCAGGGCTCCAACTGCACCCAAGAGTAGGGCAGCACATCAGGAATCTGTGTCAGGGGAAACCCAGTTATAAGTGGTGCGGAAATAGCCTTACAGGCTCACAGGAGATTCAAGCACCAACCAGTGACAACAGGACCAACTAACACCAGAGATAACCAGATCGCCAAAAGTAAACATAGGAACATTACTAACAGAAATCAAGGCAATACAGCAGCATCTGAACACAACTCTCCAACAACACCAAGTTCTGGATACCCTAACACACCAGAAAAACAAGATTTGGATTTAAAATCACTGGTCATGATGCTATTAGAGAAACACAAGGACATAAATAAATCTCTTAAAGAAATACAGAAGAACATGAATCAAAAGGTAGAAGCCCTTACAAGGGAAACATAAAAGTCATTTAAAGAAATTCAGGAGAATATGGGTCAACAGATAGAAGCCAATAAAAAGGAAATACAAAAATCAAAGAAATACAGGAGATCTTGAGTCAACAGGCAGAAGTCATGAAAGAGGAAACAAAAAATTCTCTTAAAGAATTACAGGAGGACACAAACAAACAAGTGAAGAAACTAAGCAAAACCATCCAGGATCTAAAAAGAGAAGTAGAAATAACTAAGAAATCACAAAGGGAGACAACTTTGGAGATAGAAAACCTAGGGAAGAAAGCAAGGGCCATAGATGCAAATATCAACAGCAGAATACAAGAGATAGAAGAAAGAATCTCAGATGCCAAAGAAACCATTGGCACAACAGTCAAAGAGAACACAAATGCCAGCCAAGACTACTATACCCAGCAAAACACTCAATCAGCATAGATGGAGAAACCAAGATAATCCATGATAAAACCAAATTTACACAAATGCAAAATGCAAAAAGCTTGTAACCCAAAATGTCGAGGAAATCCAGGACACAATGAGAAGATCAAACCTAAGGATTATAGGTATAGATGAGAGTGAAGATTTACAACTTAAAGGGCCAGCAAATATCTTCAACAAAATTATGGAAGAAAACTTGCCTAACCTAAAGAGAGATATGCCCATGAATAAACAAGAAGCCTACAGAACCCTAAACAAACTGGACCAGAACAGAAATACCTCCTGTCACATAATAATCAAAGCCACAAATGTACTAAACAAAAAAAGAATATTAAAAGCAGTAAGAGAAAAAGGCCAAGTAACATATAAAGGAAGACTAATCAGAATTACACCAGACTTCTCAGCAGAGACCATGAAAGATGGAGATCCTGGGCAGATCACATACAGACTAAGAGAACACAAATGCCAGCCAAGACTACTATACCCAGCAAAACACTCAATCAGCATAGATGGAGAAACCAAGATAATCCATGATAAAACCAAATTTACACAATATCTTTCCACAAACCCAGCCCTACAAAGGACAATAGGTGGAAAACACTAATACAAGGAGGGAAACTACACCTTGGAAAAAGCAAGATAGTAACCTTCTTCCATCAAACCCAAAGGAAGATAACCATTCAATTATAAAAATAACATCAAAAATAACAGGAAGTAATAATTACTATTTCTTAATATCTCTTAACATCAATGGACTCAATTCCCTAATAAAAAGACATAAACTAACAGACTGGGTACATAAACAGAACCCTACATTTTGCTGCATACAGGAAACACACCTCAGTGTCAAAGACAAACACTACCTCAGAGTAAAAAGCTGGAAGACAATTTTACAAGCAAAGAGTCTCAGGAAACAAGCCAGAGCAGCCATTCTAATATCAGATAAAATCTAAAGTCATCAAAAGAGACATGGAAGCACACTTCTTAATGGTCAAAGGAAAAATCCACCAAGAAGAACTCTCAATTCTGAACATCTATGCTCCAAATTCAAGGGCACCCTCATTTGTAAAAGAAACTTTACTAAAGTTCAAAGCACACATTGCACCTAACACAATAATTGTGAGTGACTTCACACTCCACTCTCCTCAATAGACATATCAGGAAAACATAAACTAAACAGGGACACAGTGAAACTAATTGAAACTTTGGACCAATTGGATTTAACAAATATATATAAAACATTTCATCCTAAAGCAAAAGGATATACATTTTTCTCAGCACCTCATGGTACCTTCTCCAAAATCAACCATAAAATTGGTAACAAGACAGACCTCAACAAATATAAGAAAATCCAATTAATCCCATGCCTCCTACCAGATCACTAAGGAGTAAGAGTGGTCTTCAATGGCAAGAAAAACAACAGAAAGCCCACATACACATGGAAACTGAACAATACTCTACTCAATGATAACTTGGTTAAGGAAGAAATAAAGAAAGAAATCAAAGACTTTTTAGAATTCAATGAAAATGAAAGTACAACTTAACCAAATCTATGGGACACAATGAAAGCAGTGCTAATAGCCCTGAGTGCCTCCAAAAAGAAACTGGAGCGAACATACACTAGCAGCTTAACTGCACACCTAAAAACCCTGGAACAAAAAGAAGCTAATTCACCCAGGAGGAGTAGAAGACAGGAAATCATCAAACTAAGGGCTGAAATCAATCAAGTAGAAACAAAGAGAACCATACAAAGAATCAAAAAAAACAGGAGCTTGTTCTTTGAGAAAATCAACAAGATAGATAAACCCTTAGCCAGACTAACCAAAAGGCACAGAGACAGTATCCAAATTAACAAAATTAGAAATGAAACGGGGGGATATAACAACAGAAACTGAGGAAATTCAGAAAATCATCAGATCCTACTACAAAAGACTTTACTAAACACAACTGGAAAATCTGGAGGAAATGGACAATTTCCTAGACAGATATCAAAAACCAAAATTAAATCAGGATCAAATAGATCATCTAAAGAGTCCTATAACCCCTAAAGAAATAGAAGGGGTCATAGAAAGACTTCCAAACAAAAAAAGCACAGGACCAGATGGTTTTAGTGCAGAATTCTATCAGACCTTCAAAGAAGACCTAACACCAATACTCTTCAAACTATTCCACAAAATAGAAACAGAAGGAACACTACCCAACTCGTTCTACAAAGCCACAATTACCCTGATATCAAAACCACACAAAGATCCAACAAAGAAAGAGAACTTCAGGCCAATTTCCCTTATGAACATCAATGCAAAAATACTCAAAAAATTCTTGCTAACTGAATCCAAGAACATATCAAAATGATCATTCACCATGATCAAGTAGGCTTCATCCCAGGGATGCAGGGATGGTTCAATATACAGAAATCCATTAATGTAATCCACTACATAAACAAAATAAAAGAAAAAACCACATGGTCATTTCATTAGATGCTGAGAAAGTATTTGACAAAATTAAGCATCCTTTCATGCTAAAAGTCATGGAAAGAACAGAAATTCAAGGCCCATACCTAAACATAGTAAAAGCAATATACAGCAAACCAGTAGCCAATATCATACTAAATGGAGAGAAACTTGAAGCAATGCCACTAAAATCAGGGCCTAGACAAAGCTGCCCCTCTTTCCATATCTTGTCAATATAGTGCTTGAAGTTCTAGCTAGAGCAATTAGACAACATAAGGAGGTCAAAGGGATAGAAATTGGATTGGAAGAAGTCAAACTATCACTATTTGCAGATGATATGATAGTATACTTAAGTGACCCAAAAACTCCACTAGAGAACTCCTACAGCTGATAGACAGCTTCAGCTGGTTATAAAATCAACTCAAGCAAATCAGTAGCCTTCCTATACTCAAAGGATAAGCAGGCTGAGAAAGAAATTAGGGAAATGACACTGTTCACAATAGCCACAAACAATAGAAAGTATCTTGGTGTGACTCTAATCAAACATGTGAAAGATCTGTATGACAAGAACTTCAGGTCTCTGAAGAAGGAAATCAAAGAAGACCTCAGAAAATGGAAAAATCTTCCATGCTCATGGATTGGCAGGATTAATATAGTAAAAATGGCCATCTTGCCAAAAGTAATCTATAGATTCAATGCAATCCTCATCAAAATCCCAACTCAGTTCTTCATAGAGTTAGAAAGAGCAATTCTCAAATTCATCTGGAATAACAAAAAACCCACAACAGCTAAAACTATTCTCTACAGTAAAAGAACTTCTGTGGGAATCAGTATCCCCGACCTCAAGCACTACTATAGAGTAATCGTGTTAAAAACTGTATGGTATTGGTACAGTGACAGGCAGGTAGATCAATGGAATAGGATTGAAGACCCAGAAATGAACCCACACACCTATGGTCACTTAATCTTGGACAAAAATGCTGAAACCATCCAGTGGAAAAAACAATAGCCTTTTCAACAAATGGTGCCGGTTCAACTGGAGGTCAACATGCAGAAGAATGCAAATTTATCCATTCTTATCTCCTTGTACTAAGTTCAACTCCACATGGATCAAGGACCTCCACATAAAACCAGACACACTAAAACTAATAGAAAAGAAACTGGGGAAGACCCTTGAGGACATGAACACAGGGGAAAAGTTCCTGAACAGAACACCAATAGCTTATGCTCTTAGATCAAAAATTGACAAATGGGACCTCATAAAAATATATAGTTTGTGTAAGGCAAAGGACACTGTCAAAAGGACAAAATGGCAACCAACAATTTGGGAAAAGATCTTCACCAACCCTACATCTGACAGAAGGCTAATATCCAATATATACAAATAACTCAAGAAGTTAGACTCCAGAGAACCAAATAACCCTATTAAAAATGGGGTACAGAGCTAAACAAAGAATTTTCACCTGAAGAATTTCAAATGGCTGAGGAGCACCTTAAGAAATGTTCAACATTAGTCATTAGAGAAATGCAAATCAAAACAACCCTGAGATTTCACCTCACACCAGTCAGAATGGCTAAGATTAAAAACTCAGGAGGCAGCAGGTGTTGGCAGAGATGTGGAGAAAGAGGGAAACTCCTCCACTGCTGGTGGGAATTCATGATGGTACAACCACTCTGGAAATCAGTCTGGCAGTTCCTCAGAAAACTGGGCATGACACTTCCAGAGGACCCTGCTATACCACTCCTGGGCATATATCCAGAGGATTCCCCAGCATGCAGTAAGGACACATGCTTCACTATGTTCATAGCATTCTAATTCATAACAGCCAGATGCTGGAAAGAACCATTGAGAAAGATGTCCCTCAATGGAGGAATGGATACAGAAAATGTGATATATTTACACAATGGAATACTACTCAGCAATTAAAAACAATGAATTCATGAAATTCTTATGCAAATGGTTAGAACTGGAAAATATTATCCTAAGTGAGGTAACCAAATCCCAAAAGAACACACATGGAATGCAATCACTGATAAGTGGATATTAGCGCAGAAGCTCTGAATACCCAAGACACAACTCAAATATCAATCATTCCCAAAAAGAAGGAAGGAGAGCACCCTGGTCCTGGAAAGGCTTGATGCAGAGATGTAGGGAATTACCAGGAGAGATGTGGGAGTGGGTTGTTTGGGGATGGGCGGAGGGAAGAGGGCTTATGGGACTTATGGGGAGGGGGGAACCTGGAAAGGGAAAAATCATTTGGAATGTAAACAAAGAAAATAGAAAATAATAATAAAAAAAGAAGATTCAATCTCCAAGAATAACTGAAAGTATGTGATTTTGGATACATACCTTCTGGTCAATAGATCTTTAATTTAATGAATGTTACACTTGTATTTGGAATCTTTTTAGTACAAGTAATTATCTTCAAAATGAAACAGAGATTCTTTAAAAGTTAGTTGTTAAATTTATCTGAAAATAATTACCAAGGTAGAAGATTAACAAAGATGCAATAAATACTTGACTTCCCCAGTGAAATTTTTGAAGCTTTTTGTGTGTGTGTTTGTGTGTTTGTGTTTGTGTGTGTGTTTGTGTGTGTGTCTGTGTGTGTGCATGTGTGTGTGCATGTGTGTGTGTAAGAGAGAGAGAGAGAGAGAGAGAGAGAGAGAGAGAGAGAGAGAGAACATGCTTACGTGTGTGAACTACAATGATTTCTGAGTGCAAAAGCATGTGAGTCTGCATCTGCTTGCATTTCTTAGTCTTTTTCTGGGGCTGTTTTTCTCGTTTGGTTGTTTTCACATCTTCCAATTTGTTTTGGTTTGACTTATTTTATTATTATTCCTTGAATACTCGTTTCTTTACTAACAGACACAGAAAGGTTTATTTTCATGGGAGGGTAGGTGGTGAGAAACTGGGGGGAGTAGTAGGAAGAAAAACTGTAATTGGAATATTTTGTTTGAAAAAAACAAAAGCTTAAATGTTCTTCTGTTAACTAGAATATGTTTCAGTATTTTATGATACAAAGGAAAAAATACTAATTTCACCAGAGAGTCTCAGTAAAAAAGCTATTCTAAAATTATTGTATTGTTTATGTATTGTGTGTTATGCATTGTGTATTGTCTTGTTTATGAATGAAACCAATCTCATCTAAGTATTTTTACCTTTAATTATTTTTAATTATTTTATTTCCTTAATTAATAATAGCTCTTAAATTACTGGCTGGATAATGCTCAAAAGAGTCAGGTTGAATAGTACTAATAAATTAAATTTTTTTCAGTATTACCACAAACTTATATTCTAATGAATGAGAGGCCTCCAGGGAGGTAAGTGGTATAATTGAACCTCAAAGAATTCTGTTTAAATAATACTTGTCATATTGCTTTGGAAAAGTTATATGAGCCCCTATTTTTGTCATCAAAAATGTAGACACTAGTCCTTTGAGATTGATGGTGATGTTTTAACAGGCTAAGTAAGAACTAGATACTCTATAACTAGTTGTCATCTTTAATTTATCTAATTAACCTGTTATGCCAATATATAAAGCTGATATAAGAAGTAGTCTGTGAATCATTTTATGACATTATTATGAAACACAGATACTCACAAAACTTGACTTATGTTTGAAGAAGCAACCACATGACATTATACACATCCCAAGGATTTGCATACCTCCATTCTAGAGGAGCTGTGTTGTGCCCACCCTGGTCACAGTTCACATCCTGTCATTAGATATAGCTCTGCAACCAAATCATACGTAAATGGTTTCAGTAAAGAAAGACGGAAGGGATTGTGGTAAGGGATTGTCAAACTACTCCATTCCACTTTGTCTCTTGCACTGATCTGACACAAATTCTCAGAAAAAAAAGCTTAAAGATTAGTACCCGATTAGTACCCCCAAGGCCTTGATATTCATTATACTGCTAAGGAAGAGTTCTTCAAACCTTGAGAAATGCCTCTACAAAAACTAACCTGAATTCTCTCCAATGACAGCTTTACTCCTCTCCACTTAATAAATAAACATGTGTCTGATAAGGTAATTCATATTTGCCTTGTGTCCTGGTACCAATGCAGATACCCAGTTGTTTCAGTAGGTCTCTAGTCTCTAAGCACATCACTCAGTGTGGAATATAGTCAATGTGGAGCCACTGATCACCTGTCAGACTATAATAAAAGGTCTCATTTGTTGAGATTTGCTGTGGAACCAAGTACAATGCTAAGTGCTTACACTGTTCAAGATTCCCAGCAACATTGCATGGCTGTTTTCCATGTCTCTTCAAAGGGACTAAGCTATGGAGTTGTTAGTTAACTTCAGCAGGAATCTAGCTGAAGCATCTCCTAACTTCATAATGCTTATTACTACTTTAATACTAGAAGAAAACAAAATGAATAAGACACAGTCTTCGACAAGAAGAAACTTAATTTAGAAGGAGACATACAAAACATAACTCAATAAGATTTATTGACAATTGCTTCAAATTGATACACACCAACTGCTTCCTTTCAAAACTGAAAGTCCTTCATAGCATGTCAGTTAATAAACCACAATAGAGCTGTAACATAACAATGTTGTACCTGGAGCGTGGATAATGTAAACATAACTACAATGATCACATGTGAGAACTGTTTGAGCTTTAACAGCATCATGGCCTCAGACCTTTTGTTGTTATAATTTTGTCTATACTACAAAGGCATGTTTGGGTGAGCTCTAAGAAATCAATGCATCATGCAAAGAGAACCCTTACAGGCCAAAGGAAGCACTCACAGAACTTCCTTAACAGAATAGAAGTCTACAGAACATCCTATAAAGCAAGGCTAACAAAACTCTGAAGGCCTAAGATTCAGAGATGGAATCTTATGGAAGAGTTGGGGAGACAGCCTTCTGTGCATAGCCTGCCAGGAGGGAGTGATCTCCCAGCAGGCTTTCACTTTTGAGCACAGAAGTGAGATCTCCACCTTCTCTCTGGAGGAGACACAGCTAGGAGCAGACAGGGTCCAAGATCAGTGGAGCCGCTGGGACTGAAGTTTTCCCACCTCCATTTGTACCATGGAGCCAGGAGACTCCACAACCTTCTGTGTATAGCCCACCAGGAGGGAGTGATCTCCCAGCACGCTTTCACTTTTAAGCTCAGAGGAGTAAGGACACAGGCTTACAGGCCCACAGGAGGAACAAACTCCAGTCAGTGACAACAATGCCAACTAGCACCAGATGGCAAAAGGCAAGCACAAGAACCCTACCAACAGAAACCAAGGCCACATGGCAACATCAGAACCCAGTTCTCCCACCACAGCAAGTTCCGGATACCCCAACACACTGGAAAAGCAAGAGTTGGATTTAAAATAGTATCTCATGATGCTGATAGAGGGCCTCAGGAAAGACTTAAGTAACTACCTTAAAGAAATACAGGAGAACATCAGTCAACAGGTAAAAGCCCTTAAAGAGGAAACACAAAAATTCCTTAAAGAAATATAGGATATCATGGGTCAACAGGCAGAAGCCTTTAATGAAGAAACACAAAATCCCTTAAAGAATTACAGAATAACACAAACAATCAAGAGAAGGAACTGAACAAAACCATCCAGGATCTAAAAGTGGAAGTAGAAACAATAAAGAAATCACAAAGTGAGACATCTCTGGAGATAGAAAACCTTGGAAAGAATTCAGGAGTCATAGATGCAAGCATCAACAACAGAATACAAGAGATAGAAGAAAGAACCTCAGGTGCTCAAGATACTATAGAAAACATTAACTCAAAAGTCAAAGAAAATGAAAAATGCATAAAGCTAGTAACTCAAAACATCCAGGAACTCCAGGACACAATGAGAAGACCAAACCTAAGGATTATAGGTATAAACAAGAGCAAAGATTTACATCTTAAAGACCCAGTAAATATCTTCAACAAAATTGTAGAAGAAAACTTCCCTAACCTAGAGAAAGAGATGCCCATGAACATACAAGAAGCCTTCAGAACTCCAAAACAGACTGGACCAGAACAGAAAATCCTCCCAGCACATAATCAAAACACCAAATTCACTAAACAAAGAAAGAATATTAAAAGCCATAGGGGAAAAGGGTAAGTAACTTATAAAGGCAGACCTATCAGAATTACACCAGACTTCTCACCAGAGATGGTGAAAACTAGAAGATCCTGGGCAGACCTCATACAGACCCTAAGAGAATACAAATGCCAGTCCAGGCTATTATACCCAGCAAAACTCTCAATCATCATAGATGGAGAAACCAAGATATTCCAAGATAAAACCAAATTTACACAGTATCTGTCCACAAATCCAACCCTACAAAGGATAACTGATGGAAAATGCCAACACAAGGAGGGAAACTACTAGAAAAAGCAAGAAAGTAATCTTCTTCCAACAAGCCCAAAAGAATATACCCACGCAAACATAAAAATAACCTCAAAAATAACAGGAAGCAACAATCACTATTCTGTAATATCTCTTAGCAACAATGGACTCAACTTCCCAATAAAAAGACATGGACTATTGAAATATTTCTCACGTAAATCTTCAATTTTATCAGAAAATTATAATTCTCCTTTTAATTAATTTAGTAATTTCTTTTGTGTCTACCACTTTATCTACATTATTTTTCACGATAATCTTCAATTTTAATGTCTTTCTATATACTTCCTCTATTTTATCAGAAATATTTTCAGTGTAAATCTTTGATTTTATCACAAATGTTTCTAATTCCACCTTCAATTAATTTAGAGTTTTTACATCAAGCATTCTTTATGTAAAATTTTCCATGAATAGTCCATTTTAATGTGTTTGTCTATTTATTTCTTGAATTTTACCAGAAATATTTCCATGTAAATCTTCAATTTTATCTTAAAATGTTTATGATTCTACCTTCAATCAACTTAGAATTATCTTTATGCCTATCATTTTATCTATATAATTTCCATTATAATCTTTAATTTTAACATGTTTTCTATATATTTCTATAATTTTATCAGAAATATTTTCCATGTAAATCTTCAAGTTTTTCAGAAAATGTTTATAATTCCACTTTTAATCAACTTAGGAATACTTTTATGCCCTACCATTATTATATCTATATAAAATTTTTCATGATAATCTTCAATTTTAACATGTTTTCTACATTTTTCTACAATTTTATCAGAAATATTTCCACATAAATCTCCAATTCTATCATAAAATGTTTCTATCTCATATTTCAATTAATTTAGCAATGTTTTACATGTCTACCACTTTACTCCTTAATTTTCCATGAAAATTGTCAATTTTAAGGTGTTTATCTGAAATATTTCCATGTAAATTTTTAATTTTATCATAAAGTGTTTTTACTTCCCATTTTAAAAAAAAAGAGTTGGGGAAAGGATTGAAGACCATGAAGGGGATTGGCACTCCACAAGAAGACCAACAGAGTCAACTAATCTGAACCCTTGGCAGCTCTCAGAGACTGAGCCAGCAACTGAAGATCATACACAGGCTGGACAAAAGCCTTCCACTGACAAATATGTAGCAGATATGCAGCTCAGTCTCCATGTAGGTCCTCTAACATCTGGAGCAGAGGTAGTCTCTAAAGCTATTGCCTGACTGCGGAATCTCCCAACAGAGCTTCTTTGGCCTCAGTGGGAGAGGATGCACCCAACCCTGCAGAGACTTGATGCACCAGATGTCAGAGGAGAAACAGGGGACCGCCTCCCTCTTAGAGAAGGGGAGGGGGTGAGCAAAGGGATTCTGGGGGTGCAGTGCAGTCTGGTATGTAAAAGTTTAAATAAATAAAGTTTTAAGACCCAACAAGCAGCTAAAAGAGTCAGATACAGATATTTGTACCCAACCAATGGACAGAAGCTACTGACTCCTGTGGTTGAATTAGGGGAAAGCTGGAGAAAGCTGAGGAGGAAGGTTACCCTGTCAAAGGACCAGCAGTCTCAACTAACCTGGACCCCCAAGATCTCTCAGGCACTGGGCCACCAATCAGGTAGCATACACCAGTTGATATGGGGCCCCCAGCACATATGCAGCAGAGGACTGTCCGGTCTGGACTCAGTCAGAGAGGATGCACTTATCCTCTCTTGAAATTGTGTTGACTGAAGGCTGGAGGAAGGGGGGACGTCTGGTGCTGTAGTGGGTGGGGAGTGGGGACATCCTTGTGGAGACAGGGCTGGGGAGGAGGTATAGAATGTGGAACAAGCAGAGGGAGGACCTAGAGGAGGATAAAATCTGGACTATAAAAAAAGATTAAATAAAATTTAAAAAAAAAAAACACTAAGTACTTATAAATGAAAGAAAGGGAAAGAAAGGGAAATACCCGCTGAGTGCCACCGGCTACAAGTAGAGCAGCCTCCTTTTTCTCCTGATTTTAAGATGATGACAACTATATTGAATGCATTATTTTGCGACTTGATTTCTATTTAATTCCACAATAACAGAATTCATGTTCTAACAGATAATATATTTAATAGTTGCATAAGAAAAAATATAAAGTACTTTAAAAGGATCCGATTATAATGTTCTTGACTGTGCTGGGTCAGTAGGCAGTGAAGGTTCACTCTGAGACATGGTGATTAATGGCCACAGGAATAAAAGAACAGACATGAGCTTCTAGCTTAATTTGGCATACAGTCTGAGTCACAGAGATAAATGTGTACTTCTCCTTCTTTTCCCTACCCCCAGGCTTCTAGTATGCAAAAGAGGGATTACTCATTATGGAACAATAAATAAAAATCTGATAACCATAGAAGAAGAAAGGCCAAGGGCAAAAAGTAAGAAACGGCCATGAACAGACATGAAATTGAAGGATCTTATTTATAGTTTATATCTCCTGTCATTTTCTTGCAGGCTATGGTTTTGACTCTACTGACCCAATTTAGATTCTATTTTTCATATCTTTTTTCCCATGGGGCATTCTTTACTGCTAATGTACCCTTTTGTTTACTCCTTCATTAATAACAGGTTCTCTTTTTGGTTAAGATTCCCATAAGGACAGTGAATTTATAATGCATATCTTAATAAGGACATGAATTCACACATTGAAGGTGAGGACTAACAGAAGACCTGGCCTCACCTGGAAGGAAATCCCTCAACAACAAAATGATCTGTTTGCCCAAGGTAAAGATGGTTTGAAAGTGAGAATGGGGGTACCTCAAATTCACATACTGATCAGTTACAAGAGCCCCCTCCTCCAGTGGAAAGCACATAAGCAGGAGAAAGTTAACTTTGGCAATGCCACACATATGGCTTAAAAACATTCTCTCTGGTCTAGTTTAGAAATACTTTTTAGAATCTAGTTACTTCTTCTTACCCAAGTTTGTGGTCATATGATTTTCAGGTCACACAATTTTCTGTGCAAACCACCTAATTACCCTAATGTTAGCTTCAGTTATTCTAGCCCCAAAATCACATCCTTTGGATCTCAGAGAGAGTCTTGCAAAAAGTAAAATACATAACATCTAGATTCAAATCTCTCTTATGGGGACATGTTTAATACAGAATCCCAAGTACACTCTAAAGCATCTTATATGGTTATACGAACTTCTTTTAGAAACTACTCTATCACTTCTTTCCACTCCCTTGTTCACCAACCAGAATAGCCTTCCTGCTACCCATGAACATGTCTCTTCTGTATTGTTGAGAAATGTGATGTCACAATGGAGTACTGTGAGGCAAAGTAGAGCATTGAGATGTCATAACTAAGCTGTGGTGTAACAAGACATAATTGTGATGTCTCAGTGGAGACTTGTAAAGGCATGGTGCTGAACTGTGATCTCATGATGAGATATTGCAAATAACAATGGGGCTTTGATATGTCACAGTAGAACATTGTCATCTTATTATAAAGTACTGTAATGTTACAATGGAACACTATGATGTATAAGCATCATTATGACAACGAAACTCAACATTACATTAGCATAATACTGTAGTGTTGTGTCACAGTGGAGCACTGTGATGTCATAAGACAGAATTGTCTTATCACAACAGAGCACTATCATGTCATAGCAGAGAACTGTGGCACCATAATGGAATATTGTGATATCATAGTGGAATATTATGACCTCATAAAAGAGTGTTGTGATATCACAATGGAACATTGTGATGCCATATGTAACCTATGATAGCAGACGACAGCATAGTGATATTCCAATGAAATACTATGATGTCAAAATTGATCTGTCATGTCACAAAATGCTGTTATGTAATAAGGAATCATTGTGTTAGCACAGTGGAGTAGTGCATGTCGCAGTGAAACCTTGTGATCTCATAATAAAGTGATGGGAGTGCAAAGTCCAGTCCACCACAGGGCTCAGGTTCTAGGGGAGGTGGGATGCGGGAGTTTTGGCTTGGTGGAGGCCGTGACTCAGAGCACTGAGAGGCCTTCTGCAGGAGATTAGAAGGATGACTCTTTAGGCAAAGGCCTGTTCTATTGTTCCCCACAGCAGATCCCAAAAAAAAGAGACAGTCCATGGTTTTAAGACGTTTATTGTCATGGCAGAAAGTAGATGAATAAAACTGTACCCCACTTCTTAGGGGCGGGCCTAAGGTTAAATACCTTTTGCAGGGAGGAGTGTCTGGGAAGGAAAGCTTAATTGACCTTTAGGTACCTCATTAAAATGGAGATCTCTCTTGAGGCTAAGTGACCCCAGGTCATGTCTTCTACCTGTGGATGGGCTTGGGGCATTGCCCTTACATGACTGATGGCCACAAATCTATGGAGGGCTGCAGCCTCATGTCAGGAGCCTGGTGTCCTGAAGAATGGCATGGTAAACCGCTTGCAATTCTTCAGGGTCACCGGGGTTTCTAGCCTGTGCTCGATCAAGAACCAGGCTGTCTTTCACAGTCCTATACAGCTCCAGCTATAAACAATCTCTAAGGTACCTTGACATAAAAAAAGTCATGGAAAAAAAACTCTGAAAATGGACCTGAGACAAGCACTCCAGCGTCTCCTCTGACCACAAAGTGGAATTGAATATGGTATCCTCACCAAGTTCAGCAGCAGCATCCTATGGACAGTTGTGCTTTAGAAGTTAAGAACAGAGCTCAGGAAAAGACCCAAGGACCCTGATAAGAAGAAGCCCTGATAGCCAGTGTCATTGATACATAATAGACAAGCCTTCTAGGCCTCAGTTCCCTCACCTGAAAATACTGGGCAATGGTATTCGATAATTTTCAGAACTACATGAAACAATTCTAATGAATAAACATAATAAAAAATATATCATGAATAAATGTGATAAAAATGCACTAGGAGCATTATTAAAAGCTAAATATATGTTTGATGGATAGCAATCCTGTCTCTGGAAGTACAAATAACCAACCTTCATTCTATGCCTACTGAGAGAGAGAGAGAGAGAGAGAGAGAGAGAGAGAGAGAGAGAGAGAGAGAGAGAGAGAGTCACTTGCTAGATAATGAGGAGAAACATCCAGAAAAACATCAATTATCATTGAGGTTCATTGACTTGCTCATCTCTGTGCTGTGGGTTGTAAAGCCAAAATTCTGTTACTTACTCTACTGGTGGATAGTTTACTAACAGGGTATTTTCCATCCTAAAAGCCAGAAATCTAGCCTGTCACCAAGCAAAAGTGTCTCCTAGCTGACAAGGTGTCACCAAGGAAGTAAGGTGTATAGTGTCCACTGCTAGATCTAAATGTGTCCTCAGGAACTCTTGGCAATCATCAGTGTCAGTCATTAAGTCCCTGAAAATCAAGTATAGAAAATTGGATGTTTGGAGCCTTGCCTCACCTCACAGGCTGGGGGGCACACTGTGTGAATCATCTGATTGAAACCAAGAAAGACAGCATCTAAGGTCTGATGCTTTACATGAGGAAACACCCGAAGATAATGGAAGCCCCAAGGTGGTTTCTAAACCTAGTACTCTGAGCAACTTTATCATTACTGCACCTAAGTCCAGTGTGAATGTGGGAAATGCATGACAAGTAAAACCATGTTACCCACTTGGTAAAAAGCACACTTATGATTCATATAGCCTGTCTCTGGAAAGCCCTGGCATGAAATCCATAAAATCTTCCAGAAAGCACTGTCAACAAATCAGAGTTGAAACATGAAAAAAAAAATCAATTTCCAATTCCACAGAACTCTGAGAAGGGAGCAAGAAGAGCCGCTGGTGAGACTCTAACCGTGCCTCGATGATCACCCCCTCATTGAGCCCCTCCCTTGTCAGGCCAGTCTGTCAGCTCCAAGTCAAAGCCTGCCACAGCCCCTACCAATGCTGCCCTTTCGAGGCTCCTTGATGCATTGCCCATTTGGAAACACACTGAATCCAGCGGCACCAGCTGGCTAATTAAATAGAAGAGTCTATTTCTTTAGTAGTCTCCTTAAGATAAAATTGAAGACCCAGAAATAAACCCACACTCATAGGGTCACTTGATCTTTGACAAAGAAGCTAAAACCAGTCAGTGGAAAAAAGACAGCAATTTCAACAAATGGTGCTGGTTCAACTGGCAGTCAGCATGTAGAAGAATGCAAATTAACCCATTCTTATCTCCAAGCTCAAGTCCAAATGGATCAAGGACCTCCACATCAAACCAGATATAGTGAATATAATAGAAGAGAAAGTGGGAAAAACCCTCGAAAACATTGGCACAGGGGAAAAGTTTCTGAACAGAACACCAATGGCTCCTGCTCTAAGATCACCAATTGACAAATGGGACCTCATATAATTGAAAACTCAAAGGACACTGTCATTAGGACAAAAAGGCAACCCACAGATTGGGAAAAGATCTTTATCAACCCTATATCTGCTGGGGGGCTAGGATCCAAAATATACAAAGAACTCAAAAAGTTAGACACTAGAGAACCCAATTTACAAAAAGAGGAGGGGGAGGATACAGAGCTAAACAAAGAATTTTCAGCTGAGGAATCTTGAATGGGCAAGAAGGACCTAAAGAAATGATCAACATCCTTAGTCATCAGGAAAATTCAAATCAAAACAATCCTGAAACTCCACCTCACACCAACCATAATGGCTAAAATCAAAAACTCCAGTGACAGCAGATGCTGGTGAGGATATGGCAAAAAAGGAACACGCCTCCATTGCTGGTAGGATTGCAAGCTGATACAACCACTCTGGAAGTAAGTCTGGCAGTTCCTCGGAAAATTGGAAATAGTTCTACCTGAGAACCCAGCTATAGCACTCCTGGGCATATACCCAAAAGATGCTCCAACATATAACAAGGATTCATGCTCTACTATGTTCATAGCAGCCTTATTTATAATAGCCAGAAAATAGAAACAACCCAGATGTCCCTCAACAGAAGTTTGGATATAGAAATTACGGTATGGTATATTTATACAATGGAGTACTTAGTAGTCAGCTATTAAAAACAATGATTTCATGAAATTTGCAGGCAAATGAATAGAACTAGAAAATATCATCCTGAGTAAGGTAATCCAGTCACAAAAGAACACACATGGTATGTACTCATTGATAAGTGGATATTAACTAGAAAAAAACGCTTGGAATACCCACTATACAACACACAGACACTATGAAACCCAAAAAGAAGGACTAAAGTGTGGATGCTTCAGTCCTACTCAGAAAGGGGAAGAAAATAATCACATGAGGTAAAGGGAGGGAGGGACTGAGAGAGGGGGGAGGAGGGGGGAGGGGTGCAGGATCAGGTGGGGAGAAGATAGGGGAGAAGTAAAGAGGGTCAGGAATTTGGAAAGTGTGTAGTAGTAGGGGATGGGGAACTGGAGGTAGACACTAGAAAGTCCCAGATGCCAGGAGCCCAAGAGGCTCTCAGGATCCAACAGGGATGACATTAGGCCAAATACTCAACAAAATGGAGATAGAACCTGTAGAGACCATATCCAGTGGATAGGCACAGCCCCCAGTTGAGGGATGGGGTCACCCACCCATCTCGAAAATATTAATCAAGAATTGCTCCTGTCAAAAGGAAATGCAGGAACAAAAAGTGGAATAGAGACTGAAGGAAAGGCCATCCAGAGACTGCCCCACCTGGGGATCCATCACATCTGCAGACACCAAACCCAGACACTACTGCTGATGCCAAAAAGCATTTGCTGACAGGAGACTAAGAGACTATGCTCGAAACTGACCAACACAGATATGGATGTAAACAGCCAATCATTGGACTGAGTGTGGGGACCCCAATGAAAGAGTTAGGGAAAGGACTAAACGAGTTGAAGAGATTTACAACCCCATAGGAAGAACAATATCAACCAACCAGATCCCCCAAAACTCCCAGGGACTAAAACACCAACCACAGAGTAGACATGGAGGGACCCATGGCTCTAGCTGCATATGTTGCAGAGGATGGCCTTGTCAGACATCAATGGGAGGAGAGGTCTTTGGTCCTGTGGAGACTTGATGCCCCAGTGTATGCTAGAGCGGTGTGGCAGGAGGGATTGGTGGGTGAACATCCTCATGGAAGCAGGGGGGCGGGGAAATAAGGAGGTTATGGAGGGGAAACTGGGAAGAGGGATAACAACAATATTTGAAGTGTAAATAAATAAAATAACCAACAATAAAAACAAAAATTGTCTATTTGGTATTCCTCCTTTTCCTTAAAAAAAATGTACAACTTAAGAAGTCCCTTATAAAACAGTGATGTTTTATAATTTAAGATGACTCTTCAGGAGGCAAAGCTATTATCTCATTTTATAGATGAACAGACTTGGTTTCAGAGCTGTTACGTGAATTGTATATGTCACACAACTAAATAGCCAAGCTGGGTCTAATAGCCAATTCTTATTTTCATTATGAATTCTTAAAATTCACTTTAAAAGATTTGGTTTCATTGAGATAATTTCATATGCATACATGGTTACACTCTGTTCGTATTCACCACCCCAACCTCCCCTCCATCCCTGCCTCCTCCTCTCTCTGGTCTTCTTCATTATGCTAGCCCCCTTCTTCCACCTCATGTAATAAATAATCTATTGTCCTCTCTTGCTCCCACCACACCTTTATACCTCTTCCTTCTCTCTCATAGTCCCTTTTTACTTTCATTTCACACACACACAGACACACACACACACACACACACACACACACACACACACACACATTTCAATCTAGATTCCACATTTGAGAAAACATATGCAATATTTGCCTGGCATCTGCAAAACTCTTCTGAATTAGTTCAGAACATTTTCCACTTCACCACTGGAGGTGACCTGAGTAATTCAGATGGCTTCCACCAAGAAGAAATTAGTGGGCAGGTGAACTCAAAAAAGACTGGAAGAGAGATTGAGTGTGCTACCACAGTCTTAACAAAGAAAGAAATGCAAGACTGTGGGCATCAGACTTACTGTTCAGCAGAGTTTGAGCTGAGTTTTGTCACTGCTGCAAGCCAGGTATTGCATCCTGTGATGAAGAGCCCAAGAAACACAGGAAAGACAGTCATAAACTGTAACGATATGCTGTATATTAGAACAAGTATATTGTATATATTATTTGCATTGATGATTTACTGTTCCCATGTCTCAGTGGTATCTGAAAAACTAGAAGTGTTTATAAATAAACATGAAGTCAAACATATTGCCTTTAGGAACAAAGAATTGATGACAAAATTTCCAGTTTTGCCTCTGGATAATTGTGGTCACACTTACAGTATGCTCTATAATTTTTCCAAGTTCAGCTTTCCCCTTCATTAAGAAAAGATAAAATACCAATCAATCACAATACACAGGGTCTTATCATGCATAGAAATGTGTGTGTGTGTGTGTGTATACAAAATATACAACTCTTAAAAATTCTAAACGTGTCATCTGAAATATTTCAGGCTATTATTATCATTATCGATGACCTCTACTCAATAGGATCCACGTGGAGGTTCTTTTCTCTTTTCTTCATCATCTTTGCCTGACCTTGAATAAACCACTTAACTTTACAGAGTTCCAGTAAACAAAGACAGTAGCAATGACCTCTTTATTTGACAAAGTCCTTGAGAGGATCAAGTGGGATAAAACGCTAAACTGTTTTGAAAACAGTAAATCACTATTCATTGATCATATTTTTTCACATTCGAGCAAAGTATATTAAAATGTGAGCTGAGTACCTGAAGATCTCAAGGAGCCTCAAGCTTAAATCAGCTGTTGTTCTTCGCTAAAGGATGTGTGCATGTTTATATACAAATGGGAAGGTGTTAACATCTATCAGTTTTTCTATCTTTATTTCTTGACTTATTGATGTCAACATGTGCCTAGCACTTGAGTTACAATGAGAATACTCCAATGGTCTGAGAACTTCCTTTCGCACACCTATGCTAGCATGTGTACACTGCATGTAGGACACTAGTGACAGAGCACCTGAGAGGGGCAGGAAAGGGGACCAATCCATGGAACTGACACTGGAATGAAGAGGTAAAATATGAGAAACCATTGAAAAGACACAGGAACATTCCAGTAGTGGGAGGAACTGTAACTCCACAAAGGGAGAACAAACCAACGTGGTTAGTATTTATAACCCAAAATGCAGTGAACTTGAGGAACTAGGCAAGATTGAAGTCTAAATGAGCCCAACTAGGCAATTAAAACTCTCTTTTATTTTTAATGTTTTTAATTGAAATAGCATTGCATCTCTTCCCCATTCCCTTTCCCCCCTTCTAGCCCCTCCAGGCACCTTCCCTCAATCCATACTGTGATTCTTAAGCTGATCACTTCTTTTTATTTTAATCTATTTGTTAAATGCATGTATATATGTGTATATATATGAGTATAAATAAATAGATTATGAATAGATAGATAGATAGATAGATAGATAGACAGATAGACAGGCAGATAGATAGAACAGACAGATGATACAACCTACTGAGTCCATTTTGTTGTTTGTATGTATATGGTTTTACAGCTAACAACTCTGCATTGGAAGGATCTTGACAGAAAACCACAACTCAACACAATACAAGCACCAATAGATCATGGGAAACCTATTGCCAACAGATGCATCAATACAATGGCTTCTGCATCTATAGCTCAAGGAACATTGCAGAAGAAAAGAGATATAAATATTTTCAGAGCTGGGATACCAGGATGTAGAATGTGAAACATTCTCTCCTAGCAACTGCTGCATAAACATGACCAGAACAATATAAATATTATTGCATCATTTTTCATAAACCAATGAAAGTTCCATGGCTTTAAAATTTAAAAATCTCAGTTTGAAGAAATCTTTGAATTTCTTCATTGATTGGTTTGTAGTTTGATGGTATTATTAGGAAGCAGTGGAAACTTTAATGTAAGGTCTATTAGGAGAAGCAGGTCACTGGTTGTATTCACTGAAGAATATTTATTGTCCTCAGCCTCATTCTTGGATTCCTGGTTTCCATAAGCTTTACACTATAACATTCTGTCTCAATGTGGTCCAGAAATAATGGAGCAAAGCATTTAGATACCAAAACATTTGCTTAGGTATTTTGCCTCAAGGAGTAAGACTCCTCAGAAACAATAGAGCAATTAAAAATGTGTGTTCTTTCTTCTTTATTCTAATGCACTGTCTATAAGCCATATGCCTTAGTCTGTTCTCATAGGCTATAACTGAATGTCACTGGATAGTTTGTAGAGTAGGTTCTGTTTGCTAAGATGTTCAAAAGGATAACATCAGTATCTCTTCCATATCTGTTTGATGAAAGTCTATTTGCAGAATGTATCAAGGCAAAGAGTATCGCAAAGCCATTCATCACAGGAGTTCCAACCTCTGCTCCATTCTTACAAAGCCACCAATTCCATCATAAGCACTGCACCCTTATGAGTTCATGTGACTATCATCCTCATGATATTCTGATTGCTTCCCAAATACTGCTCCCTACCTATACACAAATCCCATTAGAATATGAGGATGGGGATTAAATCTTCAACAAGGAACACAAGTGAACTATATGATAAACTCTATGATAAATCCTTTTTTTCTCATAATGGTGGGTAGGAAAGCCAAATCCAGGTGGTTTCGTAGGAAAATAAATTTTTACATCTCATTTGTGTATTAATTTTCTGGGAAAAGACCACCTATTACATAACCCTATGTCCTGCCCTATAAGCAGCAAACCAATTCTCAGAGCTATCTATATCCTCACTTCTAAGAAAAAGGCCCCAATGGAAAACAACACTAAATAACAGAAAAGGGAGTGAAAAAAAACTATTTTGGAGAAATTTGAGTATGAAGAGTGGAATGGAGAGCACCCCAGGGAGGGCATGAATGTCTCCGAACTTAATATTTGATATGCAGAGGGACTTAAATGAAACACGGACTCTAAAATAAACTGTTTGAATGGTATTTCAGAAGCACAGAGGCTATGGGAAAGAACATTTTGATTAAGATTCGTCAGCTGGGGATTCGGCAAAGAGACACTGTTCTTCCTACCCACAGCAGCCTTTGAAGATCTTTTTTATTCACATGACAATGAGCAAGTGGAGACAAGGCATTCCTCTTTTAAAAAAAGAAAGCCTTTGATATGGTTTAACTTCTCGATATAATAGCCAAAGCAAGTGTCGCTGGATAAAGGAGAACAGATAAAAAGGTTTATGTGGGAAAGGCCTAGGGCCAGGAGATTAAAAAGAGGCTCCTGTAACTCCAGAGTTTGCCTATGATGGTAACAGACTGGAACAAGGGTAGGAGACAGATCACCTTTGAGCCCTTTTAGGAAGAATTAGTACTCTTCAGTACATTTAATTCCCCCAACCTGTCTCAAAACATATTCCTTTTGTTATAAGATAAAGAGAAGAATAAAAGAAAACACACAAAGCAGGCTGAGACCTGTTTTCCTAAGCTAGTAAGTGGATTCATGTCAGCAACTCCTCTTAGGTCTCCATCCACGATAACCACCCAAGCCACTTGTTTCCACTTGTCTTCTTCCTGGACATCTCCAGAGTGCCCGTTCAAGAGGCTTCTGTAAAACCAAGGAGATAAATAAGTCACCTTCCTTCTCATCCCTGCCTCTGCCCCTTTCTTACTGGAGTCTCTTCCCACCAGGACCCCTCTATAGAGATGCATTCCTGGGCACTGAGACAACCCTTTCTCTCTTATCTACCATCCACAGAGATGGCCTCTAGAAAGCTGTTCACTACAGGAACCAGAACTCTAGCCATATGTGATTGTTTCGAAGTTAAATTTCTGACCTATTCTTGACAAATTATGTGTCAACCAAAAGCAATTTGGAATTACAAGTCAAAGAAAAACGGGCAGTCTCCACCGCGGTTTGAACCATTAAATAAAATTTAGAGCTGCTGAATATAAAAATCTTCTTAAGAGGAGCTGAATGTGAAGAAAGGAAAAGGGCACTGAACAAATAAAAAAGCAAGGAAACAGACCTGGCAAGAGGTTCTGCCAGTACATGACAAATATAGAAGGGGACACTCTCAGCCAACCATTGAACTGAGCACAGGGTCCCCAATGGAGGAGCTAGAGAAAGGACCCAAGGAGCTGAAGGGGTTTGCAGAGCCATAGGAGGAACAACAATATAAGCCACCAAGTACCCCCCAGAGCTCCCAGCGACTAAAACATGAACCAAAGAGTATACATGGAGGGACCTATTGCTCCAGATGCATATGCAGCAGAAGATGGTCTTATTGGACATCAAACGGAGGAGAGGCCCTTGGTCCTGTGAAGGCTGGATACTGCAATGTAAGGGAATGCAAGGATAGGGAAGTGGGAGTGGGTAGATTGGTGAGCAGGGGGAGGGGGAATGGTTAGAGGACTTTCAGGGGGGACATCCAGGAAAGGAGACAACATTTGAAATGTAAATAAAAAATATACCTAATAAAAAAAAAAGATGACTCAAGGGGAGTAAAAGAGCTGGTCTTACAAGACTAACCAGCTTAGGTTGATCTCCAGAACCCACAGTAGAAGGGAAAAAAACTCCTGACAGTTATCCTCTGACTCCCAGTCAGAGACAACACATGTGCCTATTACATAGACAGACATCTCACACGCATGCACACATATGAATAATAATAACTAATTATAATACACATATATTCATGCAATAATAATTAGCGATGTGCTATAGGAGGGTATATAGGATAGTTTGGATGGGAAAAGGGGAAGGGAGAAATATAATGATTATCTTAAAAATAAACATTTTTAAATTATAATAAGTAAATTAATTTGAAAAGAGTGAAACCAATGGAAACAAACTACTTGTTTCTTCCCCCAGAATTAGAGATTATACCCCAACGGAACTCCTTATAAAAATCAGAGTTCTCCAGTCTCAGCAAAGGATGCTCTAGCTTTCCAGGAGTCGGAGTCCAGTTCAGGAACTGAATCTTCCTTTTCAGTAGTAATCACACCCAAACTGGATGATGGCTAAGCAATTAGTCCCCTATTGATGAACCTGTTTTAGATGTTTACCTCTCAAAAGAAACATCAATAGCAGAAAATGATCCTCCCCAGGAGCATTGGCCTGCATGGCCAGAAGACTCTCTGGCCATACATTTATCTATAGGATAATAGAAAAGTTGCATCTTTGTTTTTCTTGCTGTATTCTGGCCTTGAAGCTTTCCCTATTCCCATTAAAGCTTAATCCTCTATCTTCGGTCCATGCCATGTAATTACTGAATTTCTCCACAAACACTGGAACCCATCACATGACAGCTCAGACAGCACACACCTTGGCAACAGTAAGTGAGTAACCAACTCATACATGACAAATTCCTGCTCATAAACTGAGAAAAGTACTGGGAACTTCACTGATATTTTCAAGAAAGACATGACCAGAGAACCAAACAAACAAACAAAGATCTTGTGGCCTACAACTCTTGAGGCTGGATCAAAAGTAATTATATTTTCTTCCCTATGAGGAAAAGTAAAGGGAGATGTGCTTCTTTTGAAACGTCTGGTCTTGCTCAGTTAAATATATCTTCTATGCCTCAATCAGGGCATTTGTCTGAAACAAATATACTTCATTCAAAATTATCCTGTTAAATTTATCTTCAAAAATAAATGTATCCTCCTGTTTCCAAGTCTCAAGGCTGCCTGCCTTCGTTCCCAGACTCTGCACTGGCAAACTGAGCTTTGAACTACAAGATGACACTCTCCCAAAGCACACTCCATGTGCTCCTTGGTGTTCCGAGCTCCCTGTCGGTCTCGGCTCTTCTCTTGGACTGGCTTTGGGTTGCTTGTGATTTTCACCTCTTGTCCTGAACTGTGGACGTGCCTCACACCTTCTAGACAATTCTGCAGCTGTCCAGTGTTCAGCCCCAGGCTTCTTCCTGGTGGTCACCCTACCCTCACTTGCTCTGAAGTAAGAGTGGGTCACGATCCCCCAAAAATCTACCCCTTAATTTTGTTCAGGTATGGATTTTTAAGACTTTGCCAATGATTATCAATGCAAAAGTCACTTTATTGATTATTAGAAATGTAATGTGAGCTTCAGAGGAGCTATTATAAAAATAATAAATAATGAAATCCCCATGCTCAGCCTCTCCCAGTTTCAGATGCCTCCTCTTGCCTGCAGACAAGAAAAACTCAATCTCTTGCTGTTCCATCTCTGTCATCTTCTAAGTCATTGAGCCTGTGGGAAATAAAATACTCTCCACAACTATCTATATAAAGCATTGAAATATTTTTAAAGAATTTGATCATGTCTTAAGGAATAGAACCAGAAAATAAGTTTCATGGTAACAAAGTACTTATCTTTTAATTCTATGGTAACTAATAACCACAGGAATTATTTTAAATACGGAGGAAAAGAGAAGAAGGCTCATATTTATTGCATCATTCTTGAGATGTGTGCACATTTTAGACATAATTTCTCTCCCTGGTCCAAATTATATACATCTTAAATGTTTTTGCTGAACAGCCTAAAACTCTCTGGATTATAAATATATGAATTTCCTTTAACAAAGCTTTCTGCAGTATGTTCCCTGGGGATATGACTATTGTGTTTACCATTATATTTTAATGGTAGGTATCTAAATGTGCGCTTTTTCTTAAATCAGTGTCTTCTTGGTTAAAAAAGAAAAAACAGTGTATTAGCAAACAACAAAAGGGAAAGAAAAAAGACATCATCGCAGACATGAGAAAAGATAACCATTTTCAGGCAGGATCATATTATAATACAGAAACACCCAGTAATAGAACATAGTAGATTCAAAGAGCTATGGAGATGTCTCAGTGATGCCTTAGGGGTACTAAGCCAGGCTCAGTGATATGCATGTGCAACACCGTAATGGTGGGTGCTCTGGAGAGAGGAAGGCAGATAGATTCCCTGGGGGCTTACTGGCCAGCCAGTGTAGCTGAGCTGATGAACTCAGGATTCAGGAAGAAACCCTGACTCAAAACCATGAGGTGGAAAGACACAGGTGAAGATGCCCAACATCAATCTCAGACCTTCTTTTCTATACGCTCATATCATACATGTGTGCACACTTACACATACAAATACACACAGATACATATCAATGTACCAAACACACATGCAATAAGCCATTTAAAAATAAAATCAAAAGACTGGTGGATTCAAGCCTCAGATATTATAAAACAGAGAGTGGCCTAGTCATCAAGCTAGCTAGGATCTCAATAAAGTTCAAGTGTCTCAAACTCACTATTACAACCCAATTGTTATTCAAAACATGTAGGGAAACAGATTTCCTAGATGACTTGCTGACCATGCTTCCAAGCCTAGTTAAACTACCTCCTAACGTTTAAGAAATGACCTGGTGGTCTTGGGAGATGGCTCAGTGGTTAAGGACACTGGATGTTCTTTCAGAGGATCTAGGTTCAACCCCCAGCATCCACATGGTGTCACTCAAATGGATCCAACATTTTCTTCAGGCCTCAGTGGACACCAGGCTCACAGGAGGTGCACAGATGTACACACAGGGAAAACATTCATATATGTAAAGATGATAAAACATAAAAAAAAGAAATAATTCTACTTTGCTGGGGTGACAGTAAGCCATTCAATAAGCACAGGCAAAATACAGCAGAGCTCTGGCTTCCTCTCCAGCTCCCTGCCATGGCTTTTTCAAGTGCTTGTATTCATCTGCCTCAAATAAAATGCACTGCCTCAATCATCCACTCCAAAGATTGGTGTTTACATTCTGTTCTAAGACAACATTATCTCATAAGGTCACAGCTTTGTTCAGTGAATATCAGATGTTCAATAAAGTAATAGAGATGACCTTAGGCAATAACATTTCCAGCAGTGTATATTATACTAAGAACTTCTAGCTGCATTTGCCTAGAAGAAAAAAGATTTCCCTTTTTGTTGTTTCCCAACATAATTGCTGCTACTTACAAACTTGGGTTTGTGTATCACTATATTAGCATTTATAGGTACATGGAATTTTGAGAGCGCATCCGGCTGAGTCCTGTCTCTAAAGACCCTGTCTGAAAGAGCCCTCCCTGTAAAGAGCTAAAGAAGCTTGTTTGTTGCGGGTTCTCTACTTTCTGAGAAGCAGATTAATGCATATTTATATAGGATTGAAAAAGGTGGCATATGCAGTATTGGATAAATTCATGCTGCAGTTTTTTTTTTTTTTCATTCCCCTAAAACAAGACTCCCAACTTTCACAGCTGTGAAATGGTCTCAATCTATTTGACAGGGCCAGAGACAAGGAAGAGAATTCATACAGTAATTGTAAATAAAGAGCCCATGACTTCAGCTCACCAAGACTGGTTTATTCTAAAGCAAGAAAGAAATTAGGGGCCGGGGGAGAGGGGGAGGAGTGAAGGCTCTCAGAATATCATTGAATTACTTCTATGTGTCTAGATTATAAAGTACTTCTCGGTAAAATGATTCACCAGAAAGATGTACTAACAATAAGCATGAATGCCTGGATGTGTGTGCAGTATCCTGCTCTCCCTCTCTACCCCTCCATGTTCACCCCCTCTGCTTTCTCCACCTGGGATTCTGACTCCTTGCAATTCCTGCCAATCAAACTACTATTGATTTAAAGGGCTAGCTTAAACGAGGCATCTTTCTAGAAGACAGTCTCAAATTACCCAAAGTATTTTCCTCCTTTGCGCTGCTCAGACATGGTTCTTCTTATAAAACTTTGTCCTCTCCACTTGATAGAAGCATACCAGGAATTAAAAGAGGAAAAAGTTTTTTTCTCTGTCTAATTTAGGCCCTGAAGCTGTTCTAGTTAACTCTGATTCATGGGCCAATACTTGATTATCCAAAAGTAGCCTTGATTTTCAGAATGGTATTTGGCTGATCTCAGACAATAACTTTTATTAAAACTATTTTTTAAGATTTATTTGTGTGTGTGTGTGTGTGTGTGTGTGTGTGTGTGTGTGGTGTGTGTGTGTGAAGGCATGTACAGCTGTGCAAGCAGATGACCATGTTTAGGTACATGCAGAGGCCAGGGAAGCACATCAGATCCCTGGATGCTAGAGTTACAGATGGTTCTGGAACATTAGCTTTTTACCTGAGTTCTGGGATCCAGTTCTCATGGTTGCATAGCAACAGCACATGCTCCTAACCACTGAACATCTCTCCAACAATCAGACAAGAATTCCTAAAGGAAAGAAAGTTGCTTTCTATTGTGTGACTACTTAAATCTGTCAAATTAAGTACTTTATTTCTACATATCAGTACCAACACCATATTTTAAGGTGTTTGTCTTCACCATACTACAGGTTAGAATAGATACTGCTGTTCACACATTTTTCTCAAGAGAGCTCTGAGTACTGCATGCTAAAGCCAGAGTTCAAACTCAGTTAAGAAATGAGTGTTCTTTTTTTTTCCTCCCATGCCTTTTTCTTTAAGAAAAAAGAAAAAAAAGAGGGGCACTTAATTTCCCCATCCTAATCTCTGACTCTTTTGGGAGAAGAGTTTCCACATGGCCTCTTTTCCCCCTTCTCAAATTCCCTCCTGAGATGCAAAGGGAAAGTCACCCCACTGAGCCTGAAATCCCAAGTCAAACACCATCCTTCTTTGTTCCTATTTTCTTCCTTGACATTCTGTCGATGAGGCTCCAGGCATGCTTACTCCTGCAGCGAGCGAGTGCCTGTTTAACCAGAGGAGCAAGCCCTTGAACCACCAAGCATGCTTTTTAGTATGTATGCCAATATAGTTCATGTAAAACACACTGACAAATGGAAGCATAAATGTCACTTTAATTTATGTTTCATACAAAATAATCTTCACACTTCTTTGCAGTGTTATATAAAATATGATTTTCTGGCCATAAATGAGTGAAATATATCAATCTAATCCGTAGTTCTTCTAGGACAAGTCATGCAATATACCCATAAAAACATAATTGATTCTTAGATTAGGTAGAATAATAATGTCCAAATTTGAGGGAATGATGATTGTATCATACCCTGACTAGTATAAACTATACGTAATGAGAATCATATTTTACAATGAACGTAAACACAAAACCAAAAGTTCTAGGAAAGAGCGTTGAAGATGCTGAGTCATTTTAAAAATATAACTGACAGTGAATCAAGAAGAAACTAGAGAAGGCAGAGAAGCCCCAGAAAAACTGTTTCCCTTGTCCCGAGATGTCTGATAGATCACAATGGAGGGAAGTCCAGGCATGTACCATGTTACTCTAAATAACAGAGCTGACACAGAGAATAAAACTCTTAAGGGAAGCTGATCTAATAGACATGTCATCTAAAAGTAAGAATTAATACAAATTTCATGATGCCATTTTTTAAACAGCTGTGTAATACTCTATTATGTAAGTGAGCCACATTTTCTTTATTCATTATTCTGTTGAGGGACATCTGAGTTGTTTCCAGTTTCTAGCTATTATTAATAAAGCTGCAATGAACGTGGTTAAGCATGTCTGCTTGTATTAGACTGGTGCATCCTTTGGGTATATGCCTGATATAGAGATAGAGATAGAGATAGAGATAGAGATAGAGATAGAGATAGAGATAGAGATAGAGATAGAGATAGAGATAGAGATAGAGATAGAGATAGATTAGATATAGATATAGATATAGATATAGATATAGATGATATAGATGATATAGATATAGATGATATAGATATAGGTATAGGTATAGGGAGAGAGAGAGAGAGAGAGAGAGAGAGAGAGAGAGTTAGATCTTGGGGTAGATCAACTTCCATCCTTCTGAGAATCTGCCATATTGGTTTTCAACGTATCTGTACAAGTTTGCACTACCATCAGCAATGGAGGAGAGATCTGAGTTGCTCCACATCCTCACCAGCATGAGCTGTCACTGCATTATTGGTCTTAGCCATTCTGACAGCTGTAAGAGAGAACCCCAAAGTAATTTTGATTTGCATATCCCTGATGGCTAAGGATGTTGAACATTTAAGTGTTTCTCAGCAATTTTAGTTTCCTCTACTGAGAAGTTTCTGTTTAGATTTATACCCCATTTTTAATTTATTTATTTATTTATTTAAATGAATTATTATTGTTTATTAGGAATATCTAGTTTCCTAATTTTTTATGTATTTTGGATATTAGTTCTCTTTCACATCTGGAGTTGGTCTACATCTTTTGTCATTCTGGATGCTGCTGTTTTGTCTGATTGATGGTTTTCTTTGCCTTACAGAAGCTTTTTAGTTACATGAGATCCCATTTAGTAATTATTGTTCTTAGTGCCTGCACTATCAGTGTTTTCTCCTGTGCAAATGGACAAAAAGCTGTTCCCCACTTTTTCTTCTATCATGTTCACTACATCTGGTTTTATGTTGAAGTCTTTGATCCACTTGGGCTTGAGTTTTGTGCAGGGTGATAGATCTAGATGTATTTGTATTCTTCTACGTGCAGCCATCCAGTTAGACCAACACCATTTGTTGAAGATGCTATCTTTTTCCTGTGTATATTCCTAGATTCTTTATCCAAATTCAGGTGTCCATATGTCCATATGTGTGTGAATTTATTCCTAGGTCTTATTTGAGTCAATTGATCAGCATATCTATTTTTATGCCAAAATCATGCTGTTTTTATTACTGTAGCTCTCTCATACCACTTGAAATCTGGAATCCTGAGATCTCCAGCAGTTCTTTCATTTTTCAGGATTGTTTTAGGTATCCTGGGAATTTGTTTGTTTGTTTGTTTTTCCATGTGAATTTGAAAATCATCCTTTCAAGGTCTGTAAATAATTGTGTTCAAATTTTAATGGGTATTTACTAAAACAAGGTCTTCTCTCCACAGTGGAGAGTCCCATTACTGAAGACAAAACCCATACAATTCATTGAACACAGAAAAGTCAAGCTGGTGCCTACATGCATTCTTCTTCACCTCTGTGTTCTAGTCTCTTTGGATGTGGGAGGGTAGTCTGCAAGCCACTGAAAGATAAATATAGACAACCAACCTAGCCACAGACCTTTAACCTACAATCTGTCCTGCCTTCAAACTATGCTGGGGCAATGGTGTCACAGAAATTGTGGGAATAGCCAACTGATGTCTTAATTGACTTAAGAGAATTGAGAGAGTACATGTGCCTGACACTGCTTAGATAAACAAGATAAACTAGATACCTCAGTGACCTAGAGTAAAACCAACTTCTACTCGTCTAAAAAACACAGTATCAATAAAATGATTTCTAATGATATTCTGCTATACTCATAAATCAGTGCCTTATCCAATCATCATCAGAGAGGCTTCCTCTCTGTTAGTAGATAGGAGCGGATATAGAGACCCACAGCCAGACATTATGCTAAGGGAGTCTAAATGAGCTAAATGAAATTCTCCATCAAAAATCCCACCCTCAGAGCTCAGAGAACCCCACAGAAGAGAAGGCAGTGGCAGCAGGAGCTGGGGAGTCAGAGGGGATGGAGGATGCCAGGAGAACAAAACCCTCTAATTCAATTAAGCAAGGCACATATGAGCTCCCTGGAACTTAAGCACAAGCACAGGGCCTATATGGATCTGCACCAGGTGTATATGTTATAGCTTTTACATTAGTACTTTTCTGGAGTCTTGATGGAGACCTTTGCCTACTCCTGAGACACTTTTCTTCTAGTTGGGTTGTTAGGTCCAACTTGAATATGATTGCTTTTGCTTCATCTTAGTATATTTATTTTGTTATGTTTGGTTGTAATCTTTTATAAGCCTGTTCTGTAATGAGAGACAGAAAGGGGATAGATTTAGAGGGAAGAGAAAGTAGAGAACTGAGGTGATCTATGGAAGAGAAACTATAATCAGGACATACTGGAGGAGAAAACAATCTACTTTCAATAAAGGGAAAAGTTTTGAAGTAAGAATTTCTTCTGAGTTAATGAAAGAATTGTAACCATCGGATCAAAGTATAGGAAAATTCTGCTAAAGGAAGGAGCTTCTATCTTACTGTGATGTCTCAGAAAAGATTCTTTAAACCCTTTATCCTCTGGAATCCATCCAACTTCCACATTCTCTAATAATTGGCCCAGCCACAGCTTCAATTTTCTACATTCTCTCCTGCTCGCCTTCTAACATGGCCACAGGGGGTTCGGTGGAGGCTGGAAAAGTGGGAAGCACAGGCCTAGCCAAGGTAGAACCTCTCCAAGCATTTCAGTGGGTTTTGACAGAAGTTCCCAGGGTCTTTGCCCTTTTCAAATGCTGTTACCAAGGCAACTGCTTGCTTGTGACAATGAGAGAAGACAGCTCCTACATGAAATTATGGCCACTTTGTTCTGAGAACAAAATGACTTCAATGATCATAGCTTGTTTTACACAGAGCATGAGCTCAATGCCTATGTTCAAAAATGAGGCATCAGCTAAGTGGTTCCTCTCAAAGAAAACAGAGGATGGGTGAGAGAGTTAAACCTCGGCCTTAGGACTTGCCATCAGGAATGTATCAGGCTTTGCCCATGTTTCTGTTATAACCTCAACCCCCCCCCCACCAAAAGACAGGAATGTCAATACCACACCCCAGTCAGACCAGTTTTGTCATACCACTTCTGATGTGAATAAGGTCAAAACTGGAGAAAGTTTAAGCACGTGGATTTTCAAGAAATATTGATTTGTTTAAAACTCATGTCTGGCTGCCTAATAGCTTAATGACCTTAACGTTAATATGCCACCAAACCTTTATGCCATTAGGATGGTTCTCTCTGGAATAAAAGAAGAACAACTTCATGGTGCCTGAGTAAATAAATTTGTAAATACATAGAGAGTGTTTAGCAGGTATCTGTTCTTTGTTATGAGTGCTGATTGTTACAGTTATGAAAATGCTGCTAGGGGTAGGCATCAAGAGAGAGGACATGGTGATAGAGACCAGTAAAGAGTAGAGGACCTGGGAGCCCAAGGATGTGTGCCTGGGGACATAGGCAAGCAGATCCTGGAAAGAAGAAATGGCATTCAATATGAGCCTCTGTACCCAAACATTGTTCTCAGTAAAAGTAACAGCTTTTGTAGGGGCTAGCCCTTGAGTCCTACAAGGGAACATAAGGAAAATGAAATTGGCACTGAGGTTTCACCCTGACCATTAAAAGCTACCTCGGGGCTCTCCTGATACAAAAACTGCTTTATTGCCAGTGAGCACATGGCCACCTCTGTTAAGACATCATAACTGTCTGTGCTTTCTCTCAATATTATTTATCTCTAATTGTAGCACAATGGACCTTGGAGGATGGGACACATAATTTGTATTACTTTGGTACCATCAAAAGCATTGTTTTGTGTCACTTATCCTCAATAGTATTAGTTAACTTGACAATAAGATGCATTCTATTACGAGGTTTGGGATAATGTGATATCATCAAGTTAATCTGAAGTTAAGATTGATTCAAAAAGAATGACGCATCTGATTCATTTCTATGAAGGAAAATTAAGTACATGAATATCTACAGAAAACAGAATATCTCTTCTCCTCTTGCACTCATTTTACAAACATATAATAAAAGATACTTTGTGCCGAGAAGTCATGCTTGCTTACCCCTCTCCAAGTTGGTGACTTCTGTGTTATAGAAAAGTCCAGTGTGCTGGAGCTACATGGCTATGATACAGACGCAGAAGGATTAATTAGCTCAATTAATTAGCCCAACCTCCTTGCAGGAATTGCCTCAAAGATTTTTGCTTCCAGATAGTGCTGTTAAGAGAAGACGCTCCTCTCTCAAAGAAACCAAAAACAAAAAAGCTTGAGGAGGTTCATCCGAATGACTTCTAACTATGTGCTCAAACTGACTCACGTGAAGAACTTGCAAAACTACTTATATTCAGGCACCAATTAAATTAGGTCATCTGTGGGTCTCCTAAAGAACCCTGGTTTGTCATCATTTACTCTGTCTGACTTAGGACAAATTGCTTGGGCTATTTGGGATTTATTTTCTCCACAACGAAGGAGATAATGGTCTGCTTATTTTATAAAGTTGCTGTGTTATAACACTAAATATGTGATGGTGAAAGTGGGAAAGAAGACAGGCTTGTTAACCCCAATCCATTCTGATTCCACTGGAACTATGTCAGCATAAAAGTAACAGTAGGACATCTAGTTGGAGCTATAGTCACTTGTTACATAGGGAAACTCAGGCTGAGCATTTTATAGTGCCTTCCTTTTATCCGAGTCTTCCAGGCTGTGTATGGGTCTCCATGTCTATGCTCACAAACATGGAAAGCAATGGACTAAAGTACTGTTGGCTGTTGAAGTGTTGTCTCTCTGTCTTAGTTAGGGTTTCACTGCTGTGAACAGACACCATGAACAATACAAGTTTTATAAAAGACAACATGTAGTTGGGGCTGGCTTACAGATTCAGAGGTTAGTCCGTTGACATCAAGGCAGAAGCATGGCAGCATCCAGGCAGGCATGGTGCAGGAGGAGCTGAGGGTTCTACATCTTTTTCCAAGGAAGCCAGGAACAGACTAGGCATGCTCAGGCATCTAGGAGGAAGATCTCCAAGCATACCCCCACAGTGACACACTTCCTCCAACAAGCTACACCTTCTGATAGTGCCGCTCCTCGGGACGAGCATATACAAACCATCACACTCTCCGTGTCAGATTTAGACAAAATATAAAAATGCTCTTGAAATCAGTCAGCATTGCCCAGTTGGTAAATAGCATAATTATATCTGATTCTAAAACTATTTTCCACCTAAAACTTCTATTTTCTGCGATGAACGCAAGAAGGCTATCTTTGCTTGGAGATTGAGATCAGTTTAAGAATCACATCCCACACATTAAGCACACATCAGCATGCTGTGCCTGAGGAGTTCTTTGTCCCATGTAGTCCAGAGCCATGATCACAACTCACTCCTGAGAGAGGCAGAGTTTTTGAGTGAGATTAGATATCTCTAAGACCCCATTTCTCAGCTTAAGAGCAGGCATTTCATCTGATTTTTGAACGATGACAGGTTGATTATGACCTAAGTTATCAAGGTTTGCTCATCATATTTCAGAGCCAGTCACAAGAGAGCATGTGAGTCCTGTCCATACATGTCTACTGCAATCTTAGCCCTAGTGAGTAGCATTCATTGAGTAACAGCAGGCATCATATAGAGAACCCTGATAAGCATTTCATGTTTGTTTTTATTTCAGACAACCTTCATAATCCTCTAAAAATTCTATTATAAGTAAACAATCCATAAGGTAGAAAGTCTATAGGCTAGAAAAACATATCTAGAGTTATGAGTTCAAAGACAGGAAACAGGATTTTATACACATCTGACTCTTGGAATGAAATGGCAGCAACAACTGTTACTAGAAAATGCTGCTTAACTGAAGAGTGCTACTCCAAATGAAAATCTACTCAGTCTCTGAAGCCCTTTCCTGCACTTCTTTACTAAACATCTACTGCATTGATAACAGTAGCACTTAATATGTAAAGTCAAAACGTACATAAAAATGTACAGCTTATTGTTTTGACAGCAACGACTACAGCATTTACACAAAATTCATTCTAGAATAAGTAATGTCCATAGAATGATGATTATTTTCTCATACTTGCTGTAGAAAGATCACCACAAATTTACCAGCTTAAAACAATACAAAATTCAACCAATGCTGATGGTGTACCCCTTTAATCCCAGCACTCTAGAGACAGAAGCAGGGAGATCTGGTGACTTTCTGGGCCAGGCCAATCTACCTACATAGTCTGAGTTCCAGGTCAACCAGGGCTACATAGTGAGACCCTGCCTCAAAATAGTAGTAGTAATAATAATAATAATAATAATAATAATAATAATTCCACAAGCCCATATACTTCTGAAAGTTGAAGCATAAAGATAAATTTCAGGAAGATAAAGGTAAGATTTCAGGGAAGCTAATTCATTCTGGGTAATTCTCAGATCATGAAGTATTCCTTCATCTCTTAGTGAGGCCCTGTCCTCCATTGCCCCCAACTCTTGTTTTCATCCTCAGGGCTGCCTTTCTTTTGGGTCATTTGGTACCATTCTTGCCAGAGCTCTTTGAGTTTCTCCCCTAGAGTTCACTCATCTCAAAGTTTTTAACTTAGTCATATCAAACGAGTCTATTTCACCATGAAAGTTAGCTCAGGTATTTAAGGTTAGAGCACCTTTCTGGATGGCATTATTCTAGCACAATTAGCAACAATTACATTTTCAAATGAAAAACATGATCATTTTTAATGAATTATTACAAGCAATGTTGCATGAATTTTCCTGGGGAAATGCAAACAAATGTCTATTTACCCCACATAGATCACTACCAAGACCAGTGAATCCATAGGGTGAATCCAAGGAGCAAGAGGGCCCCACAGACAGCTGGATCCACTTGGGAACAGCTTGTGAAATGCTAGGCAGTTCCACTCAAGTCTCCCCTTGAGTCCTCAAGTCTCTCCTAGCACCTGCTCATTGCTAACATAAATTCAGGCAGCAGCCTCCTTGTCTTGATACATTCTTAGCTTTCCTCCTTCTCTAGAAGAGAATTTTCACTTCTGAGAAAATTACTTGAGAACAGTACTCTATCTAGTCTCCAATTAATTTGGGGGTTTTGAGGGCTCACTTTCACGGCAATAAAATTATATTTTTCTCCACGTAGGTGTAGTGACTGGAGCACAAAGCAGCTTGCATGAGCACCTACACAGGAACCACTCTGGCAAGTTATATTTGGAAATTGTTTTTCGTTTTTTCAAATATTCTGGAAAGGGCTATTCCCTTAGTAAAAAAAAAAAAAAAAAAAAAAGTGGCCTTGACTTTGCTGCAAATGGAAAGCGGGGATTATAAAATTCAGAGAGTGGCTAGGTTCATACATTTAATATTAATGACTGATAAAGAAAGCCAAGAGGTTTGAGGAGAAAGATGGGGAAACTGTAGTTTCTTGATTGATAATTGAGCTATTTCAAATTCTGATTAGAACAGAACGTCACAGGAATCCTGTGCTTTTGCTTCCTGGAGTTTTTCAGTTCTAAAAATGGGGGGGGGAAGAACACTGAAGTGTAAGATGCCTTCTGAATGACACTGGAGACCAGAAATGAAAAAACCCTGGGGAAAAGCGTGGTGAATCAAGCCGAACCAGACTTCTTCTTGCCTTTCTTTCAGTTTCCCTTGGAGTTGGTGAGTGGCAGCATATCACTTATGTCCTGGGGAGGGATGCCCTGGTGAGAAAAGAACAGACAGATCTTCCAGGCACAGGCCAGGCTGTCTACTCTGAAGGTTCAAGTTGCTCCTGAGAGAATCATGTAAAAGTCAAAGTGTCTTTGCAAAGAGGTTCACAATTTCTAACACTAGAAAAGCCTTGCCTATCTAGATACGTCCCTTTACAGCTTGCTTCTAAGAAGAATAATTCAGTACATATGCATATATATATATATATATATATATATATATTCATCTCATCAACTGACATTAATTCATAATGCTATTTTTAAGAGCTTTAGTTTATTCTGAAAATAATATATATTTACACATGAAATACGCTTTGAAACAACTATCAATAATGAGTAAAATATTATTGTCCTAATTAGAATGTATTTATATTAGGGGAAATTGATAGTGGGTGAGGCAGATGGAGACTGTGATCTACCAGTTCCTAAAACCTACTGGATCACTTCTCATTCTTGGAAACAGGCACCAACACTAGTTCATGTATGAAATGCATAGGAATCATTTTAAAATAGTGATTCTGATGCATGAGGACTGGGTTTCCTCACAGAGTCTGGGGTTCTTATGGACTCCCGAGTGGTCCCATTACTTCTGGTCTCCATCTTGAGCCACATGTTGTCAAGAACCTTGCAAAATTACAGATCCCAAAGTCGCACATCAAACCTTCTAACACATCTGTAACTGTAAAAGCCACTTCAGACACCTCTCTCTATTTCTAAACTTATACTGATGGAGCACGCTGAGTCTGTAGAATTTGTTTGCAACTAAAATTCCTACTCTGGACATGTAATAATTAAAGTAATTAAATCTGATTTTTGTTTTACTATTCATCATTTGTTACCACCCATTATTCATCCAATTTCTCAGACTTGAGATGCATATCATGCTCCCTGTGAAAGTTTTGCATAAAATACAGAGTATCCATCTACCTGTGAAAAACTCTACAAAATCACCTGAACAAAGTTTTTAAATCATTTCAGAAATGTTCATCTATTGTAGTCCACCGATGGTCCAGTTACAACTCCCTGAGAAACCATGTTTCAGTGACTTCATGATTCAGCTACTGATGTTCTCAATCCTCCCTCTGAGCCCCCTGCAGCGTGTCTCTACAGCAGACTCCTCCTTGGTCGCGGGTGCTCTCCATGGTGCTGACCCGAGACTCAACTTTGTCTTTTCTCCCTCCCTCCCTGCCCTTCCCTCTCTCACTTTCTATTAGTTCTTTCTGAATGTCACATCATGTACTTCAATCCCACTCATCTCCTCATCCCTCCACATACACCGTCAATCCTCTCATCACATTCTCCGAAAGAAAATAAAAATAAATAAAAACAAGCAAATAAAATCTCACCATGGAAACTTCAGTGTGGCATAGTGTGTCACATAGTATACCCTGCTGTCCAAACATCCTTACTTATAAACTTTTCATTGCAATTAGTCTGGTTCTAGGCCTCAGCCTCTGTACACCATCAATACTGAATCCTCACCAGGGTTCCTCTCAGATATCCTGTTGTTTGCACTGTGTCATGGAGATCCGTCAGTCCTGGATTCACAGAACCATCCCTATCATGTGTTCCAGCAGTTTATATATGGGCTGGATGTTGATGTGGGCCAACTCAAAGCACTGGATCTAGGCCTGGGTGGCAGCCAAGCTGGACAGCCTGCCAGCTCTCCTTCAGCAACACCACCAGGACCAGTTCTCCACAACTACCTCAGTTAGCTCAAACAAGTGCTACAACCACCAAGGGGCATGACCAGCTCTCCTGCTCTCATCTCAAGCCTGCTCACCTACATCCATGACACCAGAGTCAGGTCTGAGGTCTGCTGTGCTGCCCAGGTAAGGTGCAGGGCCAAGTCTACCATGTCCTACAGCTGTCAAGTGGTGAGGCCAGCTCTCCTGCCTGCCACAGCCATTGAGGCACATGAGGGTAGCTTAGCTCTGCAAAGCTATCAACATGGCCCCAGGCAGAAGACCAGACCAAGGATATCTGAATAGGTTTGGGGGGTAACATAGGCCACAGACATAGACAAAGACCCCCTGCTCCTGCATAGCCGAAGACCCAAATATGGCAGCTTGGGTTGGATTGAGTTCATAGATGGGGTAGATGTTGGGATGGATCCCATATCTGTGGCATCATGGGATGGGACTTCACCATGATCTCAGGTGGCAGTTTAGGCTCCTCACATTGGGCTGTTCATCACCACCCTTGCATCTCTAGTTTAGCCTCTCTTCATAGTGCTTAAACAGTTCTACTTTTCTTTCTCTCCTATTTCTCTCCACCACATATGTGCACATTGTAGTGGCTCCTGAGATGGGTGGGCTATTGGAGGGGACAAACCTCTGGGTCTGTTACACATCTCTTAAGTAAACCTTGGGCTGAGGCCTTATTCAGAGCTGTATAGAAAGAGTGAATCTGACAGGTTGGACCAGCGGTGTTTCGTATCTCAGCAGATGCAGGCAGCCTTCTCCCTGCCCCTCTGTCAGCCACACTAACTGTGTCAGTCATAATTCTCTCCTCTTTTAAGTTTTGTAAAAACAAAACAAACAACAAAAACACCCTCTCAATTGTAATTTTTCCTTCTGAGATGTAGTTCTTTTGCCAGTCTCTCGATTTTAGATCCTTCCTTCAATCCTAGGTTTTAACTTAGTAGAAACTTCAGTCAACAACATGATGTTTTTCTGCATGTCTGAGGAGCATGCTTTAACATGTGCAAGCATTTGTTTGACCATATTTCTTGAAACCTCCGCAGTCATGGAAGCTTTCTGCTGAAAATTACTCTTATTTTTATCCTTTAAAATCTTGTAAATGCCAGGGCAGAAGAGCAGCTCAGTGGTGAGGAGTATGCACTGTTCTTGTACAGGACTCACCCTCTATTCCTGGTACCCATTTTTTAAGCTTATAGCTGCCTATAACTTCAGCTCAACTGATACCCGAAGCCTCTAGCTTCTAAGGGCTTCTACACACACACACACACACACACACACACACACACACACACAGAGAGAGAGAGAGAGAGAGAGAGAGAGAGAGAGAGAAACTAATACTGTAACATTTTAATGCCATATTTTTAATAGAATCCAATTTTAACTGAGAAGTATACAAAGAAATATAAACATGTTAGCATTACAATGAAGAACTGCAGACTTTTGGAGTTATAGGATTGCTCAGCTTTATCAGCTTTTCCTATAAGTGTCTTGAGGAGTTGTGCTCTTCTGTACAACAGCACAGAGATAAAACTGAGTGTTAGCAGAAAACTGTAATGTATGACAGCATACACTGAAGACTTTTGCTACAATTTTCCCTAAGTGTATAAAATGCTAACAGTACACAGATGATAGATATGTTAAATAAACAGAAGGTAGAAATAACTTCACAATGTATATCAAAACATGAAGTATAGACCTTACATGTATGTAGAATTTGTATGTCAAAATTATGTGGTTGCAAAACAAAAGCTGAAACATTCAATTGATTGAGGAGTCAAAAGTCAAAAGTGTCACCTAGTTCCCTTTAGGGTAAAGCTAATTTCCTTCCAGCATTAAAAAAAATATTATGAGTAGTAGAAGTGTAGTTTCATCCAGATGGCTGTGCACTGGCGCTGTCCTCTGAACATCGCCCAGATACTAGTAGCTGCTAGTTTTCCTGTTTCACATACTGAACAAGAGACATTTCAGTTCGTTGGATGATTTCTTTGTTAAATATCTTTCTTTATGTACACGGAATGAAAATGAGTCCCTACCAAATCATCCAGAAAGAATATGAATGGCTTTGACTTCTAAGGACAAATGTTAGATCAACAGAGAGTACACCAAGGCAAAAATAACACAAAATCAAGCCTACAGAGATAGAATTGTTCTCACCAAAGCACAAATTGTTTCAGACTGATATGGATAAAATACATAATTAAAAGAAGCTGGAAACCATTATAAATTGCAAGCTCTGGCAAGCTGGAATTTAAAAGGACTCTGCAAAGTCACATGAAGGCAATTCACTCACACGCTTTCCCAGGGAACTTTGATCTTTCATCCTTGTTATTATTGGGAAAATAAGTTTCTCATGGGAAAAAAACATTACATATTTTGCTCCTATGGCTTTTTATCTCTCACATATAGTTTTCTACAGTTATTGCAACAAATTACACAAATTAAGTAGCTCAAATATGGACTTATTGCTTTATATTTCTGGATTAAGAAGTAAGAGATGTTAATGAAATTGATGTGTCAGCAACAGACATTATTTTTTATGGAGGCACCATAAGGGAGAATCTTTGCTTTGCTTTTTCCAGATTCTGTTAGCTTCCAGGATTCCTTTGCTTGTGTACACATCAAACCAATTTTTGCTTCTTTTTGGCACGTTGCTAATTTGATCTCTTGCTCTCCTGATATGTTCGTTGTTATTATGGAAGTGCCACTGAGTCATTAAACTAAAAATCTTCAATCATAAGATTTCGATTTTATCTGGAAAGTCTAAGTTGACATACAAGTTTTTAGGCATAAATTTGTTGCAAACTACTTTTGATAAGGGTTCAACCTCCCCTCTAGCCCATCACCCAGCTGATATAGTGGAAGAGAAAAGTTATTAGGATTTGGGTAAAGTGGACCTGTTTAGTAATAATTCACTGGGGGCAAGCTCAATCTTCTTTCTCAGCAGTTCAGTCCCATAGCAACCACCAAAAAATAACTCAGCAACTGCAGGCCAGTTCTCTAGGTAGGCAAACAGCACACATAAACTGGCAGCTATACTCCAGTTATTTCAGCAGGCAGACACCAGGCATGAACCAGCAGCTGTACTTCAATCCTAAGGAAACTGCAAGGCCTGCCAATCAGCCTGAGGCAAGGCCACAAAAATAGCAAGCTGCAGCAGGAATCTTACCAACAAATTGCGGCATTACCACGAGTTGAGCGCAACTATATTATGTAAGGTGAACCAATAAATGCATGTCATTAGCGAAAAATAACAAGACCAGATTAAATCAAACCAATGCTTGGTGAGCATCCCCCACTGTGTGTGGAGTCATATTTAAACTCCTTCATCAAGCATCCAATCATGTTTATCCTTTTCTTTGTTTGCTTTAGCAATACATCCTTTCACCTGTGTGCCCCAGAACACTATCATTTGACATAATTTACTTTCTTAAGAAACTAGAAGTTTCCACTTCACAAGCTAACATAACTGAAATATGGAAAAGTCTGGGCACTATTTAGCAATAAGATAACATAGTTTTGAAAATGAAGAGCCAGAAGATGATAAATAGACACAAAATGCAGTTACCTACTTTTCTTCTTAAATTCCTTAAAATAAACATCACCATTGAAAGTGAAAGCCATAACATTTTCTCATGAAGATAATTCCAATTATGTCAGGGATGTCAGGGGACGTGGGGGTGTGGGGGGAGTCGGAGGAACACAAGGAAGTAACACTGTACATGATATGGAACAGTATCAACTCAAGAAAGGAAAATGAGGAAGAAGAGAAAGTGTATGTACAGTAGGCACAAACAACCACCAATAGATGAAGAAAATGTAAACATTAAGATAAATCCCAATAATTCTCCAAATAGAGTATAAAGGAAAAGAGAATAAAACCAAAGTTAGCAACCACACAGGACAATTAATAGTAGAGTAACTTCTCTATTTGTTGTGGTACTTAGTGACTCTGGAATGTGAGAGACTTGTTCTTTATTCCTAACTTTGGAGATGAAAAATGGCTTCCCATCATGGATTAAACCAGTGCCTGTGACATCAGCAGCAACATTAGATTGTAGTACTCTTACTTTTATCTCATGAGGTTAGCTGCTGTTCTGTCCAGAACTACTACAGACCATGCTTGATCTCACACACACACACACAAACACAACACACACACACACACACACACACACACACACACACACATCTGCTAAAACCATACATCTACTGTCACTACCTCTGCCAATTCTAAGGAAAACAGGAAGCAGCACTGTACCATGGGATGCAGAAGTCCCCGAACATGTTTATCATGCATTTTTTAACAACCTTATTTTCAAATTCAGTTCATGTCACATAGTCACTGTTCTGTGAGCAAACAGTCAGAAGGTCTACCTACACATCTAAAGTGCAGACGTGTCTTTCCTGCTGAAGTTCTAATAAAACCAGAATGTTCTCTCTTTAAAAAAATTTTTACCTCAATCTTAGAAATCATGTTATTGAAAAATAGGATAAGGAAAACCCAGTGGTCTGCAAGTAGCAGTCCTCATCAAGTAGTAGAGGACATGAAACCTCCCACAGAGTAGGGATGTCTATCTACTTAAAACACGTGGCCAGTGGCCAGTGGCCAGTGACACAAACTGAAACACCTAAGACAACAAAATCTCATTTAAAAATGAATGAGCCTCTGTCTTTCACCTCTTGAATCTAGGCCAGGCTTATAAACTCCTTTAGTAAAAAAGATATAGACATGGTGATAGATTACCAGCTCTGGGCTTAAGATTTAGAAGCATACCTTGAGTACCAGTCCTTCATAGAATCCTACCACCATATGAACAGCCACAAGTCTGATAGAAAGTTCAGATGTACAAAGCAAGACTGTATCCTTGAACAACCTAAAGTTGATTGACATACACCTAGGAGCCCAGTCCAGAGTAGTTTGTCTAATACACTTCTGATCACAAAGTATGAGCTCACTGCAGAACAGACTGCCTACTGACCCAAGCTTGTGACATAAATACTTGATGTTTAAGCTACTTGGACTTGGGAATGTTTGGTATGCAAAGATGATTAGGAGAAAGCAGATAAGCACATCTACATTTCAACGGAAGTCTAGATCTTCACAAACAATGCCTGACTAGACTTTCTTCTATGTGAAGAAAGATAAAAGAGTACGAATTATCAAATTCAGGTCTTGACTAGACTTTGGCCATATTGCATTAAAATGTTTTTAAGTGGTTCTGTTTTAATAGCTCTGCTAACAGACATCATTCAAGTACTAACATAGAAAAGAAATTGTTATACATTTTGTATTAATATAGTCCAATAATAGGAATAACACATGGAGCCATCAAGCAAATATGAATCTTTCTGACACCAGAGACAATGCCCTACAGCTTTATTACATCGCTGCCACCATGGCAATAGATTCAGGGTGCAGCCACCTAGGTGGGGCCGAGGCTCCAGAGACAGTGTTTGCTCAGTCAGGACAGCGAGCAAACAGCAGCTGAAAATGTCTTTGCCTGTCAACCACAGCACCAGCTGCAGAAAGTCCAACTGCATTACCCTTTCCTTTGAGAGGTGAACAGCAGCTAGAGTTTAGGGGGAGAGATGTCAACAGGGATCTATTCTGGGCTTTATGCTAATTTAAATGTATGTGGTCACTCTGCATAGTTATGTGCTCATTTAAAAAGGGAGGAAAAGAGCTCTATGGGGACTGAAATCCACAGGGAAGTCATTTATTTTTTTCATCGCAGATAGATGGAAGAATCACTTGTGTCATCGAAATTCTCTATTTCTCTGCCTTGACACTATTCAAGCACTTAAGACCATAAAAGTTAAGGTGCCACGCCACTATACTATTGAGAGAAAGCTCAACATGTCAGAACTCCCACAGAAAATCAAAGTAGCTCTTCCAGGCTTGGCATTGAGAGATGCTGGTTTGATGCTCGTTAATTCATGCCGCGTAGCTCAGAGCTGTTTACCTTTTATACATCAAAATACGTTTGACAAACTGGAAAGTCTGTGCCTTACCTGTAAAAGTGTATCCTGATTCTTTTATATGAAGAGATGTTGCTTTGGGGAAATAAAAAGTGGGTAGAAAAGGGCCAACATTGATGGGAGCTTCTTGTGTCTAGCTTCCCTACAGTCTCCTGGGTGCTGCCTAAGATGCACACTGTTAACAGCGGTATCCTGTACTCATGACTCCTCAGACCCTGAGTTCCAATCTTAGTTCCTTCCCATGTTATTGGCAGAACGTCTGGCAACTTCGTTTGATTTCAGTCCCTTCATGTGAGCCGCAGAACCAACAATGTGTAGTTCATAGTGTTTTTTGTTAAATATAGAAGGCAGAATGTGCTTGGCCCAGATACTGTGTCCCCCATTTGGGCATTCTAAAAACAACAAAAGTAGTGAAGTACTAAGTCAAATAAGAAGTAAATAAATTGTACTGGTTCTAGGTGAGCATGAAATCTGAAAATAGAGCCAACAGGCCTTACAAAGATTAGGTCAGGACAGAGTCTGGCACACCCTTGGAAGCTTAAGCGCTTGTCCCACCATCTCTGCTACGTCCATTTTCTATGATAAGATAATAAATTGATGAGCAGGATAGCCCAAATGGCCCTGCTTATAGCATATGTCTATAATCTCGGAGTAAAACACTAATGGTTGAAAACTCCACTCAAGTCACACAGACAACGATAATCCTTTCTTTAAAGGAGGATTGCTCTGTAAAGGCAAGAGGTTAATGTCCCTTTTATTACTACCTAGGATAGACAAATGCTGGGCAGAGAAAAATCAGGCTGCTGACATACACTATCTGGGCAGATGTGAGCAAATATCTATTCACCCCAGACAGAATGCCATTGAGAGACCAAAGAAACGTTTCATGCAAATTAAGCTAAGAGAACCAAAGAGTTTGCTGGAGTTACTTATATGAGCATGGATGACAGAACGCAGCTATATCAAGAAAAGACTCATCTTCAAATGGGTATGATAGTCTCCCAAAAGCTTCAGGGATGGAAGTCTCCCCTTCAGTTAATCTTCCCCCTCATGTGTACTGTAGGACCTGTTAAGATCAGGAGAAGCTGGGCTGAGAATACTAGGGATCAGTAAAAGAGTGAGTGAAGACTGATTTATCTCCTTCAAGAGAGACTGTGGATGCCCTGGTCTTGTGGAGGTCTCTTACAGGTCTTCAGCTCTGCTCTGACTTGAAGATGGTAACAGCACATCATGCTCAGGTGATAGCACTGCACAAGATGCCCAAATGATAATGCTCCACATAGTCCTCGCCTTCAAGCTAATGCAGCTGCCACTCAATGGTTACATTCTTGCAAAAAGTAATAAGTTTAACAAAACAAACAACCTGCCAATGATATTACCATCTTAACCATGCCTCTCTGATAACACACCAACCTGCCATTAGCCACTTTTAGGATTTTAGCCTATATGTTAAATTGAAAACCTTGAGAAGCTTCATTGCTTTTGTCAGGAAAAATTATACTTTTTTTCTGATGAACTGACCTATATAAAATACCATAAGCCTGGTGGGTCAGCCTACATGACAGACCTAAAGCTTTTTGGCTTGTATCACTTTCAGACCCATACAAACAAAGCACTGTGCTCTTCATGCAGAGACAAAACAAAACAAAACAAAAAGCCCAAAGGCTAGGCAGTCTGCTAGCTTCACCCTCTCAACTCCTGCCTTTGGCAAGCTCACTCTTGCTATTCATGACTGTCATCGCTTAGTTTTGCCTCCTAAGACCACTGTTCCATCACCAGAGGATGAGGTTCAATCAGGGACACAAATACAAAGATGAACAGTGCAGTCTGCCCCTTGCTTTTAACTTTTCCCAGTGAATATGCTTTGTGTGTATATTTAGGCTCCAGATCACAGAACATAACTTTCTAAATTGTGCCTCCTGATTTACTTGATTTATATCGATATGTTGATCTCTGTGGCCTTGTCCCATTCAGCACAAATTCATAGCTACAGCAAGTGTGCTTCAGTCTTCAGCATAGCTAAACTACTATACAATGTCTCACAGAATTACCAACTAGTACCAAACTTAAGGGGAGTAGATTGTTTTTGTGAGTTTTCTATTTTCTCATTCTTTAAATAAACATGCTGATTGGTAGATTCCCTAATGCCTCTCCTTCCTGGTTTAAGGTTTGATGAAATTAGGGCCAGAGAGTTTTCTAGGAATAAATGCATCTGGTGTATAGGAACCCCAAAATTCTTGTGAGAAGAAGAAAAGCAATAGTTGAGGCGTTCCAATTGTCTCCCTTGATTCAGTTGGGGCAAGCTGCTGAAAAGATGAACTGATAGATTATTCGTGGAGGATGAAATGTCATCCTTTGAAGTCATTATTCCAATAGTTTAGGAGACAATGACAAAAGATAAGAATTAGGAAGCATTCTGTAGAAACAGAATAAATATGCCATGGTATGCTAGTATAACCCTTGTAATAGATATCAAACTCTGCCATTGTATGTAAAACATGAGGACAGTGCACATATAAGCAAGTGCTGTTTTGAATAACTGCAAAAAATATGTTAGAACTGGCCCTTGGGGCACCTGTGGCTAAAGTAGACTTTGTAATAGCAAACATGCAACTTTATTCCCACACACTGAGTAAGACACAAGGCCTGGCAAAGTTCAGTATCATCACAAGCATTTAAAGACTTCCTCAAAGCCATACAATAATTTGAAACCATGATAGACATGTGAAGACTTCTGAACTAGGAGACAGTTGTAATTTGAAGCCAACTCTCATTGCGTAAATAACTAGTAAACTGCCTAATTTCTATAAATCTAAGTTTCTTCATTTTCAGGTTTTGAAAAAGGAACCAGTAAATGGTTTAAAAAAAAAGAGGGAGGGACAGTATCTGTACAGACTCATGAAATTTAACGTTGTTCTTCTAACCCTTGTCATTGTATTAAATCTCATTAATGCCTGGGTGACTATAGGAAGCCTAGATATTTTTGTCTCATTTCCAACATTCTGGCTTGTAAGTAGCATTGCCATCTTATGGATAGAACACTAAAAATCATGTGGGAAATAACTCTGAGAGTACTCCCATATTGTGTAAGGCTAAGGTCTTACAACTCACCAGAGTAGCAATAGGATTCCTCCCAAGACTTCCTCCAAGGTTTGGATTAGTAAACTTTGATCATGGTTCTTAACACAATGTTCTAATGCTCAGTCTAGGTGTGAACAACACCCATCTAATTAAGTAGGTTCTGTTCTCTCTATAGCAATCAAATATGCCCCTGAGAAGAGCCTAGAGAATCAATCTCTACATTCGATTGTTCCCATCCTGATAGTAGATGAAATAAAAGAGTTTCTATTTTCATGGAAACTTAGTAATACAGACCTGGATATGTGTCTCGTCTATGTCAGTTAAACTTGACATCTGGCTCCAAAGTGGCCCTGCAGGACAAAACCTGAAAGACTCTTCATGGTATGTACCAATGCAAAGAAAAGGCTGTCAGGCACACAGCTAGAGAAAATCCTAATGAACTTAAACTGTATAACCAGGACAAATGATACATACGGGGATCTTTTCTCATCCCCAGGTATTAACCTTACCCATTTACATGTTTAAAAAGCAAAAGTCACAGCTGTGCAATTTTATTTGCAAAGTACCAATCTCTTGACACTTTAAATAATTTGTTCTGCTTTTCTTGACATAACCCTTTTGTCTACTAAAGAAAATAGTATTTTAGTGTAAGAAATTGTGAAAACATTAAAAAATAATGATTAGTGGGGCAAGAATAATCCATGACTCCTTAAGGCAAATAATGGGGCAGATTATTTGTGAAGTTGACCACAGCCATGTTGCCCATACAGTAGGCTCTTATGTAAGGTGAGTTTGACATGGTACATAACTAGAGATCAAGTTTGATTTGTTCTCTTCATAAATCTGACCCAACATTTCAGTTTGCTTTACTGCTGAAATGACAGAAAAGGCACTGTACAAACAGCAGCATGACTTGGAGCTTTGGATTTGTTTGCTTGGAACTCTCAATACTTGTACTTTTCTAAGTGTTGTCTAGATAGAGAAACTAGGTACGTGAAATCTAGTGTATAATGTGCCATAAAACAGTCTCTTAATGGAAAAAATAGATAAGATATCAAACCAAGTAAAAAATAAAACCAATAGTACCCAAAAAATCAAAAGGTACCAATATGATAAAAAAAAAAGTTGAAATTATCTGATAAAAATGCAAAGTAGTACATCATAAAAATGTTTCAATAAGTGTTTGGGAGCAGGTTGAAACCAAGACAGTATGTACAAAATCAAGGATAGAAACAAGCGATACAGAAGAACCAAATAGAAGTTTTAGAGATAAAGCCTGCAATAAACAAAATTCTAAACTCACTGGAAAGGCCCAACAGCAGACTGATGAAGCTAGAGGAAGAATCAGTGAAGCTGAAAATTAAACCGTAGAATATACTCAACCTGAACAATGGAGAGAAACGAACTGGAAAATCAAACTCATGGAGGTTCAGTTGAAGTCCTGGGAAAGAAGTAAAAAAACCAAGAACAGGTTAGGATAGGTAGACAGCACTAAAGATAGTTCAGAAAGGCATAGAGTCATATTATTTTATGTTCACCTAAAATTACATGTAATGTGTATATGTATATGATGATATATAGTCTAAATGCCATTTAGAGTAATAATGGTTCCTATGACTGCCACAATAAAACTACAATACTAGACATGAAAATTTTCCTCTTAAGTTGGTGGTCAGCAGTGTCCAAAAAACTCCAAAACAATACAGGCTATTTCCACTACTGTGCATTGCCTTCTGGAATATGAACGTAAGATCTAGTTGCTGTGCTGAATATACCATACACTTTGGACATCAATCAAAGGGAAAATGAAGTTGATCTTGACCTATAGCCTATTCCACAGGGAATGTCTGTTAAGGAAGGAATCAATCAGTAATCATAGATCTAAACGAAGAACTTACTTACTACTGCAAGGTTCCTAAACCTAAGTAAGTGTAACCTCATTCCTCACCAAAGAAGCTTCTTTTGCAACAATGGAGGATATCACAGAGATACACAACTGTTCAAAACACGGAGAATGAGTGACCATTGAGTACCCAATTAAACTGATGTATCTGCAACACAACCTCTATATACCTACTTTCAGGGAAGATTACAGAAAAAGCAGTGGAAAGATGGGAGCCAGACACTCATGACGTCTGCTGTCAGAAAGTGTTCCTCTAGACATCACAGGGAAAAGGCACCCATGAACCCTCAACAATATAGCTTCCTGAACAAGGTTAGCATAATGACAATAAAGTTGACATGTCAATATAGAGACAAGAGAAATCCTACATGGTTCCTTTCCACTCCTAAATGAAGAGCTGTATGTAGATAGCCAATACCTGTTGAGTAAGAAAGAGCCAGTTTCCTCCAGGGATGAGCTCCATCATAGGTTGTATAATCACGTGATCAGCCCTGTAAATATCTACTCAAGGGCAATATAAAACAAGCAGGAAGATTTGGAGGGGCAGGTTTGGTGTAGATGCAGTACATATGTATGAGTTCTCAAAAATATATATAATTAGCAAAATTAAAGTAATTATTTTAAAGGAAGCAATGCTGAAAAAATTTTAAAATATCACTTGAAAATTTTACAAACATTTTGAAAGACAAATCTATGGACTAAAGGAACTGAGAGAAACTCAGATTGAATTCAAAGGAATCACCAATAAGATACAACATGGTTAAACCTCAAACACATAGAGACAAAAAGAAAACCTGGAAAGCAACCAAAGAGAAATAAAACATTTTCTGTAGGAAAAAAGGCAATTTTATTGATAGAGATTTTTCATCGGGATCAATGAAGTAAGGAAGGTTTCTAGGCACATTTTCTAAGTGTAGAAGTAAAAGAACCAACATTCCAAATATTATAACCAGAAATACTATCACATAGGATATTCTAAAGAAAATGTAACTTGCTCCACTCCAAAAAAAAAAAAAGAACTTTCCACAAGTATATCTATGGTAGAAGTAAGCTCTTATAACAGAAAATAAATTATAAAAGAAGGAACATTGTAATGTCAAGATAGAACAAAAACAAAAGTTCTTTAAAGGATGCATATTTTTTTCCTCTTACATTTTGCAAATTGTGTTTGATTGTTGAGCCAAAACTTATAACATTGACTGATTCAATTCTGGATTAGATAGAGAAGATAGCCAAAGTGATTATGAGAGAGAAGTAAAAAGGGTGAAAAGGGACTAAGATTTCTATGCCCTCTCTATCTGGAAAAAACGTGAAAATGGTAGACGGTAATGAATCTGTATATCTGGGAACATCTAAACCAGTTAGTGAGCCTAGTATCCACAACAGGACCACTAAGAAGCACTAAAGATCAATGCAAATAAATCTGAAATGATCCTGAGGAAGACAATAGAAAGGGGACAAGCTAATGTGTGCAGCAAAACAACAGTGCCTCAACTCATCAAAGTTGTAGCAGAAGCCTGGGCTCTGGAGCCAGCCAGGTGACCTGAGCTGAGGTGCAGGGGGCAGGGGGGAAGAGCTGCACGGGGAAAGGTCACCTACTGGCTTGCCTGTGTCCTCCATCACTGTGTTTTTAAGTTAGAGACAACAATATCCACTTTGTGGGATTGTGATGAGATTTTAAAAGGATAATATTTACTTATACCAGGTCCTGGCACACAGCGAGTATTATAGGAATATGTTAGATATATGTTCCAATTGGAGAGAAACTCATGTTGTAATTCAGGTGATAGATTGCTTGCCTGGCATACAAGAATCCCTGAATTTGTTCCCTAGAACTGAATAGATGCACAGTAGTGAGAGGGTACCTATGATATAGAAACAAGAGGATCATGGTCATCCTCTGTCTACATACATCGCTTGAGACCATTCTGGAATACATGATACTCTGTCTCAAAAAGGGGAAAAAATCCAGAGGCAGGCAGACTTTGAGTTGTTCCTCTTACCACGACCACCATGAGAAAATATCATACTGTGGCAGTGTTTGCTTTTACATGTAATCTATATTTTAAATTATTTTACAATAGACAAATCCTCTACAATATGTGCTTATGTTTATATTCCAACTCATTCCTTTTTTACCTAAGGAGGGTAAGGTTCACAGACTTTTTTAAAGATAGTTTTGACACAGATTTTGATAATTGGATCACTTGAAGCGCTCACTAAATTTGTTTTACCAGCACACTGAGTAGACACCCAAATTGTTCTTGGTTTTGCATGCCACTCCAAACTCACAAGGGGAAAATAGTATGTTGGTTGCCAGTAGAGACTCTGAAATCTGATCACCTAAGTTCAAATTCCAACTCTACCCTTCATTAGCTGTGAAATCTTGCTTGTGGCACTCAGCCTCTCTAGGCTTCGGTTTCTTCCCAATGAAAAGGGGGAAATAATAGTGTTTGTGAAGATGAAATGAGTTAATGTACCTAAAATACTCCAAACAGTGTCTGCCAATAAGCCCAAATAGAAAGACTAACTGCAGTCTGTTCTGTGATGACCTAGATTCATTCCAAAAGCATGCAGACAAGAAAGTGCTTTTGACACTGTACAGAAAAATTAAGAAGAAATTCCACCCTTTTAGTATTTACCAATGTGAGCAGCCAAGAATGGTGCAATAGAGCTATCGGTGGGTCAGTGCAGTCTGTAGCCTGCTGCACACTGCTTTCCCAATAAATCATTTCCTTAAAATGAGTAAAAATTCACACGTGTTTTTTTTTTCATGAAGATTTTTCCATAGGAGCTGCCTTTAGCTGCCATCACATGCCAGAGATCCACACATTTCTTTCGTGGCAAACAGATTGGCTCATCTCATCTTGGCCTCTGAAAGACTCAGCATGTGCTTTGAAATTTTTGCAACACTTGACTTAAAAGAATCCCGCGACTAAAGGAGTTTATTCTTGGGTTTCTGACAGTTGTAAGTCACAACAGATGGACATACTTTCAGAGATAGTGTTTGTTGTGTTCTTAAATTGAGTTTAAAATAAACTGTTAAGATATCTCTTAAACTACAGGCTTAGAGTTGACCCTCTATGGGGATACTCTTACTCAGTATGTAAACAAACTGTACCTAGATAAAATATATGAGATTCCAAAGTTCCTAATTACTAAAGAATAACAGGTGATTACTGCAAAATTTCAACTTCAGCCAGGCTCTGAGACTCATGTCTACAATCCCTAAAAAGTCTGAAGCAACAGGATTGCTATAAATCTCTGACCAGCATGGGCTACAAAGTCAGACTCTGTCTCAAAAAAAGACCTTTCCCTCTTCTATTTGCATTGGTTTGTTTGGTTGGTGGGTTGGTTGTTTGCTTGGTTTATCATTTATAATGGCTGAGTATGCTTGGAACACAGATGTGTAACCATTTAAAAAACTGTGCATTAATCTATTTCCTTTATTCAACCACATAGCAAGATATTGACCATATGAAGAAATTATTCTAAATTGGTCAGACCTCATGTATCATAGAAAATAGACATCTGGGCATCTGATACATCTCTCCTCAACTCATATCTAATTAGTATATGATAATGTATTTCATATTCCCTCCATAGTCTTAATGTTATAGACTCTTCTTAGACTATTCCTAGCAAAAATTAAATTCTACTGGAGATACAGGAAGCTGAACATTCTCATTACATCTGCCGGTTATCCTATGATCTAACAAGGCAAGTGTCAAATCCAAGCTGTGCAGAACAGTTGGCATGGGATTCTGGGCACCCCCTCTTATTACTAAGGCTCTGAGGTCTCAAGGTCAACTTAAGAAGAAAGCCTCTCCAGAATTCTTAGGAATATTTGTTCTGGTTTAGTGAAAGCCTCAAAGATTTAAAGAATTGGATGTAAACAATAAAACAGCTAGAACTCTTCAAACTGGGGCCCATGTGTACATTGAAAATTGTTTTCATGAAGAATAAATTAAAGAGAGGAAGGCCAAGGTGGTTGTAAATGGAGACCAAGGGGCACTTCAGCCCCTAGAGTTCTGACAATGAGCTCTGACAATGGCAGTCCATAACATATGTTTAACTTTTGTCTCCATCATTTATTAGCTGTACAATATTAGGTATGCTGAAACCTTGTTCAGCTGTAATACTAGTTTCATTCTTATAGGATTGTTTGTGATGATTGAAAGAGCTAGAAAGTGTAGAGTAGTGCTATTAAAACATTTTGACATTTCTGTCATTGAAGAGACATTTACAATACATGGAAGAGAGATTTACAATACAGTCTGAAAAACAACAGCTACTAAAATGTACTGTGGCTGCTATTCTCCAGCCCTATGCTAAACACACAATATGTAATTATATATACAATATTTAGTTAAATGGGGGAAGAGATAAATATCCCCTGCAGAAATTTTTCAAGTGTTTATACAGATATTCTGCCTTCATAAGAAAAGCAAAAGCCCTTAGTCCTTGAATATGTAGTAACTTTCTTCAAGAAATACCATATGGAAGAGGTGGGGAGGCAATAATTTTACAGTATTACACTACACCCTAAGTATTTATCTTTATGCCTGTAGATTACTGTATCTCTCAAACCTTATTAGAAGCTTCTCTTTCCAGTATTTTGTGATAGAAAAGGAGATCCCCACAGGTAGTAGGTGCACAGAGATAAAGAAAATGTGGGATGGTCTGAGCTCAGTGGATGCTTATATCACATTCTCTCCCAAGGCTCTCTGGGATGTTCCACCCTCCATGAGGCATCCACATCACTTTCCCCTCCAAAGGCTCCCAGCGACGTTCAGTCCATAATGGCTCAAGCACCACCATGGAAGAAGAGACAAAAGGACAGAAGGATCTGAAGGTCACAGATGTCTGCAGCAAAACACTGCTCTGGATGTGATGGGGCCTCTGCACATATGAACTCACAAGGACAGTGACTACATGCACAAGACTGCACAGGGTCAATCTAGATCAAATCCCACCACAGATGGAGGACTGAACATGAAGTTCCACCCTGAGCTGAGGAGCCATTGGTAGTAAAAGACAGCTGAGAGACTAGGAGTCAATTTTCATTAGGAATTCAGCTCTGGGGGGGGCATCTATGCTTCAGTATGTGGCACTGTGCCCACTCACACACTGGCACCAATAAATGGACTCGGAGTGTTTAAAAATACAAAAGTACATGAACTTTGGAGGAGAAAATGATAGAAATGGATATGGAAGCAATTGGAAGGAAGAAACTATGGTGGATTAAATAAAAATACATCTGCAAGCATAAAACTCTCGAACAATGTTTTAAGGCAAGCAGTTGGCCCATGCCTGTAACTCTAGTTCTAATGACAGAGATAAGTAGATCCCTGGGGCTCACTGGCCATCCAGCCCAGGAGCTGAGACCCAGCTTGAGTTAGAGATCTTTACACAGAAAATAACATAGAGAGCAACAGAGGAAAACAAACAACATTGACCTCTAATCTTCATCTGAATAACTTGGAAGAGTACCAACAACATATGTGCACATACATTCATACACTACACATCCACACATGTGTGGGGGTACACATGGGTGTACACACACAAACATACACAAGAAAGTATGAAAAACTATTATAACCAAGTAGTGTCTAAGAAGATGGGATCAATATATAAACAGTATGGTAATACAACTTGAGACAATAAAAAAAGAAACATTAGGTAAAAACTAAAGCAATTTGAATATGGTATACATTTTAGTTAATAATGGCATCTGGATATTGGCTATTTTTATAAACTCTACCATATTAATATAAAATGACAATAATAGAGATTATTGAATGTGCCATGTATGGAAACTCAATGTCTTGTTATTGTTTTTGAATATCTAAAACAGCTCAAGGAAACAAAGTTTATTTTTTTAAAACTATATTATGGGCCGCCATCTTGCCTCAGGTCACTGTGGATGGCTGGCGGCTGGGGTCAGGTGCATGGGCAGAGACCTAGCCTAGCATCGACTACCCTGTCAGGCTCTTGCCTGCACCCAGAGCCAGAGCAGCTCGGCGGGAGGTCTGTGCACCAACAGCTCAGCATTGCACCCAGAGCCAGATCAGCTCGGTGGGCAGTCTCTGGCCAACCTGCGCAGGCACCAGCCTGCTCCTGGGTCTGTGCCTGGAGTACAGCCAGAGCCGACATCTTGCCTCAAGACACCAGAAACAGCTAACCAGAGAGAGCCCTGTGGACTGAGAGCACCTCATCTAGGTTCCAGCAGTCCAACCAGGGAACCTCTGATCCTGCAGGGAATCCCTCAGTTAGACAGAGCCCTGAGACCCACCACCATCTTGGAGTTGGTGGCCTGAACAGGTCACCATAGAGAACCAACAGAGGAGCCCAGGTCACCATAAAGGTCTAACAGACGAGCCCAGATCGGTGGAAAAAAAGATTTGATTCTTAAGAGCTGGCAGCTAGGCAGGCCAGGAAGAGACCTCAGGAGGCCAACTGCAGGTCCAGCAGCAAGTCTGGAGAAGACTTGGGTCCAGCCCAGCAGAGGTGAGGAGGTAACTCAGACCCCAGTAGCAGAAACCTTCCGGTCTCCACCTCAGGAGCACAGACGCCCTCTTCAACAGCAGCACCAAATACCAGGCTCACAGGAGCTTCAAACACCAACCAGTAACAACAAGACCAACTAACTCCAGAGATAAACAGATGGCAAAAGGCAAACGTAGGAACGTTACTAACAGAAATCAAGGTAATATGGCACCATCTGAACCCAATTCGCCAACCACAGCAAGTCCTGGATACCCCAAAACACCAGAAAAACAAGAGTTGGATTTAAAAGCACTGGTCATGATGCTGCTAGAGGAACACACAAAAAAGACATAAACAAATCTCTTAAAGAAATGCAGGGGAACATGAATAGGGTAGAAGCCCATACAATGCAAACACAAAAATCACATAAAGAATTCCAGGAGAATATATAGATCAACAGGCAGAAGCCAATAAAGAGGAAATGAGAATATTATTTAAAGAAATGCAGGAGAAACTGAGCCAACAGGCAGAAGTCATGAAAGAGGAAACACAAAAATCTCTTAAAGAATTACAAGAAAACACAAACAAGTGAAGGAACTGAGCGAAACCATCCAAGATCTGAACACAGAGGTAGAAACAACTAAGAAATCACAAAGGGAGACAACTTTGGAGATAGAAAACCTTGGGAAGAAAACAGGGGTCATAGATGCAAATATCAAGAACAGAATATAAGAGATAGAAGTAAGAATCTCAGATGCTAAAGATACCATAGTAACCATTGACTGCACAGTCAAAAAAATGCAAAATGCAAAAGGCTTGTAAGCCAAAACATCCAGGAAATCCAGGACACAATGAGAAGACCAAACCTAAGGATTATAGGGATAGATGAGAGTGAAGATGTACAATTTAAAGGGTCAGGAAATATCTTCAACAAAATTATGGAAGAAAACTTCCCTAACCTAAAGAGAGAGAGATGCCCATGAATATACAAGAAGCCTACAGAACTCCAAAAAGATTGGACCAGAACAGAAATACCTCCTGTCACATAATAATCAAAACCCCAAACATACTAAAGAAAGAATATTAAAGGCAGTAAGAGAAAAAGGCCAAGTAATATATAAAGGAAGACCAATCAGAATCACACTAGACTTCTCTCCAGAAACCATGAAAGCTAGAAGATCCTGGGAGGATCTCATGAAGACTCTAAGAGAACACAAAAGTCAGCCAAGACTACTATACCCAGCAAAACTCTCAATTAGCATAGATGGAGAAATCAAAATATTCCATGACAAGACCAAATTTACACAATATCTTTCCACTAACCCAGCTCTACAAAGGATAATAGGAGGAAAACTCCAATACAAGGAGGGAAACTGCACCCTAGAAAAAGCGAGATAGTAACCTTCTTCCATCAATCTCAAAAGAAGATAACCATTCAAAAACAAAAATAACTGTCTTCCAGCCTTTTACTCTAAGGTGGTGTTTGTCTTTGACACTGAGATGTGTTTCCTGTATGCAGCAACAAGCAAATGGTCCCAGGAAACAAGCCGGAGTAGCCATTCTATTATCAGATAAAATTGACTTTCAACCTAAAGTCATCAAAAGAGACACAGAAGGTAACTTCCTGCTTGTCAAAGGGAAAATCCACCAAGAAGAATTCTCAATACTGAACATCTATGCACCAAATGTAAGGGCACCCTCATTTGTAAAAGAAACCTTACTAAAACTTAAAGCACACATCACACCTAACATAATAATTGTAGGTGACTTCAACACTCCACTCTCCTAATGGACCGATCAGGAAAGCAGAAACTAAACCGAGACACAGTGAAACTAATTGAAGCTTTGGACCAATTGGATTTAACAGATATATATAGAACATTCCATCCTAAAGCGAAAGAATATACCTTTTTCTCAGCACCGCACGGTACCTTCTCAAAAATTGACCATATAATTGGTCACAAGACAGACCTCAACAAATACAAGAAGATCAAACTAATCCCATGTCTCCTATCGAATCACTATGGAGTAAAAGTGGTCTTCAATAGCAAGAAGAACAACAGAAAGCCCACATACACATGGAAACTGAACAATACTCTACTCAATGACACCTTGGTCAAGGAAGAAATAAAGAAAGAAATCAAAGACTTTTTAGACTTCAATGAAAATGAAGGTACGACCTACCCAAATCTTTGGGACACAATGAAAGCAGTGCTAAGAGGAAAACTCATAGCCCTGAGTGCCTCCAAAAGAAACTGGAGAGAGCATACACTAGCAACTTAACAGCACACCTGAAGGCCCTGGAACAAAAAGAAGCTAACTCACCCAGGAGGAGTAGGAGAGAGGAAATCATCAAACTCAGGGCTGAAATCAATCAAGTAGAAACAAAGAGAACCATACAAAGAATCAACAAAACCAAGAGCTGGTTCTTTGAGAAAATCAACAAGCTAGATAAACCCTTAGCTAGACTAACCAAAGGGCACAGAGACAGGATCCAAATTAACAAAATTAGAAATGAAAAGGGGGATATAACAACAGAAACGGAGGAAATTCAAAAGATCATCAGATCCTACTACAAAAGCCTATACTCAAAACAACTGGAGAATCTGGAGGAAATGGACAATTTCCTAGACAGATACCAAATACCAAAATTAAATCAGCATCAAGTAGATCAGCTAAACAGTCCCATAACCCCCAAAGAAATAGAAAGGGTTATAGAAAGCCTCCCAACCAAAAAATGTACGGGACCAGATGGTTTTAGTGCAGAATTCTACCAGACCTTCAAAGAAGACTTAACACCAATACTCTTCAAACTATTCCACAAAATAGAGACAGAAGGGACACTGCCCAACTCGTTCTTCGAAACCACAATTATACTGATACCTAAACCACAAAAAGATCCAACAAAGAAAGAGAACTTCAGGCCAATTTCACTTATGAATATTGATGCCAAAATACTAAATAAAATTCTTGCCAACCGAATCCAAGAGCATATCAAAACGATCATTCACCATGATCAAGTAGGCTTCATTCCAGGGATGCAGGGATGGTTCAATATACGGAAATCCATCAATGTAATCCACTACATAAACAAACTAAAAGAAAAAAAACACATGGTCATCTCATTAGATGCTGAAAAAGCATTTGACAAAATTCAGCATCCTTTCATGCTAAAAGTCTTGGAAAGAGCAGGAATTCAAGGCCCATACCTAAACATAGTAAAAGCAATCTACAGCAAACCAGTAGCGAACATCAAAATAAATGGAGAGAAACATGAAGCAATCCCACTAAAATCAGGGACTAGACAAGGCTGCCCTCTCTCTCCATATCTTTTCAATATAGTACTTGAAGTTCTTGCTAGAGCAATTAGACAACATAAGGAAGTCAACGGGATACAAATTGGAAAGGAAGAAGTCAAACTATCACTATTTGCAGACGATATGATAGTCTACTTATGCGATCCAAAAAACTCCACCAGAGAATTTCTACAGGTGATAAACAACTTCAGCAAAGTGGCTGGTTATAAAATTAACTCAAGCAAATCAGTAGCCTTCTTGTACTCAAAGGACAAGCAGGCTGAGAAAGAAGTTAGGGAAATAACACCCTTCACAATAGCCACAAACAACATAAAGTACCTTGGCGTACCTCTAACCAAACAAGCAAAAGATCTGTATGACAGGAACTTCAAGTCCTTGAAGAAAGAAATCGAAGAAGACCTCAGAAGATGGAAAAATATTTCTTGCTCCTGGATTGGCAGGATCAATATAGTAAAAATGGCCATCTTGCCAAAAGCAATCTACAGATTCAATGCAATCCCCATCAAAATCCCAAATCAATTCTTCATAGATCTAGAAGGAGCAATTCTCAAATTCATCTGGAGCAACAAAAAAAACAGGATAGCTAAAACTATTCTCAACAATAAAAGGACTTCTGGGGGAATCAATATCCCTGACCTCAAGAAGTACTACAGAGCAATTGTGTTAAAAACTGCATGGTATTGGTACAGCAACAGGCAGGTAGATCAATGGAATAGGATTGAAGACCCATAAATGAACCCACAGACTTATGGTCACTTGATCTTTGATAAAGGAGCCACAACCATCCAGTAGAAAAAAAGATAGCCTTTTCAATAAATGGTGCTGGTTCAACTGGAGGTCAACATGCAGAAGAATGCGAATTGACCCAATCTTATCTCCTTGTACTAAGATCAACTCCAAGTGGATTAAGGACCTCCACATAAAACCAGACACACTGAAACTATTAGAAAAGAAACTTGGGAAGACCCTGGAGGACATGGGCACAGGGGAAAAGTTCCTGAACAGAACACCAATAGCTTATGCTCTAAGATCAAGAATTGACAAATGGGACCTCATAAAATTACAAAGTTTCTGTAAGGCAAAGGACACTGTCAGAAGGACAAAACAGCAACCAACAAAGTGGGAAATGATCTTCACCAACCCCACATCCGACAGAGGGCTAATATCCAATATATACAAAGAACTCAAGAAGTTAGACCCCAAAGAACCAAATAACCCTATCAAAAAATGGGGTACAGAGCTAAACAAAGAATTTTCACCAGAAGAAATTCGGATGGCCGAGAAACACCTTAAAAGATGTTCAACATCATTAGTCATCAGGGAAATGCAAATCAAAACAACCCTGAGATTCCACCTCACACCAGTCAGAATGGCTAAGATTAAAAACTCAAGAGACAACAAGTGCTGGCGAGGATGTGGAGAAAGAGGAACACTCCTCCAATGTTGGTGGGATTGCAAAATGGTAAAACCGCTCTGGAGATCAGTGTGGCGGTTCCTCAGAAAATTGGGCATGTCACTTCCAGAGGACCCTGGCATACCACTCCTGGGCATATACCCAGAGGATTCCTCTGCATACAATAAAGACACATGCTCCACTATGTTTATAGCAGCCTTGTTTATAATAGCCAGAAATTGGAAGGAGCCCAGATATCCCTCAAAAAAGGGATGGATACAGAAAATGTGGTATATTTATACAATGGAGTACTACTCAGCAATTAAAAATAATGAACTCATGCAATTTGTAGGTAAATGGTTAGATCTGGAAAATATCATCCTAAGTGAGCTAACCCAATCACAAAAGAATACACATGAAATGCAATCACTCATAAGTGGACATTAATGAAGCCAGAAGCCCCAAATACTCAAGACACAATTAGCAAGTCAAATGACTTCCAAGATGAAGAATGGAGAGGACCCTGGCCCTGTAAAGATTGGATCCAGTATTGTAGACCCAGAACAGAGAAATCGTGTGTGTGTGGGGGGGGGGAATGAGTGGGCAATAGCAGGGGGGGGAGAGGAATTATGGGACATATGGTGGGGGAAAACCTTTGGAATGTAAACATAGAATATAGAAAATAAAAATTAAAAAAAAATTTTTTTAAAAAATGGCCACACCTCTGAATGGTGCAAAAAAAAAATAACATCAAAAATGACAGGAAAAAATAATCACTATTCCTTAATATATCTTAACATCAATGGACTCAATTCCCCAATAAAAAGACATAGACTAACAGACTGGTTACAGACACAGGACCCTACATTTTGCTGCATATGGGAAACACACCTCAGTGTCAAAGACAAACACTACCTTAGACTAAAAGGCAGGAAGAGAAATTTGCAAGCAAATGGTCCCAGGAAGCGAGCTGGAATAGCCATTCTAATATCAGATAAAAATGACTTTCAACCTAAAGTCAACAAAAGAGACGCAGAAGGTCACTTCTTGCTGGTCAAAGGAAAAATACACCAAGAAGAACTCACAATTCTAAATTTCTATGCTCCAAATGCAAGGGCACCCTCATTCGTAAAAGAAACTTTACTAAAGCTCAAAGCACACATAGCACCTAACACAATATTTGTGGGGGACCTCAACACTCCACTATCCTCAATGGACCGATCAGGAAAACAGAAACTAAACAGGAACAGGGAAACTCATTGAAACTTTGGACCAATTGGATTTAACATATATGTGTGTGTGTGTATATATATATATATATATATATATATATATATATATATATAGAGAGAGAGAGAGAGAGAGAACATTTCATCCTAAAGCAAAAGACTATACATTTTTCTCAGCACCTCATGGTACCTTCTCCAAATCGACCATATAATTGGTCACAAGACAGACCTCAATAAATATAAAAAGATGGAACTAATCCCATGCCTCCTATTGGATCACCATGGAGTAAGAGTGTTCTTCAATAGCAACAAAAACAACAGAAAATCCTCATACACATGGAGGCTGAACAATATTCTACTTAATGATACCTTAGTCAAGGAAGAAATAAAGAAAGAAATCAAAGACTTTTTAGAATTTAATGAAAATGAAGCCACAACATACCCAAATCTATGGGACTAAATGAAAGCAGTGCTAAGAGGAAAACTCATAGCCCTGAGTGTCTCCAAAAAGAAACAGGAGAGAGCATATATTAGCAACTTAATGGCACACCTGAAAGCTCTGGAACAAAAAGAAGCTATTTCACCCAGGAGGAGTAGAAGACAGGAAATCATCAAACTCAGGGCTGAAATCAATCAAGTTGAAACGAAGAGAACCATACAAAGAATCAACAAAACCAGGAGCTGGATCTTTGAGAAAATCAACAAGATAGATAAACCCCTAGCCAGACTTACCAAAGGGCACAGAGACAGTATTCAAATCAACAAAATTAGAAATGAAAAGGGAGATATAACAACGGAAACTGAGGAAATTCAAAAAATCATCAGATCTTACTATAAAAAGCCTATACTCAACACAACTGGAGTATCTGGAGGAAATGAACAATTTCCTAGACAGATACCAAATACCAAAATTAAATCAGGATCAAATAGATCGTCTAAACAGACCCATAAGCCCCAACGAAATAAAAGGGGTCATAGAAAGTCTTCCAACCAAAAAAAGCACAGGACCAGATGGTTTTAGTGCAGAATTCTATGAGACCTTCAAAGAAGACCTAATACCAATACCCTTCAAACTATTCCACAAAATAGAAACAGAAGGAACACTACCCAACTCATTCTACGAAGACACAATTACCCTGATACCAAAACCACACAAAGATCCAACTAAGAAAGAGAACTTCAGACCAATCTCCCTTATGACCATCGATGCAAAAATATTCAATTAAATTCTTGCCAACTGAATCCAAGAACACATCAAAATGATCATTCACCATGATCAAGTTGGCTTCATCCCAGGGATGCAGGAATGGTTCAATATATGGAAATCCATCAAAGTAATCCACTACATAAACAAACCCAAAGAAAAAAACCACATGGTCATCTCATTGGATGCTGAAAAAGCATTTGACAAAATTCAGCATCCTTTCATGTCAAAAGTCTTGGAAAGAACAGGAATTCAAGGCCCTTACCTAAACATAGTAAAAGCAATCTACAGCAGACCAGTAGCCAACATCAAAGTAAACAGAGAGAAACTTGAAGCAATCCCACTAAAATCAGGGACTAGACAAGGCTGCCCCCTCTCAGCATATCTCTTCAATATAGTACTTGAGGTAATAGCTAGAGGAATTCAACAACAGAAGGAAGTCAAAGGGATACAAACTGGAAAGGAAGAAATCAAACTATCACTATTCACAGATGATATGATAGTATACTTAAGTGGCCCAAAAAACTCCACCAGAGAACTCCTACAACTGATAAACAACTTCAGCAAAGTGGCTGGTTATAAAATCAGCTCAAGCAAATCAGTAGCCTTCCTCTACTCAAAGGATAAGCAGCCTGAGAAAGAAATTAGAGAAATGACACCCTTCACAAAAGCCACAAACAATATAAAGTATCTTGGTGTGACTCTAACCAAACAAGTGAAAGATTTTTATGACAAAAACTTCAGGTCTCTGAAGAAGGAAATTGAAGAAGACATCAGAAAATGGAAAAATCTTCCATGCTTGTGGGTTGGCAGGATTAATATAGTTTAAATGGCAATCTTGCCAAAAGCAATATACAGATTCAACGTAATCCCCATCAAAATCCCAACTCAGCTCTTCATAGAGTTAGAAAGAGCAATTCTCAAATTCATCTGGAAAAACAAACAAACAAACAAAAAACAGGATAGCTAAAACTATCATCAACAGTAAAAGAACTTCTGGGGAAATCAGTATCCCAGACCTCAAGCAATACTACAGAGCAGTAGTGTTAAAAACTGCATAGTATTGGTACAGTGACAGGGAGGTGGATCAATAGAATAGGATTGAAGACCCAGAAGTGAACCCACACATCTATGGCCAATTGATCTTCGACAAAGGAGCTGAAAACATCCAGTGGAAAAAAAGATAGCCTTTTCAACAAATGGTGCTGGCTCAACTGGAGGTCAACATGCAAAAGAATGAGAATTGATCCACTCTTATGTCCTTGTACTAAGCTCAACTCCAAGTGGATCAAGGACCTCCACATAAAACCAGACACACTAAAATTAATAGAAAAGAAACTGGGGAAGACCCTTGAGGACACTGGCTCAGGGGGAAAATTCCTGAACAGAGCACCAATAGTTTATGTTCTAAGATCAAGAATAGACAAATGGAGCCGGATGTGGTGGCACACACCTGTAATCCCAGCACTTGGGAGGCAGAGACAGGTGGATTTCTGAGTTCAAGGCCAGCCTGGTCTACAGAGTGAGTTCCAGAACAGCCAGGACTATACAGAGAAACCCTGTCAAAGAAAAAAAAGAATAGACAAATGGGACCTCATAAAATTACAAAGTTTCTGTAAGGCAAAAGACATTGTCAAAAGGACAAATCAGCAACCAACAAATTGGAAAAAGATCTTCACCAACCCTATATCTGACAGAGGGCTAATATCCAATATATACAAAGAGCTCAAGAAGTTAGACCCCAGAAAACCAAATAACCCTATCAAAAAATGGGGTACAGAGCTAAACAAAGACTTTTCACCTGAAGAAATTCAGATGGCTGAGAAACACCTTTAAAAATGTTCAACATCATTAGTCATTAGGTAAATGCAAATTAAAACAACAATGAGATTTCACCTCACACCAGTCAGAATGGCTAAGATTAAAAACTCAGGAGACATCAGGTGTTGGCGAGGATGTGGAGAAAGAGGAACTCTCCTCCACTGCTGGTGGGACTGCAAACTGGTGCAACCACTCTGGAAGTCAATCTGGCAGTTTCTCAGAAAACTGGACATGATACTTCCAGAGGACCCAGCCATACCACTCCTGGGAATATACCCAGAAGTTTCCCCAGCATCCAATAAGGATACATGCTCCACTATGTTCATAGCAGCCTTATTTATAATAGCCAGAAGCTGGAAAGAACCCAGATGTCTGTCAATGGAGGAATGGATACAAAAAATGTGGTGTATATATACACAATGGAGTACTATTCAGCCATTAGAAACAATGAATTCATGAAATTCTTAGAGAAATGGATGGAGCTGGAGAACATCATACTAAGTGAGGTAACCCAATCTCAAAAGAATACTCATGGTATGCACTCACTGATAAGTAGATATTGGGCTAGAATCTTGGGACACAAAAGACACAATCCACATACAAAATGATGTTCCACAAGAAGGAAGGAGTGGACCCTGGTGCTGGAAAGGATCAAAGCATCAGTGTAGGAGAATACCAGAACAGGGACGTGGCTAAGGGGTGGATGGGGGAACAGGGGGAGGGAAAAGGGCATGTGGGACCTTTGGTGGGCGGGGAACCAGAAAAAGGGAAATGAAATGTAAATATAGAATATATCCAATAAAAAAACTATATTATGGCTTAGTGTTTTAACCAAAGAGTACACATGGAGGAAACCATGGCTCCAGACACATATGTAGCAGAGGATGACCTTGTCTGTCATCAATGGGAGGAGAGGCCCTTGGTCCTGTGAAGGCTGGATGACCCAGTGTAGCAGAATGCCAGGACAGGGAAGCAGAACTGGGCAGGTTGGTGAACAGGGGAAAGGGGATGAGATAGGGGGTTTTTTGAGGGGAAACCAGCAAAGGGGATAACATTTGAAATGTAAATAAAGAAAATATCTAATAATAAAAACATATTATGGCTTGGTTCATAAAGATACCTCAATGGGTGCCATAGAAAGCAAGACTGGAGCTATCTGTTTCTGTCATGAGATCAAGAGTTAGAGAAGAAGCGAGACAGGAAACAGAAGAAGAGCAAGGACCCAGAGCAGAAAGCACTAAGTTGTAGACTAAAGACTGTACCTCTCACAGTGGAAGCCTTAAAAGACATGTTGGAAAGGAGATGTGGGGCAGAACAGCAGGAAACACTCCCAGCAAACCTCTTGCTCTCTTTAAATCAAGATGTTTGTCATTATTCTGCGGCTAGGAAGGACAGCTGAAGCCCACCAGGCCTGTCCTACTGATAATGTCATTTATCTGCCAATGCTTCGATAATGACTGGTGACTGATAGGCTCTGCTAAAGAAATACTTGTGACCAAAAAAAGCAAAACAAAACAAAGCAAAATAAATCATCATTGTTAGTCAGGAAAAAAATAACCTTGAGTGCTTAAACAACTCCTAGCCAATCTCACCTTCTGAATAATTATGTGAATTTTCAGGTTGTGGAAAGTTGGGAGAGAAGATATTGGGCTTCGGGGACAGGTGAAATGTACTTGTTGCAGAAGTATATCACTTGGTAGGGAGATAGGGCATGTCAAATGTCTAAGCCAGGCCCAGTGGCTCTCTCTCTTCTTGCTGCCTGTGCATGTGGATGTAGAACTCTAGACTACTTCTCTAGCACCGTGTCTCCCTGCATGCAATCATACTTCTGCCATAATGACAATGGACTAAACCTTTGAACTGTAAACCAGCCCAAATTAAATGTTTTCCTTCATATGTATTTCTGTGGTCATGGTGTCTCCTCATAGCAGTAGGATGTTGACTAAGACAGAAGGAATGCCTTGAGACTCGGGCTTTATATTGGACACAAGTCAGCAGCCTCCAAAGCTAGTAAGTTAGCAATTTTCCCTCGTCCAGAAGACAAGCCAATTTTCCCATTACAAACACCAGTATAAAGTAACAGGGTTAATTATGCATATTTAAATTCCAATTTGTGAAATGAAGAGTAGAATTTATCCAACCAATATCATTTGTAAGGACAAGGACAGGCAGAAAGGCTTTGTGCAAACAAATATCTCATGTGAACCCTTTTATTACCCAAGTTTTATGAGGATAAAATACACATGACTTATTGGCTACCTTAACCATTTATAGGAGTATAATGCAGTCATAGTAAATACATTCATTTTTCTATGCAATCATTACTGTTATCCATCTGCAGATTTCATTTTACAAAACTGAAACTCTACACCAACTATATAATGCCTCCCTATTCTCCTCTCCTCCAAGCCCATGTATGAGTGTATGACTACCCACACATGTGTGTGCACACACACACATGCACATGTGCACATACTAGGGTGATGACATGTTAATAGTAGCCATTTAATTAATATGATCTAACACCAGTTTTAATTTTTAATTTGTAAATTTTTGCACAAATATCTATTCAGATCACTTGCCCATTTCTTACTGGATTTATTGGTTTTGTCATTATGTTTTACTTCTCTATAGTCTCAATGTTAATCTCCTCAGATATGTAAATATTTATAAATATTTTCTCCCATCCTGCTGGTGCTCTTTTAACTGTGTTAATAGAGTTCTTTGATGCAGAAAAAAATATGCTATTGTGAAATCCAATTTGTCTAATGCTTCTCTAGTTGCTTAGTTCTTTGATATTGTATCCAAGAAATCATTGCCAATCCAGCATCCAGGGGCATTCCCCTTATATTGTAAGATCTTAATTATTTGGTGTTTTCTTTCCTATTATTTTTTGTTTGTTTGTTTCTTTTGTTTTTGTTCTTAGTTTCTTTCTTTAGTTGGTTGGTTGGTTGGTTGGTTGGTTGGTTGGTTGGTTAGTTGGTTGGTTGACTTTGAGAGGGTGATGTCTGGGAACTCACTATGTAGACCAAGCTGGCCTAAAACTCACAGAGATCCCCTTGCCTCTGCCTCCTGAGTGCTGAGATTAAAGCCTAGCACCACTGTACCTGGCTTCTTGTCACTTCTTTCGTTAGCATGAAAATTTATGTGTTTCATTATACCACATTCATACAATATGTCAGGTTCTTTGTTTTTATTCATCCTCTCTCCATCTTCCTCTTCCATCTCCTCTAGTCTATCATTATACTTGTTCCCTTCGCTCCCTAAATAGTATCCCCTACTCTTCATGTCCCGTGTGTTCAATTGCTTTTTCTTGTGTCTCCCATCTTAAGATCTCATCCTCCCATTTCAAGGTTCTTTTTCTACTGTTATGAGCTATATTACACTGGCACATGAATATGTGTATATGTACATGTATGTGTATGTGTGTATATGCATATGTATGGATTGTACATATATGAGAAAAGAAAATATGGACATTTGTCATTCTGAATCTGGGTTACTTTATTTGACACAATGACCTCCATTTTAATTTATTTCCTTGAAAACATCATAATTTCATTTTTCTTCACGGATGAACAATATTATGTTATGTGTATGTACCATAATCTATACATACATCTATTGATATAAATCTAGACTGTTCCTGTATTTTAGCTACTATAAGTAGCAATACAGAAAGCATGAGCACATAAGTGTCTTCATGGTGTATGTTGGCATAAACTTCTTCAGGAAAATGCCCAAGAGTGATATAGCTGGAACATACAGTGGTAATCATGAAACTTCCTCATTAAGTTCCATAATTTCAAGCAACTGGCACTTCTTGAGCCCTGATTTGGATGACAATTATAGACACTCTAAACTTTTATTTCTTCAAGATTCTATGAACTTAGAATTGTTAGAATTGATAACAGTTAAGAGATCAAATAAATGCAGGCACTTGACTGCTTCTGATGGCTCGCTTAGTCTCTGAACAGGGCTCGGTAGCCAATTAAAAAGTTCATAATGTGGATACTCCTAACTAAACAGGCTGGAAACGCTGAATGCAAACCTAAAGGACTATTCCAGTTGCTCAACAGATTTGTGTTTGTGATTTCATTCCTCTTGAAACTCTGAACACCTGATCAGTTCCATTGCACCAGATGTGAGGCTAAGCTCTTTACTCAGTTGTTTTTGTTTAAGTGTTTATAATCATTTACTTCAGGATATAGCAGGGAAGATTTTATCATAATTATTATCTATAGGCCTGCAACTAAATATTTTGCATTATAAATATTTTTATTTTTTATTTAAAAAGCTACTTTTTTCTCATAAGAGCCAAATTCCAATAACAAGGTTGTGGTATTATCTCAGTGGTAGGGTGCTTGCTTTACATGTACAAAGTTCTAGGTTTAATTCCTAGCCTAAGTAAAAGAAATGAAAAACAGATTAGGATTTTAGTCTATGCTGTGTTACTATAACAAAAGGCCTGAGAGTGTATACATTCTTAAGAAAGAAGTATTATTTAGTACACAGTTTTAGAAACGGAAAGACTAAGAATAGCTGACCATAGCTGTTCAGCCTTTTGTAAAGGACAGTATTGCAGATGGCATTACAGGGAAGGGCCATGAGCAAGGGTGGCTAATAAGCATTTATAGCATGACCTCAGCTTATAAGAACCCACTCTTTCAGAACTTAATCCAGTCCTGAAAGACATAATTCAACACCACAAAATGGATATTGAACCCCTTCAAAGTATTCATGATCCAATTCTTTACCATTAGATTCTACCTTTTAAAAGTTCTGTCAGACTAAGTTTCTAGCACATTGGAATTATGGGAAACAAACAGCTGAAACTATATGGTAATAGATAGATAGATAGATAGATAGATAGATAGATAGATACATACATACATACATACATACATACATGCATACATACATACATACATAGATATTAGTTGGTTTTTCACTGAACAAAAAAGTTCAACTATCAAATGAACACTGAAACTTACATTCCCATTAAAATATGATATGGATTAAAAACAGGCAGGTACAAAAACTTTTAATGTACAGATTTTATGTTATCATAGTTCCTTAAAGGAAAATTGAATATGAATTTCATCTGCCTCCAACTCTGCCATTAAGTAGTTCTGTGAACTGTATAAGGTAGAGTGACATTTACACTGAGCTGAAGGATCAAACATTTAATTTTTAAACTGTCCTATAGCAGGACATTTGCACAAGATAACAATACAATGTGTGAAACAACAAAAGTCCTGCATTTCTCTGCCTTGATCACAGCATTGCCAGGCACCAATCCTACAAGTAGTTGGAAATAGTACTAACCATTAGTGATTTAAGATAATTTACTCTCAGGTTGGAAAAGACCTCTGTCAGTATAACAATGAATCAACCCAAAACTTCATCTCCATTTCAAAGTGATCCTCCCTTTTTTCCACTTTCAAAGTCTCTCACATTCCTTAATTCATCACATGATAGTATCAAACTGGAGGTAAAATAGGTTAGACATTAACTCCTTAATATTAGATCTGAGTCTTCTAGTTGACCTGCTTTCTTTATGACATAATTCTACAATACAAGTGTAGTTGATCTTCATAAACTCTTAGCTACCTCTCACTGCTATCTGCAGAGATTTGGCTAATCTGGACTGTGGAGTATAAGAGCATGCTCCTAAAAATTCTAAGTAGAATAGTCACATAGTTCAAAAATAAACGATTTGTGTAAATGTGAGAAAAATATCTCTAAAGAGGATACAGCACAAGCTGACACATATATGAAACAACAAAGCAAGTCACCAAGAGGGAAATCCTAATCAATGGCACAATGAGCTCTACTGAAGAGTCAAGCTGCAGATTATGTTCATTGCAGAACTATTTGTAACAACCAAAAGTGTCAAGCCGCATCTTCTGCAGAGGTTGAATGAATGAAGAGAACTTATTACATCTATAAAATAGAATACTACAAGAATACTCTTCTGCCTTGATGTATAAAATTATCCATTTATGGCAACATAGATGGAACTTGAAGTTGTTGTACTAAGTAAAATAAGCCAGACAGAGTAATCCAAATACTTTTGGTTTTCGTGTGTATATGGAAGCTAAAGAAGTGCAGTTAAATAGGGGGAATAATTTCTAAGGATCTGTAATACACACACACACACACACACACACACACACACACACACAAAGATGGTTGACCACAATTAAGTGACTATTTCTGGTGGACACTATGCAGGAAAAACTGCAGGGGGCAAGTGAGCTTCCTGGTGTTGATTCAACATTTTCACAGCTGCAATGGATGTACCTCGGAGAAGTATAACTGGGGTTATAGGGAAAGGGTCATTTCTACATTGCTTCTTGCCCCTGCTGTGCCTTCTCATGTATGTCATTGCCACAGTCTTCCCTGTACCTAGCATTGTGTCAATGGCTGTGGGGAGACCCTCACTGCCTATAGTCTGGTGTGACTGCCTCATGGGAGACAGCCCACTCTACTGGGCAATTTTCCTCCAGATCAATATGAAGATAAACTTTCATAGAATAATGCTATTTACATGAATTAATGATTTTACAGAATTCCTCATTTGATTTAAATAGTTTTAGAAAATTGGGGTAGCTGATAAGGAAGATTCGGGGGATAGTTTAGGTTGTTTTGCCAGGAGAGATAACAAAGATAAAACTAAGAGCAGAATGTGCCCCGTCGTTGTAGAGTAGTGATAGCTGTATAAGCTAGAAATGGAGGACAGTGAGCTTTCATGTGTTACAAGCACATAGTTGTACTTGTGAATAAGTTGGAGACTTAAGGTCAAAGAAAACATTCATTCTCAGTTGAGTCTGAGTTTCATGATCTTGTGATCTAAGGATATGGCTACAGGTTTGGGTGTGCTCTATGTAAGGGCAGGACTATGAAGAAAAAGTAAATAATCCTATTATGAATATAAGAGTAGAGAATAGATAATTCTAAGGCATAAGATAAATGATTTGTATCTTGGTAAATACAAATTGTCATCAGCTAGCATAGGGAAACTAACTACAATAGACGTGACTTGCTTAAACTTTGCTAATCAATGACAAAAGAATTATTGCTTTGGGATTAGGATGAATTTGTGGAAAGAAAGATAGATGGGAAATATTTAGTTAGGTGTGGCTTTCAAAAGAATAGATAATCAGTAATCACATTGTAATCTCCCTTAGTGTAATGATTTTAGTTTGTTTTGGAGAATATGATTTTGGAGAATATAATCATGAGGCGATCCTCTTTCTTACATAGAGAACTTTTGTCTTAGATGGAATAAAAAGTCTAAAAGAAAATTTAATGTCATTGGAACCTTGTTTTATCCACTGTGCGTGTTTGTGTGTATATGTCTCTTTGTGTGTCTCTGTGTGTGTGAGTCTGTGTCTCTGTGTGTGTGTTTCCCCCATTTTAGTCAGATCCAGGTAATTAAGTTTTGCTTCCTCAGAGAAAAGATCTGCTGAGTAATTAGCCACGGACTACAAACATCCTCCTCAGTACATGATCTGTTGAAGCTTGTCTTCAGCATATTTCACAATAGCTAATGGAGAAGATTTTTAAAATAATTCTTTATGTCTGAGGTGATAAAATATACCAATATTACCTTGACGTGATCATTATGCATTCTATAAATGTAGTGAAATACTATACTGTGCTCCATAAATGTATATATAATAACATGTTTTAAAATATATTGATTGGAATTACAATTACAATACAATATTACAATGATGAAAGTTTTAATATAAAAAAAGAAAGAAATGTCTCAGAAACATAAGAGAATATCTGGTTTATGGTTCCAATCATACCAAATGGTGCCAGTAACCATCTATGGTTCAATCCACTGTGACGTTTGAAAGGAACTGTGAATTGAGTATATGTGACTACATTCTAAATTCGTGGTTTTCATCCACATAAATCCGGGCTTCTTTCTGTTGCTTAGATCAATAGTTAGCTCTACTCTCTGCCCGGCTACTTAAGCCATAAGTCATTAAGTTCCTGCAGTGCTGCAGCGTGTTGTCCTTACTTAGCTCTGAGCTTCACTTCAAACACTCTCTTCACTTTCTACTCTCCAAAAACGCTGTCATTGCTTGCATCCTGCTAGTACATGCAAGCCCCCCCACACCCTGAACAGCTCCTCTGCAGCAATGAAAACGCTGCTGGTGTGATCAGGTGTGCCGAGATCATTGATCTTCCCTATATTCCTAATCGCAGGTTGTCTGAATTTTCTTGTTTTCGACAGCTTTGAGGGGGGAGCTTTGTGAACTTGGTGCTGACGAAACTCATCTCTCTTGATAACAAACAACAACAACAATCTCATCAAACTAAAATTCTCTATTTGTCCCGATGATTCTACTGCTGTATTAAAATTTTGTAGCTCAATTTTCACCCCTATCCCATGGCATACTTTGGCCTGTGCCCAGTGTATATGTCACAGCTATTAGCTTGATGGGTTTTAGGGACTCCTAAGAGTGGGAGTGGATGTGCCTTGGACTCTTTGGCCTGTTCTTAGGACTCTTTCTCCTGTTGGGTTGCCTTGCCCATCCTCAATATGAGAACTTGTCTTATTGTACCTTATGTTGTATTGTTTGGCTGTTGTCTATTGGAGGGCTGCTTTTTTCTGATGAGGAAATGGAAGGATAGTTTATCTGGGGGAGAGAGGAGCTATGAGAAGTGGGGAGAGAATGTGGATGGGATGTATTGTATGCAATAAGAATTTACTTTCAATTAAGAAAAAGAAAAAAAGACATTAGTCTACAAACTCTAAAGATATCTGTCCTAAAAATTCATTGTTGAGCCTGTCGCCTTCAGTTGCTTAGCTTGTTTTTTAGCTAACTTGTACAATTTACCGTATCTTTCCTGAAATTTGATGAATTCCTGAGTGCTTACTATAGCAAAATCTTGAACCAACTTGTGCTATTCCTGAGTTCACTTCCCTCTGGGAAAACAACCCCGTGTCACTAGGGAAACCCTTTAAGAACATTTTCCTGTAGCAGACTCCATCGGGGCTTCCTTTTGACTCAGCCAACCACATGGAGATATGCTACCTTAACCATGGCATAGACAGAGCTTTCTGCCCTCAGTATTCTGGTAAAATGGTCACCCAAAAATTTCAGTCACAATCTGCATCAAGGAAAACTACAGCATCCACTCTGTGAAGCTAATTGATGTCCCATTGGCTTCAAGACGGCATGAATTCGTAGCCTCCACAATGGTACCTCATAGGGCTGTGCACAAGGAACAACACCATAGCCATTGATGCACTTTGGCTCATCTGAGCCAATGTTTGACCTGAAATATACCAAGCATCCCTTAGATCACTAAAATATAGGCCAGGAAGAGAGATAGCTGAGATCTGTAAGGACAGAGCTATCCTTGAGAAGAATAATGAAGAGAGCAGAAGAAGAAACTGGGGTTGGCAAGAGAACAGGAATGCTAAACATTCAGTATTTTCAGTCCTTTCAGATTACGTACTCCCAGAGCCTCAGCTCCAACATTAGCTTGTAAGGATTAAGCCTTTTTGGTTCAATTATCTTCAGTCAACTATGATCACATCTTGCTTTCCATTTGTCCCTGCAAGATGCAAATTAAAGGGTTCACAAGAAAATAGATTGTACTGAATAAATACACTAACTATGAAATTGAATGTCTGTAATACAGCCACATTCATTTTGCTGGCTATAAGTCCAAATATTCATATGCATATTAATTCTCTATAAAAGAAATACCTTCAGTTATGGGAGTTTGAGTTTAAGCTACTTGCTATTTATCCTTACTAAATAGGTAACCTCCAGGAAGAAATTTAATTCAGAAGCAGCATTACAATAGAAATCTTACCTGATTTTAGTCACAAACCTATGGATAAACTGTTAAGGCTTTGTAAGATGTTACAATTTTTAGCAAAATTTAAAGGCTTTTCTATAATAGCCATGAAATACATTATAGTTAGTTCTTGGAAGAGAGAAGCTTTGCAATTTTTCCCACAAATTTTAATTTTATATTGCTTAATATACTAGTCAGAATGATCCAGAATAAACCATTAAAACATGAAAGATGTAGATACACAAGAGAGTATTTGTTAGTTGTTATTCACTTACACATTACAGGGGCTGAGTTCCACAACATACTGACTATAACTTAAGGATATAGGAAAGCTAGTAGCTTGGCTCAGTGAGGTTTAAAAACCTCATATACCAGGAGTCCAATGACCCTAACTCCCAGTCTAAAGTTCAAAAGCCCAAGGCCTGAGAATTTGGCATGGAGTGGCAGGGAATACTACTTATACAAGTCTCATAGTGCAAAGAAATTTAGACAATGTCTAAGGTCAGGAGAAATGAACCAAGCTCTAGAAGTGGCAGAAACTAAGGCAGGGGGGAATTCACCTTCCTTCTGCCATTCTGATCAATCAGAGCTCTCCACTGAGTGGCGGTACCCACTGACACAGATTCTCCCTACTCAGCTGACCAATTCAAGCTCCTCCTCGAAAAATTCTGCCACAGAAATACCCAGAAATAATGCTCCCCAGTTAATCTGAGTATCTTTCAGTTCATTCAGTCTGAAACATTAATCAGATTAATGATTGATAATTAATCTGAATGGTTAACCAACTGTCACACTAATATATTTGTGGAGCATTGTTTAGGAAGCAAGTACTATAAAAGAAATATCTATTCTGTATCAGTCAATCATTATTGTATATTTCAAAAATTTTACATATGATTAAACTAACCTTATGGGGTCAAGTGCCTTCTCCAATGCTATGAGACACTAGAGACAGAGACAGAATGCAGCCTCTGGTTTCTGCGATCTAAAAACTCATCAATGTCTCTGGCAATTTTTATTAGTTTTTAATTTTAATTTTTAATGCTTATTTATGTTTTATTTTATGTGTATGTATGTTTTGCCTTCAGTATGTTTGTGACCATGTGTGTTCATTGCCTGCAGAGGCCAGAGAAGGGTCTCAGATCTTCGGGAACTGGAGTTACATATGGTTGTTATTGACTTGTGGCCCCTAGGAATCAGAGTGGCACTTCTGAATCTGCAGAGATACTCTTAACTACTGAGTAATCTCTCTGACTCCCTTAATTGTTTTAAAACGTATCATTTCACTTTCTTTCATGGTATTAATTGTTGCAAGATGAATTCTTCACCTTAAAAAAAACAGCCTGCAAAAACTATCTCAAAAAACTAGGGGATGGAGAAATCATGAAGGTAGGGGTTGGAAACAGATAGCTTTGTAAAAGGAGAGTTAGAATCAGGAGACCTAAGATGGATTTAGAACAAAATGGAAGTGATGAAAAATGAAAGCAATTAAACAAATAAGAACTGTTCCCTACTTAATGAAAACAACATCTGTATTTTCTCTCTGGTGACTGTCCGGCTGATCCAGCCAGGAGTGCAGTAGCACAGGAGTGGCAGAGCAGATCTGACAGCCTCCTTCCAGACTCCATCTGCACCCAGGAGCTGGGCTGCTCCACAGCCACCTGTGCACAGGTCCTGCCAGGGCAGAACTAGTCTCCAGGGAGTGCTTTGACAGGGTCCTTCCCACCTCCATCTGCATACTCCTAAACCTGATAGTCAACTTCAGCAAAGTGGCTGGATATAAAATTAACTCAAAAAAATCAGTAGCCTTCCTATACTCAAAGGATAAAGAGACTGAGAAAGAAATTAGGGAAATGACACCCTTCATAATAGTCACAAACAATAAATAGTATCTTGGTGTGACTCTAAGCAAAGAAGTGAAAGATCTGTATGACAAGAACTCAAGTCTCTGAAGAAAGAAATTGAAGAAGATCTCAGAAGATAGAAAGATCTCCCATATTGATGGATTGGCAGGGTTAATATAATAAAAATGGCCATCTTGCCTAAAGCAATCTATAGATTCAATGCAATCCCCATCAAAATTCCAAATCAATTCTTTATAGACTCAGAAAGAGCAATTTCCAAATTTATTGGGAATAACAAAAAACCCAGGATAGCAAAAACTATTCTCAACAATGGAAGAACCTCTGGTGGAATCATCATCCCTGACCTCAATCTATACTAGAGAGCAATAGTGATAAAAACTGCACGGTATTGGTACAATGACAGGTAGCTAGATCAATGGAATAGAATTGAAAACCCAGAAACAAGCCCATACTTGATGTTTGACAAAGGAGCTACAACCATCCAACCAACAAATGGTGCTGTTTCAACTGGCAATCAACATGTAGAAGAATGCAAATTGAACCTTTCTTGTCTCCCTGTACAAAGCTCACCAAGTTGATCAAGGACCGCCACATAAAACCAGATACAGTGAATCTAATAGAAGAGAAAGTGGGTAAGAGCCTTGAACACATGGGCACAAGAAAATTTTTCCTGAACAGATTACCAATGGCTCATGCACTAAGATCAAGAATTGACAAATGGGACCTCATAAAATGTCAAAGCTTCTGTAAGGCAAAGGACACAGTCAATAGGACAAAATGGCAACCAACAGATTGGGAAAAGATCTTTACCAATCCTACATCAGATAGAGGGCTAATATCCAATATATACAAAGAGCTCAAGAAGTTAGACTCCAGAGAAATAAATAACCCTATTAAAAATGGGGTATAGAGTTAAAGAATTATCAACTGAGGAATACCAGAAGGCTGAGAAACACCTAAAGAAATGTTCAACATCCTTAATCATCAGGAAAATGTAAATTAAAACAACCCTGAGATTCCACTTCACACCAGTCAGAACGGCTAAGATGAAAACCTCAGGGAGCAGCAGATGTTGGAGAGGATGAAGAAAAAGAGGAACACTCCTCCATTGCTGGTGGGATTGCAAGCTAGTAAAACTACTCTGGAAATTAGTTTGGAGGTACAACAGAAAATTGGACATAGTATTACCAGAGGACCCAGCTATACCACTCCTGGGCATATACCCAGAATATGTTCCAACATGTAATAAGGGCACATGTTACACTATGTTCATAGCAGCCTTATTTATACTAGCCAGAAGCTGGAAAGAACCCAGATGTCCCTCAACTGAGGAATGAATACAGAAAATGTAGTAGATTTACACAATGGAACACTACTCAGCTATTAAAAACAATGAATTCATGAAATTCTTAGGCAAATGGATGGAACTAGAAAATATCATTGAGGTAACTGAATCACAAAAGAACCCTAATGGAAAGTGGATATTAGCCCAAAAGTTCATAATATCCAAGATGCAACTCACAGATGACATGAAGATCAAGAAGGAAGACTAAATTGTGGATACTTTTGTCCTTCTTAGAAGGGGGATCAAAATACCCAGGGCTTATAGCCAACCAATGGACTGAGCATAGGATCCCCAATGAAGGAGCTAGAGAAAGGACCCAAAGAGCCAAAGTGGTTTGCAGTCCCATAGGAAGAACAATATGTGCCAACCAGTACCCCCAAAGCTCTAAACCACCAACCAAAGAGTACACATGGAGGGACCTATGGCTCTAGTTACATATGTAACAGAGGACGGCCTTTTCAGACATAAATAAGAAGAGAGGCCATTAGTCTTGTGAAGGCTCAATGCCCCAGTGTAGAGGAATGCCAGGTCAGGAAAGCAAGGTTCGAGGGGTAGGTGAGCAGGGGGAGGGGGCATGTGATAGGAGGTTTTTGGAGGGCAAACAAGGAAAGGGGATAACATTTGAAATGTAAATAAAGCAAAACTTTCATAAAAAAAGAAAGCATCTGCAAATTGAAAGGCTCTTTTCTGTTAAATCAATAATAAAAATTAAGCATACCTTAGTAAAATTACAATCACCTAAAAAATTTTTAAAAAAATCTTAAAGGCACAAATATTGCACACACATTGATCTCAATCAAACAAACAAATAAATATAACACAGTCATTTTCCTTAACAGAAGTTGTAAAAATAGTAGAATAAAACCTGTAGTTTAAAGTATGAAACTTAATTCTTTAGCCCATCAAGACATGAGCATTTTTTCATTGATGATATACAAGACAATGGGTAGTAAATACAGTCAGTCAAAGGAAAAGAACTGGAAGCAGTTCCCAAATACAAGCTAAACAGAAAGAAATCTCAATAACAAAAAAAGAGGAGACAGAAACTTCAATAACTAAATGTGATTAATTTGTAATTATATGAATGATAAACACATCCATAGACAAAGTAACAGTTAATTTGTCTACAACTCCTTAATATTAAGGTTTAAAAGCGGAAAGCCTTTGGAATGTAAACAAAGAATATAGAAAATTAAAAAAAAATTAAAACGTACTCACATTCGCAAAAATATGTTAGTACGTACAACAGTTATGACAGGAAGATTGAGGGGTTGTCAGTGGGAGGGTACAATACATTTTAATGGAAGAAAGGAAAGAAAGAATGTGATGGCTTCAAACAAACGCTGTTGTGTAAAGTGGGAATGCCAAGGGAAATGGGTTACCCAACCATGCGTGCACTCTGAGTATGAGAAATGACTGACTTTATTCCACAAAATTTGAAGCAGAGTTCAGGAAAACCATTACTTTAAAGGAAATGAGAGCAGAACATCCAAATTTGCAAGGGAAAAACGAATAGAATAAATATCCATCAAACCAGCCAGCTTTAAAAAAAAAAAAAAAAAACACCAAAAAAGTAAAAAAAAAAAAAAAAAATTATTGAATCCAAAAGATTGCCTAAATAAAATTAAGCCATTTCTTGAATGTGAATAGATAGAATTCTCCTCTTAAAATTAGGACCACCAGGCTACATTAAATGTAGTTTTCTCTTTATAAAACATACTTATGATGAAGTGATGAAGACGAAAAATAAAATAGTCAGCAATTGCCAGAAAAACAGAAACTAAGAAAATAGAAATGACAGTGTTTTTATCAGAAAAGGTAGAATACATTATTAAAAATTACATAGGGATGAAGCAGATATTATGCACTGATAAAGTACAGTTGGTGGATTTAGTTACTATCATGAACTCTATACACTGAAAGCACATCAGTTAAGTATCTGCTCAACATTCAAAGAAAGCTGGGGGAATGAGTGATGTTGTAGGGCCTGCAAAATGGCTCACCAGGCAGAGCTCCTTGGTGCCATGCCTGATGACCAGAGTTCAGTCAGCAGGAGCCATGTGGTAGAAAAGGGACCAATGACGCCACTAAGTTGTCAATTGATCCCCCTTATGCATTGTAGGGCACTCCCTGGGCAAATACAAACATGCAAAACAAATGTTTCAGCCCTATTCTAACAGAAGACTTCAATGCAACTCTTGGTGCCTAGTCATCTCATGTAAAAACACAGCTCAGCAGTTAAGTAAACACAGAAGACAGATGATGGCGCAGTGTTTAAGAGAGGCTTTCTCTTGAAGAAAACCCTTCTTCAGTTCCCAGAATACACGTTAATGGCCCACAATAGCTCATGACTCCAGCTTTGGGAGATCGATTGCCCTTTTCTGACCTCTGTTGATATCCACACTAGTGTACAAATACATACAGCTACACAGAATTAAAACATAAAATAAATCTTTTAAAAGAAATATTTAATAATACCATCAATACACTTGACTTGGTAGACACCACAGTAGTTTACAGAGCTTATTTATATCTGCTTCTGAGAGCTCATTATGGATACTCTTCTTACCTACACAGTTGGTAATGTCACACAGTGTGCTTGAAATAAACCAGGATAGGAGTATATATACCAGAAATGCTACAAACCATCCTATCAGAGAGCTGTGAATTAAACATTTATCACCACATCATTAGATCCATGCATTGAAATTTATATTCTTCAATAGAGAATATAATTTGTGGGTACATGTATTTTCATAGAACAATTTGAAAAATCAATCATGCAATTTATTCTGGTTTTACAAATTATATGTTTTTGACAAAACACCAGTGAAATTTAAACTTCATAATATCAAGATAACAAAAAGTATTGCTGAGAAATTTAGAATATATCTTGCAAGTCTTAGATCAAACAATCATAATAAAAGGGAAGTTGAAATCATATAAACTGTAATGAAAGAATCATTGCTTCAGAATCTATGGGTTTAAGCACAAAGTCACAACAAGGGCCACATTTAGGCAATTACCAGGAGAGTTTATATGATTTAGACATGCAGTCTACACCCCATGTAGTGACAGGGTAGATCCCATAGCCCTGCTAATCACAGCACCTACACAGCAACACCACAAAGCTAGAAAGTGCAGTTCCTCTGGTGTTATCAGGCCAGAAATCACAAAAATTGTATTAGGGAGCATAATTAATAACACCACGTTATGATAAACCCTAGCATACAGCCCTACACACTTACGTGTACAGCCCAGTATCCTCACATGTACAGCCCAGTATCCTCATCCGAACAAGAAGCTATGGTTCTAATCATGAATCCTAGACTGCAGCCCTTCCCAACCTGAGAGCCTAACTGCAACTAACTAATCAGCACAGTGAATAACCTGGACGGAAGAACAGGCCAGGCCCTGAACATCCGCAGAGCTCAGCTGAGGCCTGATCAATGATAGAGTCCAGCTGTCTCACTTGGCGATGGGAAAAACTGGAGGCCCCATCCAATTTTGGAACCATCCTATGGTCACATTAAAATATGAAATCTTTCTAACAGCACCAAACAGCTAGAGAACAAACTGGCCCTCTATTTACCCAGTGATTACAGATGGCACACAACGACTATGTCCTACTGTGAGGCCAGGACTATTCAGCTGGTGAGTATAGCCAGCTACTCCACATGCTCCAGGGGAAGTTCATCAGCACTAGCCCTAGGAAATCTTAATGGATTTTTCCATCTGAAATGAAAAGCAGCTATTAGCGACATGAGGATGGAAATGGATAATACACACCAGTTGAATACATGTCTGACTCACAATTACTTCTGTTTTTTCACTTTTTACTCTTTAAATTTTATTATTAATTAAAAAATACTAATTCATTATAATTATAGAGTACAATATGATTTTCTTTACTTATGTTTATAATGAGAAATCAAATCAAGTTACTGAACAGAATTATCACCTCATATATGTGTGGTGTTTTGTAAGTCACTATAAAATTTGCCATAAAAGTTTATATACATATAAATATATATATATATATATATATATATATAGAGAGAGAGAGAGAGAGAGAGAGAGAAACAGAGAGAGAGACAGAGAGTGAGACAGAGACAGAGAGAGACAGAGAGAGACAGAGACAGAAAGAGCCTAACCTTTAATGGCTGAGACATCTTGAGTATATAAAAATTGAGTATAACAATAATTTTTCATGTAAAATATAATATAAAACATAAATTATATAATGAACAACAGTACATGACACAAGGCAGGTGTTCTACAATCATCTTGTGAATTCTCCAGATGGATATAAATACCAAAACCGAAAATAAATTTCCCAAATAGAATTTGAAAATGTATCAAAATATTTATAATCTATTAACATATGGTAAATAGACATTTGACACCTTAATGTGTTAGAACATCTTAATAAGAATTAGATACTAAGCAAGAATTATATATGACACAAATATTCCTTTTCATTGTCTAGAAAATTCAATTAGATTAAAAACAGAAAATAATGGCTAGAAATACTGAAAGAAAGAATCTATATTATTACTGATATGTGTTCCTTTACTCAGGAAAACAAATTTTTACAACCATTGAGTGATAAAAATAAAAATGTACTAAATTGGGCTTAATATTTTCTATTCTAAAACAATGACACAGGGGTAAATCACACTTCACATATGTAAGATGGGAAAATAGATAATTTAAGCAGATGGAGAAAACATTTGAAGTTACCGCGGCTCAGAGTGTCAAGGAACAGCAAATGACAAAAGATGTGCAAAATCTGAGAGAAAATATGAGTATGTCCTCATACAAAAATACCAAGAAACTGCATTAGCAGAACCACCTGAAATTTTATTAACAAAATAGTCTTCAAATGATTGTGTTAGAGGACAAGTGGAGGATGCTGTGTCCAGAGGTTACCCTTGCTACTTCCAACTCTAGATGGAGTCAGTTTCAAAGATGTTTCCTCCACACACTGTCTTCTGTACATATCTGTATACTTACCCAGTCTTCCTCTGCAACACATCCACCCTGTGGTTTACTTACAGATGCACTCTGATTATATTTCTCTACCAATGAGCTCATTATAGGACTGGCTTCTCTCCCCAGGTTGTTGCTCTCTTAAATAACTTCATGGTTACACTATCTGGTTGTCTTTTGTATCTAGTGTCTTCTAACCCCCATCAAAGCCTACAGATAAAACCAAGAGCTAGATAGAGTCTCCTGAAGAACTTTTATTCTAACAAAGCATCTACCTCTCTGTTCTCCATTTATTTGAATAAGATGCTCATAAGTGTAGTTTATTGAACATGCTTAAAAGGACTCTTACTCATGAGACACAATTTGTGATAGGACTAATAGAGTCATAGAAAAAGTGTCAGGTTAAATGATCGTTTGGGATGGGTTGTTTGTTTTAATTATTTTATTTACTTACATTCCAAAAGTTGGCCCCCTTCCTAGTCCTCCCTTCCAGAGTTCTTCATCCCCTGCCTCTGAAAGGGTGCTCCCCACCCTCCCACCTACCCCCACCTAACCCTACCAGCATCTCTCTTCCCTGGGGCATCATGTTTCCACAGGATTAAGTGCAACCTATTCCACTGAAGTCATACAAGGCAGTCCTCTGCTACAAATGTGCCTGGGTCACATACATGTGACCAGTTCATGTATGATTCCCTGGGATCGCTGATAGTGTTGTTCTCTCTATGGGAATTATTTGGAATGTAAGTTCCCTCAGCTCTTTGAGTCCTTCCCCTAACTCTTCCCTAGGGGTCCCTGGGCTCAGTCCAATAGTTGGCTATAAGTATCTGCATTTGTCTCATATCAGTTGCTGGTAGAGCCTCTCAGAGGACAGCTGTTCCAGGCTACTCAGCAAGCACAATATGGCATCAGTAATAGTGTCAGGGTCTGCTGTGAGCATGTGGGGTGAATCCCAAGTTCAGCTGGTCACTGGGTGGCCTTTCTTTTAGTCTCTGCTCTATTTTTGGCCCTGCATTTCCTTTAGTCAGGAACAGTTCTGGGTCAAAACTTTTGAAAACGGGTGGGTGCCCCCTGCCTCAACTGGAGGTGGTTCTTCGGGTTCCATCTCCCCACTGCTGGGCATTTTGACTAATATCATCCCCACTAAGTCCCAGTAGCCTCTCACATCCCAGGTCTCTGGGACTTTCTAGAGGTTTCCCCCAAGCCCTCCAACTGCTGAATATTTTAATTCATTCTCCTGGCCTTCTCTCCTGTCTCCCCTCCCCATACCTGATCCTTCTCTTCTCTTCCCCCTCCGCTTCCCCACCCAGGTTCTGCCCACCCTCTGTCTCTCATGATTATTTTGTTTCCCCTTCTAAGTGGGTTTGAGGTATCCACACTGCTGCCTTATAAAGCAACGACGCTGTTAGAAAATTTAAACGATCTTAAGATTAGAATAATACACTTAGATTTTGTTTTAAATTTTAGTTATAAAACATTTGAAGACTCAAGACTGGGGTGTGAATAAGGCAAACTTTAGAAGAAAGGATAACAGAAAACTCTACCCTCCCTTCCTTATACTCACCAGTTAAACATCTCACTGAGCAGTTCTCTTGTCCAATTATTCTACTACTTTAGTTGTTCCAAGTCATTATCCTTCTGCCTTGGAATATAATAGTACTTTGAGGAATCTGTTGCCAACCAAACTGTGATTAATTTGCAGGTATTGATCTTTTGTCCTGTCGTTTCATATTTTAGTTTTGGTGTTATGTTGATTTCTCATAAGTGAGCTGCATAATCACTGTGTTAAATTATTAAAAATCAAATGCAAAAAGAAAAATAGCATAATAAGAAGAGTTTTCTCTTCTTATGTATGATCTCACCACAGATATGCATATACATTTACATATATTTGGGCAGCACACTAGATTTATTCTTGTATTTTGTTTTCAGTGAGCTATTACTTAGGTTTTTTTTTCGATTTCTACAAATCAATGGACTCATAAACTAGGAACACATATTTTGTCTTGAAATGGTTGTTCTTAAATTGAACTAATGCACAGTTGTTAATTGTTTCATCATAAATGTCCATCCTTTTATTTTGGAAGAAGCTAAGAGCTACCTGAAGATGATGCCAAGCACCTGCAACCCCAGCACTTAGGGTGCTGATAGTGGGGGATCACTAAGCCCAGAAGGTAGAGACAAGTCTGGGAGTAGTGAACCCCTCTCAAGAAAAAGAAGCAGAACCTTTAGAAGCAGAGCTTAAAAACAGATGGGTGGGACAGTAAACTGAGCTCTGTTTATGTCCATTCTGCAGCGCTTACAAATTTTTTATTTAATCTTTTATTTATTTATTTATTTATTTATTTATTTACATTTCTGATTTTATTCCCCTCAGGGTCCTCCCTCCTACTGTTCCACATCCCATACCTCCTCCCTGCCCCCTGTCTCCAGGAAGATATCCCCACTACCCACTACACACCTCACTAGACCTCCAAACTCCCTGGGGCCTCCAGTCTCTTGAGGGTTAGGTGCATCTTCTCTGACTGAAACCAGATATGGCAGTCCCCTTTCGTCTATGTATTGGGAGGCCTCATATCAGCTAGTATATGCTGCCTAGTTGTTGGTCCAGTGTTTGAGAGATCTTGGGGGTATAGGTTAATTGAGACTGCTGCTCCTCCTACAGGATTGCCCTCCTCCTCAGCTTCTTCTGGCTTTCCCCTAATTCAACCACAGGGATAGCAGTTTCTGTCCATTGGTTGGATGCGAATATCTGCATCTGACTCTTTCAGCTGTTTGTTGGGTCTTTCAGAAGGCTGTCATGATAGGTCCCTTTTTGTGAGCACTCCATAGCCTCAGTAATAGTGTCAGGCCTTGGGACTGCCCCTTGAGCTGGATCCCACTTTCGGCCTGTCACCGGACCTTCTTTTCCTCAGGCTTCTCACCATTTCCATCCCTGCAGTTCTTTCAGACAGGAACAGATATGGATCAGAGTTTTGACTGTGGGATGGCAACCCCATGCCTCACTCGATGCCCTGTCTTTCTGCTGGAGGTGGGCTCTACAAGTTCCTTCTCTCTACTGTAGAGCATTTTATCTAAGGTCCTTCCCTTTGAGTCCTGAGAGTCTCTCACCTCCCAGGTGTCTGGTACATTCTGCAGGGTTTCCTCAACCTCCTACCTCCAATTTTTGAGAGAGAGAGAGAGAGAGAGAGAGAGAGAGAGAGAGAGAGAGAGAGAGCTTTAAAAACTGTACAATTAAAATTTTGTGAATAATACTCTTAACTAGAAGCTAGACTCATGGAAGACTACTTTATGTACAAACACTTAGCAAATACCAAGCCATCCTGTGGTCACCGTTCTGACCTGAGATCAACAGAGATTTACACAAAGGTATTAGAGAGAGGTTGTGGGCCTGAGTCATTTGCTGGCAGTTTTCATGTAAAAATTAAACTCTGGGGTGAAGACACAAGTTGCTCCTGTATTTCTCTCTGGAGACTAATAAGTCTAGTTTATTTAAAAATTAATTCATCCTAGTAATACAGACTTGACCTAGTTCTCTAAAGAAAACACATATACCCCATTTCATGTTAAAGATGCAGCATCCTCTCCCTCGTGTTTGCAAGCAGTATTTTCTTTACTGAAATCATTCTTTTGTAGTCTCACATTTTTCAATTTCTTCATCCAAAGAGATACTCACAGATGTTTCAGCACATCCTGACATAACAAGATATTGCTAACACTTGTCTTCCCTGCTAAACTGCAATGTCTGTGAAATTAGAATCCTCATCTGACTGGATTTTAATGCCCATTGTGTCATAAACCTTGTGTGATTCTTGGGACACTCAATATTTATGACCAAGAAAAAGGAAACTTGAGAAGGGGGGAAATGAAAGGAAGGAAGGGTCAGGAGCCACTCAAGCATGTGGAAGTGGGTGGTGGCTCCTTATTCAGTACATGGTTTTTATTATCATAGCTGTTACTACTTACATTTTATGGACAGAGTCATATGTTTGCCTGTTTGCAGACATCATGAAAGGCCCTGACCATAATAAAGTCATATTTTTAAGTAATATTTTGAAATAAAAAATTTTTAAAAATTACCGTGATTTCTTTCCTACTTCTGTACTAAGCAAGAGTCCTGTTTGTTCTTCTTTGTTTTTGTTGTTGTGATAAAACACTAACCAAAGGCAACTTAAGGAAGAATAGGGTTTATTAGACTGATAAGTTTACAACCACAATAGGAACACGGTGGAAGGAATTGGCGAAGAGACCATGGAAGAGCGTTGCTTACTGGTGTCTAGGTTCATGTTCAGCTGCCTTTCTTATAGCCCAGGATGATACCTGCTAGGGATAGGCCCACCCACAGTAAGCTAGCCCTTACCAGATAGAAATTAAGGAAATACTCCATAGACGTGCCCTCAAATCAATCTCATAGAGGCAATTTCTCAGCTGGGTTCCCTCTTTTTTGGTGTGTGATATTGACAGTCATGATCAGCCATAACATTACATATAAATCATTGTCTCCAGAGATACCTATACCAAGAATAACACATTTCTTTTTCATTGGAAATAGATTTCATTAAAGAGCAAGTTCATTGTTTCATAAAGTTCAACACAATGGGTTTTAAATGTTTGCATGTTTGAATTTAGGCTTGTGAAGATCCAAGAGTGTTTTCTACTATGGAAAGAACATTCAGTTGAGAGATAGACAACTCTTTATATCTTTATATTTCTCACTCTCAGCATTGGTTGACTGATCTAGAAAAACAATGGCACTCTGTTAGCCTGTCAAGTCCCTACTGTAGTCAACATGATTTCCTCAAGAGTATTATCATAGTGTATCTGCTTGAGGAAAGTTTGGCATATTTATTAAACTCAATTAGAACGCTGTTGGTTACAAGCGAACTATATACACCACTATTGGACCCCTTAGAGTAATTGGGCCATGTTGGTCATTGATTCAATTCACAGGTATCATAACTGGGTAGAACTGTTGTGGATACTCCCATCCCTCGAAAGCTTGAATGGTTACTTCTAGTGCCATGAATTCTAGTCCTCATCAGGCAAGTGGCATTTCTAAGAGCACCTCCACTTCTGCAAACCTCCAACCTGTTGCTTCTGGATGACCATCCTCCATAAAGATTCTTTGATCTCACTCTGCTTGAGCAGAACTCAGCCCCCTAGCACCACTTCCTCAGCCATGATCCCACTGTCATCCAGCATTTAGTGCACAGCCATGTCAATGGAGAGTTTAAGGAGTGAATATTTGATGCCTTGGGGGAGAAATACTGATGTTTCTCTTCTATCCTTTAGGTATCACCTTTGTATGTGCTTTCAGCGACAAAGCCAGTAAGTTTCACAACATGAATTGTGAAATTAGTCACAGCCTTGGTAGATTCCTGCCTTGGTCATCTTGCCTGGTCCAACACATCCTAGAAGAACAGCATGTTGGGCCACGTGAACTCTCATCAGATCCAAGAAAGTAAAAATACCAGGACTAGGTATGCTTTTGGTGAATCCTGGTGTTGCAATAAGAAAGCTCTTTATAACTAAACCTAATAAAGTCATCAGATGTCTGAGAATCGGTGACCTTCCAATACATTGCAGTATATGGAAGAAACTGCTTATTAAGATGCTCCACTTTGAGCCTATGGAGAAGTCTACCTCACAAACAGATACCTCTATGGCCAAGGCAATCTCGAAATCGTCCAAAGAATACTTCAAGAAGATTCATTGATGGATCCTATTGTTTTACCTGCATCCTTTGAGATGAGAAGAGAGAGACGTGCCTGAAATCCTTTCAACATTTCTAAGAAGATTATTTGTAGAAGAAAAATAAAGTACAGAAATTGGGTGATAGGGAACACCAAGAAAACAAGGTCTTCTAAATCAGCATGGTCAGAGCTCATATGAACACACAGACTGAAGCAGCATGCACAAATCTGCACCAAGATGACTGCACATGTATTATGGCTCCCAGTGTAGTATTTTTATGGGAATGTATGAATGAGTGGGCCTCTAATTCTTGTGCCTTCTCTTGTGCTTTTTTCCTTCGTTTTGTTGGTCTTATTCAACCCTGGTGTGATAGTTTTAGTTTTATCTTACTATATTTTATTTTAGTATTAGTCCTTAGGATCCTGTTTGCTTTCTAATGAGATACAGAGAGGGAGTGGATCCAGGTGGGAGGGAAAGAAGGGAGGAAGTGTGAGGGATAGAGGAAAGAAAACCCACAAGCAGGATATAATATGTGAGAAAAAATCGCAATAAAAAGAGGGAAAGGTCAAAATAATCATTTTATATTTATAAACTCTGGCTGTTTTCCTTTGTAACACTGGATAGGGCATTATAACCATAAGATAGCTGGTAATGAAAGAATTTTTATTAGGGACACTGTGATGGTTAATGAATTTCCACATATCTAGTCTCCCTGTTTCTTTCTTTCTTTTTTTTTTTTTTTTTTTTTTGTCTCCCTGTTTCTTAAATGAAGCCTTCAGAGGATAAAGGAAGCTCTGTCATTTTACTTTAAACTTTATCTATACGAAAGAATTATAAGCTTCTGATCAAGGATCTTAAAACTTCCCCTTGAATTTCTTTTCACTGATCTGAGCTCTTTCATGATGAATAACATCATAGTTTTATGTTGCTAACATCAATGGTATAAATTAACTCTCAAAATGAATTCATAGGTGATAAAAACAAATGAGTCATTTTATTAAAGTAAGTAGTGCAGTCAGCGACTAGGAGAATGAATGGTTCACTGGGGTCCTCTGTAAGCTTTGGAACCTGAGGTCAAATCCCCACCATCCATGTTAAAAAAAAAAGCTGGCCATTGCTATAACTGCTTTTATTTAACCCTAGTATTCCTGAGAGGTTGCTGAACAGCCAGCCTAAACAAAATGCCATGCTTCCATTTCAGTAAGAGACCCTATCTCAAGGCTACAACAAGGAGGATGAAGACAGCCAATGTTCTGATCAAGTCTCCACATATACATGTTCATGTATACACACATGTACATGTTGCATACAAACAGATACAGGTATCTAAATGATGATTAATCATACACTGTACTAGCTACTTTTCTCATTGCCATGTCAAAAGTATCTGGTTATTAAAAAAACAGCTTGATGAAGGAAAAGTTTATTTTGAATATGCCCACCATGGAGCGGAAGGCATGAGGGTAGGAATGTGTGGTGGCTAGTCAAGCCACATCGGCAATCAGGAAGTAGAGAGAGATGCAGGCTAGTACTCAGCCTGAGTTCTTTTTATTCAGTTTGAATTCCCAGCCTATAGGATGGTGTCACCCACATTCTAAGTTGTTCTTTCTTTTTCAGCTAAACATCCTCATAGACACACTCAGAGATGTATTTCCATAGTGATTCTAAAACCAATCAAGTTGACAATGAAGAATGACCATCACATGCATGATCTCCATACCTGAGACTGGTAGTTGACCTCATTGTTTTGTGTATTTTATTCATTAACTTATTCATTATCTCTGTGTGTGTGTGTGTGTGTGTGTGTGTGTGTGTGTGTGTATATATATATATATATATATATATATATATATATATATTCCTAGGTATTGCTCTGACACAATTACAAGGATCTTTATTAAATTCAGAAATTGCATTTAGAAAATTGAAATTGGGGTCTGCCTGAGGCACAGCTGACAGAAAGAGGAGCTCAACATAACTGTCCTGAGAGGCTCCACCCAGCAACTAACCTAAATGGATGCAGAAACCCACAGCCAAACATTAGATACAGCTTGGGAAGTCTTGTGGTAGAGTTGGTGGAATGGATGAGGAATCCAGGGGGCAATAACAGAGTCAACTAACCTGGACCCTTAGGGCTCCCAGAGACTGAACCAATAATCAAAGAGCATAAAAGGGCTAGACCTAGCCCTGCCTCTCTGCACATATGTAGCAGATGTAGAACTTGGTCTTCATGAGCACCCCCTGCCAACAACAACTGGAACAGGGACTTACTCTGACTCTGTTGACTTCCAGTAGTAACTTGAAGTGCCAGGAGGTTACCTGGAGGGAGGAACCTCCCCTTCTCAGAAATGAAGGAGGAGGGGTGGAGGAGGAGACTATGAGAGGGGGACTAGAAGGGGGCTATGATCAGGATGTAAAGTGAAATAAATAAATAAATAAATAAATAAATAAATAAAAATAAATAAAACAAAAAACAAAAAATAAACTTAAAAAACAAAAATTGAAATCACATTCTTATAAACATTTGGTGAAAAATATCATTATGATAGGTATTATTGGCCATCAAAGCAACATTTGTGCATTACTTGCAGAGAAATGTTATCTCTCTGCTTCATAGTTACTTTAAAAATGCAGTTTGTTCCTTATGGGGTTATTCCTTCAGTGCTGGGAATCACTGTGTGGCTACCACACCCAAAATAGTTTAGGATATAGCTGACATGCATTAATGTTGAAGAAAAACCTAATGAACAAATATAAAAGGAATTTTAAAAGCAAATGATGTTCCATTCCTAAAGGTCTAAGTCAGTTCCATATTTTCTATGTTATTGAATTTGGGTAATAATCAAACCTTACCATTTTTCTTTTAATTTTAATGATATTTTTACCCTTTACCTAACCCCATAAGGAACTCACTGCATTTTTAAAGTAACTATGAAGCAGAGAGATAACATTTCTCTGCAAGTAATGCACAAATGTTGCTTTGATGGCCAATAATACCTATCAGATAGTTGTGCCAGTTAAGTCGAGGCAGTGCCTATAAGTCCTGGGTAATGACTGTCCTTGAGGCAAGTCCGCTTCCTAATATGCTCATGATCAACATTCCCAAGCCCATTGAGCTTTTTCTTTCTTGTTCTCAACTGCCACACCAACTCCAGTAGATTCTGTGTGACAAGTTCTGCAGACTGGGGCGTTAGACTCCAAAAGGAGGAAGTCTCCTGGAACCGGTTGTGGAACTCTCTAGCTAGAGGATAATTCTGAGCAGTAGAATTAGCTACTGAGCAGTAGTTCTCACGGGTTTGTTTGCTTTCAATTTTCCCTCTTCCTTCTTCACAAGATGATCCTAATAGCCCTGGCCAAGAGAATCCAAACAAGTAAAATGGATAAGAGTCCATTCTTTGAAGTAGAATCATTGGCCAAAACCTCTTTTCTTAGAACTGCAAAGCTTTGCCTCATAGTCATTTACATAATTACATTGATAAAATAAACTCCCAACAACATATAAATTTATATGGCTATGTAGATGAGGATGGATCTGACACTGTAGTATAAAAAGCATTGATTAAGCACAGTTTTAAAATGAATCTCAAGAAGTTTTTACAGAGGAAAGCTAAATGTTAGGTAAGGATTATTTATGGAAACTCATTAAGACCTGGGGGTATGACCAAATGTTCTTTGAACTCTCTTTGAAAGTTTGTTGTTAACTACAAGTGATTCTGTATCAGGAAGATTGATATGATCTGTCATTGATTCTCTAAATTTGTTACACGAGAGAGAAATGTTATACCTGACTGATTTTGCATTTCCTTGTGCCAAATGGTTATGCTAATTGTTCTTTGTGCCTGCTTCACTGGATACATCTTTTAAAATGGTAATACCAATTGACTCCTCATGTTTAAAAACTCTTGCTTGAGAGCTGCTAAATACATTCAGATTCAAACCAACTCTGTGGTTGTCTCTGTCACTGCCGAACCTGTGCCTTCCTGGATACCAAAAAACCCTGATTCTCCCTCGGTCGTGATTTCCCTGCTGGGTCAGTCCAAGCCACTCAACATCCCACATTTCTTTTCTGTTCTCATCGAAGTGCATCAGATAGTAGAGACTCCTAGTTTTGAAGTAAATGGGTAACAGCAATTCACAGCAGTATGAGCATCAATATTTGTCCCAGAGAAGAAGTCAAGAAAATAAAGAGGATGTGCTTTAGTCCTGATCAGATGCTGAGTATGAATTATCTACATTATCACTTCCACATTTGGAATATGAAAATGTCAAGAACAGAGGAAATGTTTGCTTGATTTGGTTGGTTGTTTGGTTGGTTGGTTGGTTGGTTGGTTGGTTGATTGGTTGGTTGGTTGGTTGGTTGGTTGGTTGATTCTGGTTTTGTTTTGTTGTTTGGTTTGGTTTGGTTTGGTTTGGTTTGGTTTGGTTTGGTTTGGTTTGGTTTGGTTTGGTTTGGTTTTTCAGAATGACAAGGACTTTAATGAATCTCCACAATGTCTTGCTGAGATCTGTTCTTCCTTTTTTTTCCCCATTTTGTAAGACATCAATGAAATGAACTACTTACTTCACAGTGTAATATACACTCCAAAGTTGCAAAACTCAGATAATACCACCAATAGCAAAATGATGTGGGACTGCTGACTGACAGGGGAGGTCCGAGCAGCATCTGCTCATACCGCCAAGTCCTCTTCGTAGGCTGGAGTTCCTAAGAAGATAGAGGGATGGAGAGTCCCTCTTTCAGGTCAGGTTTCTCAAGAAGCTGACTCAAACAGAGATGAGTGTGTGGCAAGTGTCTGAAAAATGTTCTCAATGAAAGGTGGGACAGGAGGAGAAGATATGCAAATGGAACAAATATTTCTTAGCAAAAGACCAAAGCAATGGCTGTTTCCTGTGCCTTTCAAGAGGGCTTTTTAAACCTCAGATAAGTAATCTCTGAATCCATCAGGTTTGGCCAATTAACTATTGCACTTCCCATTAATTTATTTCTTAAACATGTAGAAAGCTCTGCATTATCCTTAGGAGGAAAAAGTAACCATAATCAGTTTCTGGGTTCTGTGACTCAAGGGAGGACATCTAGTTGAGACAGCATGCATGGGTGTATTATCCCCCAGAGCTCAGTGGCAAGCATTCCACAGTGTATAAATATAATTATACTCCTTAATATTGGCAGGTTGTCCTCATTTCCCTCTGTTATATTTAATCTTCTCAAGTTTAATTCTGCAACAATAGCAAGAAACGATGCTTTTATTAATCAAGTATTTGATCTGCTCGCCTCAACTCAAATATCAGTGTCATCCCCTCATCTTCTCTACCATATCACTATGGGCCAAAAAGCTGCCCTAGGCACTGATAGTTCCATGTCTATGGTCCCTTCTTAGAGTAACAAGCTACAAATGTGCTGTGTATTTCTTAGTTGGCTATGGGGAAAGTCAAAGTAAACTTTTCAGAAGACCGATGATAATAAGAGGGACCCAGAGCCCTATAATCAAGTCTTATGGGATATATGCAACATAGAAACTAACCCATAGACAACCAGAATACCAGGTGGAGGAGGGAGCAGAGACTACTGAAACAATGGATCCCTGCCAGCCGCCTGGCCAGCCAACAAGTATCTCATTTCCTTTCCATCAGTTTCCTGGGGAAAACCAGGAATTTCTGTCTTTACATAATGTTGTTCTTAATAGAAGCAGAAACCTTAAAGTTGCTGAGACAGAGAGAAAGCAAGGATGTTTGATCATTTTGTATAAAATATTTATTTATTTATTTATTTATTTATTTATTTATTGAATATCATCTTCATTTACAATGCCAATGGTAAAACCTTTCCTGATTTTGCCCCTCCCCAAAGACCCCCAACCCCTCCTCCCACCCCCTGCCTCCATGTATATGCCCCTCCACCCCTCGATTTCCCTTTGTTGGGGCATCTATTCAGCCTTCACCTGACCAAGGACCACTCCTCCCACTGATGCCCAACAAGGCATTCCTCTGCCACATTTTTGGCTGGAACCATGTGTACCCCTTGATTGATGGTTTAGTCCCTGGGAGTCCTGGGGCATCTGGGTAGCCAAAAATCATTGTTCTTCCCATGGGGCTGTAAACCCCTTCAGCTCCTCTGGACCACCCTCCAGCTCCTCCATTGGGGACCCCATTCCCAGTCCAATGTTTGACTGCTAGCATCTGCCTCTATATTTGTAAGGCTCTGGCAGGGCCCCTCCGGAGACAACCATGGCATGCTCCTTGTGGTATACACTTCTTGTTGTGCTTAGTAGTATCAGGGTTTGATGACTGTTTATAGGATGAATCCCCAGGTAGGGCAGTCTCTGTGTGGCCTTGACTTCAGTCTCTGCTCCACACTTTTTCTTCCTTATAGCTCCAAATTCTTAATGAAAGGGGGGTCTACCTTCTGTTTTCATCAAACAAAATATATATCACCATCATTTGCTTACTCTGGACGCATCTTAGATGTTTCCTTGGCCATTTTACTGCTATAGTCAGCCAAGCATTCTTTTGAAGACAGATGTTGACAGAACAGTGCAACCTCCATGCATTTTCAGGAACAACAGGAGAACGCTGCTATATACACAACAGGTGCAAATTTTCATAGATCCTTTCTGTGCTAGCAATTTCTAGACTTGAGGCCTACATCTTAAGTTTCCAACTATACTCATATATCAGCCTGGAGATGTTTTCTGATGCCACTCTAAAGTCTTGTGAGTAAAATAGATACTGACAAACAAAACAAATCATTCTATTAGAATTGCCCTTGCGTGAGAGAGAGATTTGTCGTGATCACTTTCAAAACATAAGATCAAACTTACCCAGACTTCTCCCTTCCTCAACATCCACAATTATTATGCTTGAGTGTCTCCACTGGGCACAAAGAATTGTGGGAAATATGCTTCTATATTTCTTAATGATTAGTCACTCTAGACTAATAATATATTTGCTCACTTAAATACAGTATTTGCTAAACATAAATGTACTACAACATCCATTAAAAGATTGTTCTAGATTTCTTAGTGTGAGCAGGTCCTATTCTATATATTTTTACATACGTTATACAGCTAAGACTTATAATAAGGCTCTTTCACTCAATGTTACCAGTAATTTCATTTTATAAATAGGGAAGCTAAGGCACAGAGAGACAAGGTCTAAAGTCACACAGTGAATAAGTATATAAAGATAATACTAAAACAATGTTGATAAATCAAGAACAGTACACATTGTCACTTAATAGAAATTTGACTTGGTAAAATGTTTATGTTCTCAAAGAAAAGCAGCCACTTATGTTAAGAGAAGCTCCTGTTCTTAGCTATTTCCTGGCAAAGTTAAATTAGAACTGTTCTCAGAAACTGTTCTCACCACATTTGGAAAATTGACATGTGACTACATAGATTGTGTGATTCAGAGTGGCCCTATAACCTCCTGCTCCATCAAGAAGAGAAAATCCCTGATGTCTGAAATACTGGAGTTTCCCAAAACTCCAGTATTAAAAGATCAACCAGATATAGTACACATGGTGTTACCCATGGCTCCAGACACATAGGCAGCAGAGGGTGGCCTTGCTGGACATCAAAGGGAGGAGAGGCCCCTGGTCCTGGAAAGGCTCTATGCAGCAGTGTTGGGAAATACCAGAACAGGGAAGTGGGAGGTGGTTGATTGGGGAACAGGGGGAAGGGAGATGGCTTATGGGACTTTTGGGGGTTGGGGGAACCAGGAAAGGGGAAATCACTTGAAATGTAAATAAAGAATATATCTAATAAAAAAAACTTAAAAAAGAGATAAATTCATGAAAATTAGAAATAGAAATTAGAAATATAAAATTACAAATAGAATGAATAAATAAATAAATATCATGAACTCAAAAACTTACGAAGGAACTGTTGCAGTTTGCTTATGAAGTTCTACTTCAAAGGCTCCTGTGCTGTACTGTGGTGCTGATGGGAAGCAGTAGAACTTTCATAGACAGGGGCAGCTTCAGGAGTCAGCCATTAAAAAGCGCTGCCATTGAATGGGGGCAGTGACAGTGGCACTCGCTGCTTCTGCTCTTTCTCTTCTCTGGTCTTTATGAGCAAGAATCCACCCTATCTACGCTATGACCACCTCTCATTGTGTTTACCTCACCACAACCCTAAAGCAATGCAACCAAGTGACAAACTTAGACAAACACCTCTTGAACTATGAGCCAAAATAAGGCTTTATTCCTTCAAGTTGCTGTGTGCCAGGGATGATGTCACAACTGAGAGCTGACTATCATAGGCCCTGGTTGGCTAAGTTATCTAAACACCGGTCCTCTCCATACCCAAGAATTTCCTTGCTATAACACTTGACTTTTGCTACACTGTGAATAGCAAAAATAATTGTTTGCACAATTCAGAAAAAGCAGTGACTTTTAAATACAGTTATAAGCTGCTTCCCTCATGAGATGCCAGAGTCGTGTAAATTCTAAGCCAGTTTTTTTTTAATCCAAATGAATTATAGAGCCCTAGATACTCTAAATAAAAGTGTTGTGCTTAAATCCAAGACAAATTCAAAGTAACAAATGGCCGTAGTGTCTGCCAAATACAGTAAAGAAAATGTATGGCTCCTTGGCATGTTTCTTAGTTCCTCACTTGCTCCCAAAGATAATGAGGCCACTTTAAGAATTCTAAGTACTCTCCTATGGGTAAAGCAATGATACATTTAGTGATGGGGAACAACACACGGCTTTTGTTTTTCACCTTCTCTATCTTCCATCCAGAAGCATCTCAAATGTTTTGGTGATTTAGAGAAAAAAAAATCAGGTCATAGAATAACCACAAATACATGCTAAAGACCCATAGTCATTTGAGAAGACACATTAAAGCCAGAAGTCAAGATGATCAAACAAATTTATGAGCAATACTACTAACACGGAGTGAACATGAACTGTGCAAAAGGTGCCTTTCTACTGTCTAACATACTTTAACTCATTCTCTTTGTATGGAAATCATGAGATAAGCACAATTTTAACAACTATGTATTGAGATGAGAAAATTTTAACACAGAGAGGTTAAGTAAGTTCTCAAGGAAGTGCTGATCGTTAAGGTGGAACGCACTATTTCAGCCTGGGTACTCCAGTTCCAGAATCTCTGAGCTAAGCACTGAAGAGCATGTGTGTCTTGGAGTGGATTTTTGCTGCTTGTCATTTTTTTTCTGGCCTCAGAGATGCAGAAGCTGATGCTCAGTTCTTTACCTAGAGGAGCTTGTGTCGAGGAGAGTCTCTGCTTGTGATTTGGAGAAGGAGCCATTAGTTCTCATACAGACTTAACAGGTTAAAAAAAACTCATCACACAATCACCATACTTGTATAACACAGAACTTCCAAACACCTTTATCTGACTTCTCCTGGCAGAGTAGACAGTAGTTAATGTCTCCCACTTTCACTGATAACTATGCTATGGTAAGAACCCAGTGAACACTAAATACACCAACACAAATCACAAGCAACACACAGACAGCACATTTGATATATGAGCCTATTTTATCCCATTATGTCCAACCAGTACGAATCCATTCCAATCCCCTTTCATTACTCCTGATATTAACTGAGACACAAGAAATGGGTAAGATTTGAGAGTGGGCCACAAAGTCAACTGAGTCTTTGAAAACATCCACTGTGGAGTCTCAAACACTTTTCTCTTCAAAATGCAGGATACTTTTGGAGCTGTCAGAATTTTACCATTAATCAAAATATAAGGAGATCCCAGTACTGTTTATATTACTTGATATTGTGTCATGGTAGCAGATAAGTATTCCCAGCAGATAGATAGTAGGCACTGATGACACCTTGATGATAGAATAGCTAAGAACAAACTCGGCCTCTGTAAATCTGGTTGTATCACTGATGAGAGAAGCCAATGAGATCACTTTAATACAATTTATTCTAAAGCTTCTATTTCAAGATCTGCAGTCTAAAATATAATAGTTCAGACTGCTTACCTATCAGGCTGTCTTATGTGTTCCAGAATTCATTGACTACAATTCATTTGACACCAGGTTCAAGACAAAGTTCTTCATGTACCCAAAAGCATATTCCCAAACCAGTATGCAAAGTCCTGTTGTAGTATTTGGACTTTTAAACCAATTGAAATCTGGAATTCACCATAAATTTTATGTTCAGTGGTGCATTATGCTTTTTTTTGTTTGCTTGTTTTTTGTTGTTGTTGTTGTTGTTTTCTTTTTGACACAGAGTTTTGTAAAAGCCCTGGCTGTCCTGGACCTGTCTTTGTAGACTAGGGGGACCTCTGACTCACAGAAATCCACCTGCCTCTTCCTTCTGAGAGCTGGGATTAAAGGAGTGTGCCACCACTGTCTGACTATAATACAGGTGTGGGTTTTTGTTTGTTTGTTTTGAGTTTTGTTGGGTTTTTTCCAAGCAAATGCGTTTAAGCGTCTTTTACTTCAGCCTTCTCAATTTTAAAATCAAATAATGATGCATGCTAAAGTTATTATAAAAATAAAATTGAAAATAAACCAAAAATGTTAACTTAGCAGTTGTAATTTAGGAAATGTCTAATAAATGAAGGGAACATACCAAACTCTACACTTAGCCTAAGACTTGTTCTATATGTGATTTTTTTTTTTAACTCTTCATGTTTGATATCTCTAACAGTTGGAAAGAAATAAGTTCTCTGGTCCCCAGAAACTTCAAACAGAAAGGGAAAGCACTCTAGCCTCCTGTCCATCTCATTACACACACACACACACACACACACACACACACACACACACAGAGGGAGAGAGAGAGAGAGAGAGAGAGAGACAGAGACAGAGACAGAGACAGAGACAGAGACAGAGACAGAGACAGAGAGTACAGAAGCAGTTGTCTTCGCATTTTTCTCTTCCAGAGGGTAATTAATATACTATGCAGGTTCACTCCCATACAGGAGGGGCATTAAAATAATAAATTGAAGACAGCCCCCCCACACACAAATCTTCGTCAAACAAGAAAGCAAGCTAGATCTGTCCCTCCAGAGTCCAATTGGCCAAACTAACTAAAGGCTCCAATTGTGGGGCTTCCACATTTAATGATCCCGTGACTTCTAAGGATTCTCCTTACAGTGCCATTTCATGCTGGCCAGTTACATAAGCATATGTTCTCTTTCCTCGTTCACCAACTTTCTCACGTGGTGGCTCTTCCTCCATATCTGTCTGTCTTAGTCTCATAAATAGATTTGGTAATCAGAAATGAAAATAGAATTCCACCAATGCCAGAGCCCCCAGTGCTTCAAGGCCTTCACTTAATTTTCAGACAAGAGTGGAAATAATCGGGCTGCACTTGGCCTATTTTTATGAAATTATTCTGCAGAACAGAACAACAGTCTTTACTTCGGAATGGCTCCACCTTATCCACCTCCGTGGGGTTGCTAAAATGAGGATAGCAGTTTGTGGAAAGAGTTGTAAGCCTTTGAACCATCATATTTAAAACAGTCAGCCTGATTCATACATACTTCAGTGGGCACAGATGGAAAACCCAAACTTAAAAGAAAAAAAATATTCAGTGGCATTGATAATTTAATAATAGTACTTTTCTACAGCAATCAGGACCGTACTTAAAGTCCTTATAAATGCGCAAACTCACATTGGGCTGCACAAGCAATTCCGTGATTATTAAACGCCGGGATTTCTATGAGGAATCCCTAAAGCATGTTTCAGATTGGGCAGTCGACCTGAACAGCATGGATTTTCCTAACAGAAACGAGCTCAGATGGCTCTGCGGCTCTCACAGGTGCAAGCAATCAAGGCCAAAGCCCCGGGCTCTAATCCTGACCCTCCTGGTACAGTACACGTCACTTAAAGTTCATTATCTCTGAAATACACAGAATGAGATGAGTTCTCAGGTCCCCAGAAGCTTCAAAGAGAAAAGCAGACCACTCCAGCCTCCTATCCGTCTCAAAACACGCACACGGGCAAGCACGCACGCACGCACGCACGCACGCATGTTCAGTACAGGAGCAGTTTCCTTCACATTTTTCTCTGCCGTTTGCAAACACATAGGAACAGCAATGACTGCTGGCATTAATTTGATTGCCAGACTGCAGGATACTACGAAGGTCATTTCTACCACTGTGCGGGGTCAGAGCACAGTGATGAGCAATTGAAAATGGTTCCCTCATCCTGCTCTTAGCCATGCAGCTGCAGTGGTGAATTCGCACAAGGTTCGGTTTCTGTGCAGCTCTGCTCTCTCCTTCCTGTCGAGCTTGAGCGCATATCTCCAGTTGCTTTCCGGGTCATCTTAGAGTAGAAAGTAGTTCATTCCTTTTTCCCTCACCCCTCTCCGTCACTGTCTTTCCATTCCTCTACAGCTGGCAGACATGATGGATTAGTATCTACCAGAAAGAAAATAGAAATTATATTCATAAGGTCCCCCAGATTCCCCAGAATTCTGTGCCTGAGATTTCAAGTTCCACCCACTTTTAAATACGGTCGCCTTGCCGATTTCCTCTCAAGGTTCCATAGGAATGCTTTGTCCTGGAAAGCTTCCCATGAAGGAGAGGAGTTTGGGTCTCACTGAGAAGCCAGATGTTATGACTCATTCTGTTCTAATAATTTATTGTCACCAATAACACTTCAGCAAGATAAATGGTTTGGGAAAATGCTATGATTTCAAAAATGACGATAAACAATTTTTTAATATAAGAATTAGCTTATACCTGATTGAGAATGTAAAATATGTGTACTTATCTGAAATGAACAGAGAAAACTTCATTTATCTGAATATGTTCTCAGGATGCCCAAACATCTTTCTCAGAATCCTACAGCACGCGCACACACACACACACACACACACACACACACACAAGTAGGTGTATCAAAGAATCATTTTGAGATCTGGTATTCCTAAATCTAGCACCTAAACCGTGGAGGTTCCCTTGGTGTTCCAAATAATTTTGAGATAAGAGAATTGGTCTATTGGTCTTATTGTTCCTTGTACACTGGGGGAGGGGGAAAGGGAGTGAAGAGAGAGAGAGAGAGAGAGAGAGAGAGAGAGAGAGAGAGAGAAGGAGGGAGAGAGAGGGAAGGAGGGAGAAAGAGGGAAGGAGGGAGAAAGAGGGAGGGAGGGGAGGGGGAGAGAAGGAGGGGGGCTGGGAGAGGCATCTAGCTGCCCTCCATGGCGTCCAGCTCCACTGGAGCTCACAGAGCCTCTTTCAACAGGAGCAAAGTCACGCTGTGCTTTCATTGGCTTTTCCTGCGGACTAGTGACTTGTCAGTAAGGAAACTTTCGAGATCCTTAACCTCCTGACCCGTCACAAGAATCCTGTCACGTACACACCATTCACTGGAGCCCAAATGCTTCTTTCGGGGAGGAAGAAACTGGAATAAACCTGAGAGAATATCCAATAGCTGCCTCCTCAGGCAGACACAAAACCTCATGCCCGGCTTCCCAACAGCTGCCTCCTCAGGCAGACACAAAACCTCATGCCCGGCTTCCCAACAGCTGCCTCCTCAGGCAGACACAAAACCTCATGCCCGGCTTCCCAACAGCTGCCTCCTCAGGCAGACACAAAACCTCATGCCCGGCTTCCCAATGGTGGCGAAGAAACACAGAAAGGCCCAAAACACCCAAGAGTTGTCAAAGCGCAGAGTCCTTTCCTTGCGATTGTCATAACAGATGCGATCTGTGTCAAAGAGTTTCAGTTTTCCCTCACCCCCAGAGGAATTCTCAAGCTGTTGCCTTTAAACTGCCTGAATGTTTTCTAAAGTACATGAGCTCTTACAGTAATTACAGCGGAATGGTTTTTAGAATTTCAGAACCTTAATGTCAGATGTCTAGTGGGGGTGCGGGGGAGGGGCCAAAAAGCTTTTTTCTGAGTTTCTGTTACAATGACTGCTTTCTTGTATTCAAAGGAAAGGGGAGCTTTGAAGTACAAAAGACAGGCCCAGTTGGCTCTCCATAGAGTCCTCAAAGAGGGAAATGAAACTTTGAATATGTCATCACATCGCAAGCGGAAAGCCATGGTGGCAGGAACCGGGTGACAGCGGAAGAGGAAGTGAAAATGGAGATGGGTAAGACTGACCAGAATCTAGACAGAAGCTGAAAATCATACGCTGGCAAGACCTGATAACCCTCCCTCCCTTCTTCTAGGGAGGGAGATTCTTGGTGGCTCTGCCCTGTCACATGAAGGACAGAATGACCACCCGTGCTGTGTGTCCCAACAAGCTGCTTTGGTCATCAGTAAGCATACTCCCCAGGCCTTGTGTGCATCATGTGCCTCCCTAGCTAAACTAGACCCCAGGTTAAATAACAAGCTTTGTGAGTTATTACATAGTTCGAGAAAAATCTCCAGCTACATGGGGTGATAGATCATAAAAGAAAATATTCCTCCTTCTGTTGTCACAAGAAATCACACTTAGGAGTGGGCTGCATCTTACCTGAGAACATGATTAAGAGATATCTAAATACCTTTCTACCTAAGGGTTTGTTTTAAATTAAGATAGGAGTCGTATGAAACATACTACCCTGAAATTGGCATTTTATGCTCTGTCTATTTAAACATTTTTTTTTCATAGCAGTGCATCCAGATCTAATTTGTTCTTTTCAAAGACTAAATTGTGTTTGGTCAGGCTGTAATTGAATGAGGCCTCCCTAAGTGACTATTAGGTGACTCAGTTGCTGCTTGCTACCTGCTGTGGTACAGTTATTTGTGCCTTCATCTTTGGGCAGCTAGGCAAGTGTAACAAGAAGGGAAGTCCCGGCACAACTTTATACCTGCTCCTTCTGAGAGATAATGTCAGCTGTCCCTCAACAAGAATGCAAAGAAGGAAGATGTTTGCCTTTTCACATTCTTTCTGATACCTAGTGTTCGCCGCTGCACAAAAAAACATATTTCATTTCTGTATTTTAATTTCATTAATGTGAATAAAATCAGGAATCTACCTAACAATAAACATACAAAGTATAACTTTACAGTGTCCGACTATACACAAACACAGACAGACAAATCTTATTGCAAATGGCCTGTTTGGATCCTTTGCTTGTGTTTTTGCTATAGTTTATTTATTTTTATTTATTTATTGTTCTTTAGTTGTTAGAATTTATATATGAAATGATATGTGTTATATTAGCCCATATTTTTTCTTCTTTGTCTTCTAGAATTCCTTTACTTTGCTTATGGTGTTATTATAATACAAGAAGATTTTGTATATGATACAGGCAGCATGACCAGGTTTCCACTGATTCCTTGACAGGAGTCGGGAAGGAGATGGGGAACAGCATATATGATTAATACCCCCTTTCACACTAACTTATTGCTGAGATGAGGACTCCTGGCGGCTGGAAGTTTGTTAGAACTCCCAGATAAACTCTGCCTGTTAGTACCTATGAGAAAGGTAACAGCAGATAGTGTGGCCTGATCAGAGGCGGGATTTTTATATCGCATTCTTACCCTTACATCATATGGTTCCCATTTTTTAAATAAACACTCATTATTTTAGAAATGGCTAGTGGTTGTCAGACGAAAGCCTCTTTTATGCCCATTGAACTTTTTGTTCCTGATGCCTTTGAGGGTTAACTTTTTTTTTCATACCTCTTTTTTTTAGACTGTCTTGTTTTCAAGCTGGAAAAGCGACACACAGAGTCTGTCTTTTCAAGAGTGGAAGCTTGGGTTTCCTTTAAAGTGCGCCTTTAGTTCTGTGGAAGCCACTTGAGTGAGTCTTGCTTATGCAATCCCCACACGAAGCTCGGGGGAAGACCTAAATGTAGACCCAAATGCAAGCTGCTCCATTGGAAGCCAAGTTCTGTTTAGAAATGCACACTTCACAGAACGGTTAGGAAGCCTAGAATTCCACGGCTTAAGTCATGTCTGCAGACATCTCTATTTATCACATCTCACATTTTTAGATCAATACACGTTGCAAAGCAATGCATCGCTAGGTCAGTGATCCTATCTTAGAGTTGGAGAGGCAAGGTGAATAGCCTAGCTTCAGACAGAGGCCTGGGTAGAACCCTGCTACTCTCTTCAGCCCACACTGCAAGAAACAATAAAAAAGAAATTCACTATGCCTGGACTGAAACTACCTATCTTTTGGCTGCTTATTCCATGTTCTGTGTCATCAAAGTCTGGACAAGCTGAGTTAGGAAAAGGTACAATGTTCAGCTTTCATGTTCTTACTTGAAGCCTTGTGGGAGAAGTGTATTACTGTGTTCTCTTCCTCTAGCCAGTGACTATAGTCGTGCTTGCAGAAGGAGGGATGGGGAATGTAGATGTGTAAAAGCCTGTAAAGTTTGAGGGTGCGTAGCCCTACTCTAAGAGACATGCCTAAGGACACTGCCCTCTGAAAGGTTATGCAGCCTCACTGAGAGAAGACTTGAAGCTGGATGAGCCTCTCAGAGGGACCAAATCTGAATCATATGTAGCATCCTTTGGGATGTGAGTTCATCCTAAAACACCCTTCTTAATGCCTTGCACCATGGGACAGGCATTTATGGGAGGTGGCTGTGTCCACCTTGGGAAAAGTAGTCAAGACATGTGAAGCTAATCGAGCAAAGAGAACAAAACCAGGCAGCTAAGGTAGCAACAACCATTATTTACAGCTGGACTCTTAGCAAGATAAAGATACTCAGGAGTCAGCAGAATTTCCACAGGAGGGTAAGCTGTGCTTTAAGAGGACATAAGACCACATATCTAGTAAGAAGGGCCATTTCTTTATGAGGGCTTGCTTTTTATAAGGTCTACTTTTGTTTCTTGTAGTAAAGTATCATTTTCCCCATTACAGTATTTAATTAATATTTAACTAAGCCAGCCTCTATCTCTGTCTCTGTCTCACCCCAGGGACGGTTTCCAAATTGTTTAGTAAGTCCATCACAGCAGAAAGACTCCATATAAACAATAAAAAACCAAAGCCAGCTGACCTGGTGGCTGCCTTGCCCCTCCTCAGACTGAGGCCTCCTAGATTATGTTTGCAGCCCTTGCTAGCAGGAGAGCAAAGGTTTCCAGTGACGGACGATTCGCATGTCCTCAAGGAAATGTTCCAAGGCAAAGGATGTTGTTTCCCAGGTATCACTAAACAAAACCTGAAAATCTTCAAGTCCACTTGAAGTTCTTCCAATCTTGGTCACCGCCTCTTTTCAGTCCGAGCCTCCTTTGAAATGGCTTTAAACTTGAAGCACATAAATTTGGAGACCCAAGGCGATGCTTGTAGTCCCCTACATGCAATGTCCTCATGAGGTTTTTTCATTAAGGTCACGCATCCCTGAGGCAGTCATGAAGAACTTGACTTGTGTACCTTATGAGTTTCCTCATTAGCTTAATAAGCATCTGTCAAGCACACACTTGTTTTTATAGTTTTTATTCATCTGTTTTTGACACATTCAAAGACCTCTGAGTGCATTCTGACTGTGCTCACCACTTCCAGTACACTCCTACCTTCCTCTTCCTTCTACCCCAGTTACCTTCCCCTCCTCCCTACGACTCCCTTTCCCATTTATACTTTTCCTTCATTTTGTTACATGCTGAGCCTGTCTGTGTGACCAGGAGTTTGGAACCATCCATCAGTCCTGGGTGAGCATCCCCACTGTGACCCATGCCACCCAGGTGCTCTCAGAGGCAGTGAGAATGTGGGCCACGTGCTTCTTCCACTCATGACTCCCCCGCAGACAGCAGAGATGCTTTGGATGATGTCATCAGTTTTCATGGCATTTTTACTTTGAAAATGGTCTCCAAATGACAATAAAGGAAATATCTGTGATGTAAAAGAAATTGGGGTCTTATACAAAAAATAATAATCCTATGTCAAGGCACACACAAAAAAGAAACTATATTCTTTTTGTATTTATAGAATAAGAAAATTAATGAGGGCATAGTCCTCTGAAAAGAATTCTTGAATAGGCTAGCAAGTCATTTTTAAGTTGAGGGATTATGATGAATAAATGTTTAATTGGTTTTCATATGACCACATTTGGAATTTTTTAAAAGAAAATAAAAGGTGCCCTACCGTTATTATTAGCACGAATAAGAAAACAGTGGAATTGAACATGCTGTATTATTTTCTTATTTTCAATCACATGATGAAAGTGTGTGTGTGTGTGTGTGTGTGTGTGTGTGCGTGTGCGCATGTGTGTGTATGTGTGCATGCGTGCGCAAAACACTATTGCCTCACTAGTAGAGACACAATATTCTAACTAGTCTTTCCCTGTGGGTAGTGGTTTTTCCTTAAGGTAGTTATAAAAAAAATACCTATTTTAATAACTTGCCTTTTTTGGAATTGGGCTTACTTACTGAAATCCTGGCAGATTAAGTCTGTATCTAGTCTTCAGTGGTCTTCCACATTTTTTTCTAACTCCTTTGTGCTTTCACACAAACAACATATTTATTTTCCTCTCAACTTTCGGTACACCGAGTGGTCCATTTAGCATCGACAAGATTGTAGTGCCCTTTAGTGCTCATTTTTAAAAGATGAATCATTAATGAACAAGGCTAAGTGTTTTCTCCAGGTTAAATTAAACAGTAAAGCCTTCTGAGCCTCTAGGAACGCTCCCACACGTTGGGATGGCAAACTTAGTAACCCGTTTTCCTGTGGAATACAGTGGGTTTACTCTGCTTCCGTTTGTTTTCTTCAATCTTCCATGAGCTTGTTTGCCTGGAAATAAGAATCGTCTAGGCTGCCCACCTGCATGACAGCGCTCTCTCCCTCCTTTAATTAACCAGTCCTCGGAAAATCACTTTTCAGGTACCTCCTACACCGTTCTAAATCTGTCCAGAGCTCCCACTGTTCAGCTGTTGATAGCGCTTACTAGTATTCCACTGGCAATTGACTTCCCAAAAGATGGAGAATGGAGAAGCATTGTTATATTTGAAGGCTAGTGTACAGAAATACGTATCACAGGCTCCCTGCAGTAACTCTCACGTGTGTGTTCCTTTCAGTGAATTTCAGTGCACATTGTTTAAAGAATAGAGATATATGCTGTCATTTCACAAACAAAACCCACAAGACAAAACCTACAGTCCAAAACAATTAAGCAGTCTGTTAGGCAAGCATTTTTTTTGAAGCGTTACTGTACATATTTCAGAATGTTAAACATGGAAGCAATTTAGAACATGGGTTGGCTACTGAAGAACTGGTAAAAACAGTAAAGCCGAAGGTTTTCTTTATGTTTAACATTGCTGACAAAAGAAACTCACAGACACATCCACTATTTAAATCAAAATTCACAAGAAAAGCACAAGGTCTTTTATACACCGTATCCCATTCCAATTAGGAGAGCTTGTATGTGCTCCTCGTTGTAATATAGTGATGAATTTAAACATTGCCTGGCTTGGCCATAAAATCTAAATGTCATATTGTCTTTTTTAGACCAAGGACAGTGGGAAATTTAACCCCTTTATTGATTGTAGCTATTCTGTCTTTTCCTCATAATGATATATGCACTGATTTAGTATTTTATCATGTGTTACATCCTAAGTCTGAGCCTCAACAAAGACAATAATCATGACCAAATAATTTAATGACATGGTCCCTTATAGCTTATTTTAATTAGTAGCAATGAATGTTTACATGAAATAAATGACAATTCTATTCTTCTGGGGAAAAAAAGGAAAAAAGAAAAGCACAAGGAAAAATTAAGTATAGCCTGCTAATAATCCTTAAATTATTTCTGTATAAAGCTAGACTGTGTGGTGTTTATGACAACCATGTTCTACTACAACCTGGTTCTAGATTTTACAAAGCAGGGATCAAAATCTGTATGTTCTGCACCTTTAGTTTGTTTTGGTTGTTTGGGTTCTGTTTCTTCTATTATAATAGGAATAATTTGCTATTGTGTTAAACTCCTAAAGCACAATTTCGACAAACAAAAATTCTACAAGTCATTTAAATTCTTTTCTTTGTTCTTTTTATACACATGTGATATGCCTATTTTGTACACATATAGAAGTGGAGAGATGTGTGCACCCATGCTCGTACATCCAAGGGAAGGGCTCAACACCTGGGATCTTTCTCTAGACTCTTGACCTTATTTTGTAAGACAGAGTCTCTCAGTGAACCTGCATGGTTCAGTCAGACAAGTGGCCGGGATCTTCCCGGCTGTCTCTGCTCAGTGCTAGGGCATGAGACACTGTGTCCTGCTTCTGTTTAAGTACAGGGGATACAACCTGGGTTCTTAAGTCTTCCCAGCAAACATTCTACCTACTCAGCCATTTTCCCAGCCCAGTTTAGTTCTCATTTCTTAATAGTTTGGAATCTTTCTTTTTATCACTATCTGTAACTTGTGCCTTAAGTAACTTTTTGTACATTACTTTAGGGGCAATTTCTAGGGAGGTAACCGGTTTTGCTTTTGCTGCAATTCAGAACTGTAAGTCTAGTAAGTGTGGTATTTCCTTATTTAGCCTGAGAAAACACATAAAATATTCATTTTATTATCCTGGTTTTACTGAGGAATATTGACAAGCCATATTATTCACCGTGCAAGCGCACATCCTCTGTGGGCTCTGTGTCGTTTGACTTTTAGTGGTGCTAGGGACTGGACAACAGATCTCAAACCCTCCACCACCAAGCTATCTTCCTAGTTCACAAGGACGTGTGTCTGTATGTGTTCTCTGGTCTGAATGTGAAATGTTCCCCTACAGGCTAATGTGGTTATTCCACCCAGCCAGATGGTGGCGCTGTTTGGGATAGTTGTAAGACTTAGAAGAACCTTTGCTGGAAAACATCAGTCACTGCAGCAGGGCTTGCGCATTGTAGCCTCACCTGGCTTCTTCTTCCTCATGCTTCTTAGAAGCAAATGCAAGCAGTCAGCCTCCTGCTCCACAATCATTCTGTCCTTGTCAGACTATGCCATCGCCTGGAGCTACCAGCCTTGGTAAGCCACGACTTTTTTTTTAAAAAAAGTTGTTTTTATCAGGGTATTTTTATCATAGCAATGAGAACGTAACTAAGACATGAGTCTACACTGGTTATTAATTATAATAAGCTAGTTAACATATTAGTTCAGCTAAGATTTTTGTGTGTGCTAGCTTATAACGATAGCACCTACTTAGTAAATTTCAAGGATTACGTTGTACTGATATTCTTGTTTGATTTTATTACTGAAAACACAACATATGGAGTAAGTTATGAAGAAAATCAACTTATTTTGGCTGATGGTTCCAATTCAATGTTGAGGGCCTTATTCAAGGGATTGTATTCTTCCTGTCAGAATCCCATGATTTAGAGCTATGTATAGCATGAAACTGTGTGTGTGTGTGTGTGTGTGTGTGTGTGTGCGCGCGCGCGCGCGCGCGCGCGCGCGTGTTTCTCCTCATTCCCTCAGGTTACCAAGCTACCATCAATATTTAATTATGGGAGTTCTATTCTGATGATCTTATATAATCCTAAAGGAATCCCAAAGGCCCCATCTCTAAAAACCTTAGGCAGGTTCTTTCCACGCTCTTTTTATCTCACAGTGGAGACATATTGTTAGAAACCGTATTCAAATCCTGGCAATTAGTGTTACCAATAGTCACCATGCCCTACAGTAAACCTCCAGGACTAATTCACTACAGGAATATATTCTCTGTTCAACATCTCCCCCTCCACTCTACCCTATCACTTTAAGTGTCCACAGTTCTACTCTCTGATTTCAAAACATTTTTGTTTCATATATAAATGAGAGCAGCATTATATATTGCTGTGTTGATACATTGTCTGTGTCTTTCTTAATTCATTTAGCACAGCATTATTTAAGACCATCCAAATTGATCCTCAATGACATTACAAATGACAGGCTCCTTTTTGAAAAAGGCTGAGTAGCATTTTATTCTATACACACTGCATTACAATACCCATTCTTCCCCCCCCCCAAAAAAAAAAACCAAACAACTTTGCTAACTGTCTCTTCTCTTCTCTTCTCCTTGTGAAAATATAACCCTGGGGTAACATTTGTTCACTTGCTAGATTTATAACACTTGACACAGGGCCTGGTATATAATATTTGCTGAATAAATATGTGTTACACAGATCAATCATTGTTCCAAGGTAAGATTCACAAGGATTGCTAAACATGTTCATCCCTTTGCATCAGGGGGGAATTGCTTTCAGGACCTCCCAGGAACAGTAAAATTTGTTGATGACCAAGTCACTTTTATAGAATGGCTTTGTATTTGCATATAGCATATACACATTCTCCTGTATACCTTAAATCATCTCTAGACTACTTAAAATACTTAATACAATGTAAGTACTACACAAATAATTGTCATACTAACTTATTTAAGGAACAATGCCAAGGAAAGCAGACTGTACATGCCCAAACTAGAAAATATTTGAACTGGGGTAAAAACCCCAGAGTGAACAGCATTTCCCAGCATGTTGACGGTATATAGCAAGATCCAAGAAAAAAGTACTGTTTGCCTGACTTTGCTTCTTTCTAGAAAGCAAATCTCCTGCCTTTGCTGTTGTGGACATCGTTCTGACATTAGATTTTAGCTTTTCCAGCCTACTGTTGTGGACTGAAAGCTAGTAACTCTAGGAAACTTTCTGGGCTTTAGCTCCAAACTGAGACTGCTAAACAACCACCAGTTACTCATCTCTCCAGAGTGCTGCGAGCCAGTGTTGGCCTATCCAGCCTGTGCCAATTATGTGTCGTTCTCATCAAACCAGTATTCTAACATTTATATACCTCTGGGTCCTATTCCTATAGAACACCTTGATTGACATAACCCTCAACCCAGGTTATGTGCAATAATATATTTGCCCAATAGCTTGTTTTTATAAAAGGCCAAATGGCTTTTGCATAAAAGCCGAAATAGAAAGACTAGGGGAACAAGCAGTATATTGGCAGCCTCAGAGTTCTCTTTTCCCTAGAGAGTCCCAGCATCTGGACTCTGGATGTTTGGCAGCTGCTTCAGGAGCTCTCTGGGAACTGTTTACACAAAGACATCAGCAGGTCTGAGGAAATACCCACTTCAGGGAAATTCTTGAGCAACATGCCTTAATAAGAGCCCAGAAAACCTGTGCGGAGACAGTAGCTATGGTTGTATGTGAAACTCTTCCCGAGAGAATCTTAAAAATAATGGGAAGGAGGACTCTACCAATAGCAATCAAGAGCCTGCACTGAACATGTGACGAGCAGAGGCACGTATTCGTGGGAATCAGGTGTGATGAAAGCTTCCTCTGCTACCTTTGCCAACAGATACTAATTGTCCACTGATAAATGGGATCATCTCAGAGCCTTTATGCTTGATGTCCAGGTCCTTAGCTTCTAGCAGGATGCTCTCCACTATCCCTGGGTTCCAGGATGAGGACTGTTTGTGAGAAGGGACAACTCTAATGGCACCATTACTATATCTGTGCTTTCTGTGGAAAATAAAATTTGAATTTTAAGTAAAAATGTTAAAAATAAAGATGACAAAGCGAGTGGACCCATCTGGTGGTCAACAAAGAAAAGGTAAGTTCAAACGGTCAGATCGCCAGCACAAGCACAATGAGAAGGGCGGAGAGAAGGAGAGAGCAAGGGGGACTGGAGATGGCTTGAGGATGCAGAACAATCAAAGGGCTTGGAAGCTGACAGCACAAGCAGGCGAGTCCTTCCTAGGAGGAGTCAAGCCCCTCCAGGACAGTAGCCTGAAAATAAATCAGAGCAAAAGGAAAAACCAACAGAGATGTAGAACAGACAAAACAGAAGAGAAAAATAGAAAGAGACAAAACTCACAGTTTTGGTTAATTAGCATTGCTAGCTCCTGAGCACGTCTGTGTCTCTAATAATATTATTAAAATGTATTTTATCTATCTGTGTGTGATGAATAAAAAATGATTATTATTTTTATAAAAATTATACATTATCATAAAAATTCTTCTAACAATAGCAAACAGCAAAGTACAACTACTGAACTAAATCCCACCTACTGAAAATTATAATGCATAATAAATACATGGTGAACATTACCCCAGTTAAGTCAGAATAATCAGTATAGAAATACAATATGCAGAGGGAAGAGGGCTTATGGGACTTATGGGGAGGGGGAACCAGGAAAGAGGAAATCATTTGGAATGTAAACAAAGAATATAGAAAAAAAAGAAATACAATATGTTCTCTCTCTCTCTCACACACACACACACATTCTTATATATATAAATACACATACAACATTCATAATCAAATGCATAAAACTACATACATATATATGCATATATCACTCAAGAGTCTGTATATATACAGACAAATAATAGAGATAGATTATAGACAGATAGGTGCATATATAAATAGATAGGTAACAGACTTTTCATGAGTTCTATCATGTGTGAGAATGTGGGGTGTCTATGTGTCTGTGGTGGCCAGAAATGCTTCTTGGGAACCAGCAATTTATTTTTAGAGACATCCCCTTGACTTGGAATTCAGTGGTTAGGAGGAACTGGCTGGGTGGGGATCTCCAGGAATGCTTTTGCCTCTTCCCTTCCAATGCCAGAAATACAAATTTATACCACACCAGACTTCATGCCACTCAGATTCTCTGGTTTGCATCAGAGCACTGCACTGACTGAGCCTTATCCCCAGCCCGTATAACAGATATTTGCAAAATTGAGTAATAGTAATTGATACACAAGCACACACATGCATAGACACATATACCTGCATATGTATATAAGCAATGGAATTCCATGTATATATGTATATACATATATGCATATGTGAATATGTACATATATACATGTTCACATACACATACATATAGACATTACACATACACACAGATATATTTCTATGTGGAATTACATGGCTTAGACTTTTATTTATGCCACAAGTGTACAAATGAACACTAAGTACATTTCTCCAGATATGAAGAAACAAATTAAGGAAAAGTAAAATTGTATAAATTACAGATAATTAAGTTTGCACCGTGAGCATGAGAATCCCATCCTTCCTCCTACATTCATTTTCAATACCAACACACTCTTATAGAGTAAATTATCTTTGTGCCTGAGTATGGACTTTGGTAATTTAAAATGTTTTCTTTTTCATAATGTGTTTTAAAGTTGAGCTTAACATTTTACCTACTCTTCAATTAAGTAATTACTTCTGTGGCTGGAAATTTCAACTGGTTAGGTTGAAGCTAAATTAGAAGTTACCAGATAGATAAGTAGACATTCTACAAGGTCATTGAACATGGACTCCTCTTTTGTAGTTAGTTATGGACCCACCTCCTGTGTGACCTTAGTTATAACTTTAAGGATGAGAAAGTATCACAATTGTCACCCTTAAACTTTCAAACACCATTGAAAACTGCTTTGCATACATCTTATATATTGATAAGCACCTTCTTCTCCAGGTTAGGAAATTTTTCTTCTATGATTTTGTTGAAAATATTTTATGTGTCTTTGACCTCAGTTTCTTCTACTTCTCCTATCCTAATATTCATAGATTTGGTTGTTTCAAAGGGTCCCAGATTTTCTGGGTGTTTTTGTACCTGGAGTTTATTAGATTTAATATTATCTTTAATCATGGCATCCATTTCTTCTAACTTTTCTTAAATGCCCAGAATTGTATCTTCCATCTCTTGTATTCTGTTGGTGGGGATAACCTCTAAGGGTCCTGTTTGAGTTCCTACATTTTTCATTCTCAAATTTCCTTCAGTTTGGGTTTTCTTTAATGGTTCTATTTCCATGTCCAGGTTTTGAACTGTTTTATTTGTTTCTTTTCACTGCTGTTTATATCTTCATAAGGTTTAAGGAATCTATTCATATCCTCTTTAAGGACATATAACATATTTATAGAGGCTATTTTAAAGACTACCAGAGATATTACTGCCCTGACCTCAAATTGTACTACAGAAAAATAGTTGCAAAAAATTAAAAAGCACACTTTTGGCACCAAAACAGACATCTTAGTCAATGGAAAAAGTTGAAGTCTCAGATATAAATCCACATACCTATACATATCTGATTTTTAGTTTTTATAAAGAAGCCAGGAACATACATTGAGGGGAAAAAACAGCATCTTCAACAAATGGTTCTGCTCAAACTGGATGTCTGAATGTAGAAGAATTAAAATAGATATATACTAATCCTACCTGTAAAAACTCAACTCCAAGTGGATCAAAGACCTCAGGGGGAAAAAAAACAGAACCTAATAGAAGAGAAAGTGGATAATAAGCTTGAATGCATTGGCACAAGAAAAGACTTTCTGAACAGACCACCATTAGCACAGGCACTAAGTTCAACAATTAATAAGTGAAACCTCATGCAACTATAATGCTTCTGTACCCCAAACGACGCCATCATTCAGGCACAGTGGCAGCCAAAAGGCTGCAAAGTATTTTTACCAACTAAACATCTGATGGGGTATTATTATCCAAAATATGTAAAGAACTTTTAAAAACTGGATATCAAGAAAACAAATAAATCAAAATTTTAAAAAGGGTACAGATTTAAACAGAATTATCAAAAGAAGAAATGCAAATGACTAAGAAACACTTAAATATTCAACATTCTTAGTCATCAGAGAAATGCAAATTAAAACTACTTTGAGATTTCATCTTATACCCATCAGAATGGCTATGATCAACAGAGCAAAATAACAGCTCATGCTGGCAAAGATGTGGAGTAAAGGAAACACCCATTACTGGAGAGAGTGTAAACTTGTACAGCCACTGTGGAAATTAGTGTGACATTTTTTTCACAAATGTGGAGATCAATCTACATCAAGATCTAACTAGAGCACTCTGGAATATACACAAAGAATGCCTCATCCTTAAAAAGAGACTTCCAGAGTCCACCATGGAGAAGCTAAAATCTAGCAGGTGATCATCCTGAGATGGTTCCATCATGGACTGTAAAGTTACTGATGGATTTGCTTCTCTAGGCAAGGCAGATGAGGTTGCATCTGAGGAAACACTCCTGCTATTAATATGCTTTTTCCTGTTATGATAGATAGATAGATAGATAGATAGATAGATAGATAGATAGATAGATAGATAGATACATAGATACATAGATAGATACATAGATAGATAGATACATAGATAGATAGATAAATGGATAGATCGCATCAATAGGTATTAGCCTATCCTTTTGAGTAGATGATTTCTGCAGAACAACAAAATGTACTGTCTTGTAGTGATGTTATAGAGACAAATAGATGTTTCCTAACTCTTTTATTATTAATTAATTTTTTTACACTCCATATTTTATTCCTCCCCACCATCCCCATCCAGTCTCTGACTGTTCCACATCCTGTACCTCTTCCCCACACCCCTGTCTCCATGTGAATGCCCCCACCCCTCACCCCACCTGACCTCTAAACTCCCTAGGGCCTCCAGTCTCTTGAGAGTTGGGTGCATCATCTCTGAATGAACAAAGACCCATCAGTTCTCTACTATATCAGTGTCGGGGGACTCATATCAGCACCAGCTGAATGTTACCTGTTTGGTGGTCCAGTGTTTGAGAGATCTTGGGGTTCCTGATTAAATGAGACTGCTGGTCCTACTACAGAATTGCCTTTCTTCTCAGCTTCTTTCAGTCTTCCCTAATTACAACAGGTCAGATGCTTCTGTCCATTGGTTGGTTGCAAATATCTGCATCGGACTCTTTCAGCTACTGTTGAGTCTTCTAGATTGCTATCATGCTAGGTCCCTTTTTGTGAGCACTCTAGAGCCTCAGTAAAAGTGTCAGGATTTGAGACCTCCCCTTGAGCTGGATCCCACTTTGGGTCTGTCACTGGACCTTCTTTTCCTCAGGCTCCTCTCCATTTCCATCCCTGTAATTCTTTCAGACAGAAACAATTATGGCTCAGAATTGTGACTGTGGGATGCCCCCCCTCTCCCTCATCTGATGCCCTGTCTTCCTGCTGGAGGTGGGTGGGCTCTATAAGTTCCCCCTCCCTACTGGTCATTTCATCTAAGGCCCCTCCCTTTGAGTCCTGAGAGTCTCTCACCTCCCAGGTCTCTGGTGTATTCTGGAGGGTCCCCCCCCCAACCTCCTATCTCTTGAGGTTGCTATCTATTTCCAATAAGTGAAAAAGAATGTTTGTGTCCTGAGCAACTGGCAAGTTGTCATTTTTTATTACTGATATCAGAATGTGTGGCAAAGCAAGTAAAAATTAATTCCTAATTTGCACCTGGGAGCTGGGCGGCTCCACAGCCATCTGTGCATGGCGCGCCAGAAGAGAGTGAGCTCCTAGCAGCTCTTTCACTTCTGAGCACAGAGGTGAGATCTCCACCTTCTCTCTGGAGGGGAACAGTTAGTAGCACACCAGGCATAGATCAGTGGGGCAGCTGGGATAGAGGTCTTCAGGCTGCCATTTGCACCAGGGAGCCAAGTGGCTCCACAGCCTTCTCTGCACAGACCCTGACAGAAGAGAGTTGGTCTCTCAGGAGTAAGAACACAGGCATACAGGCCCACAGGAGGGAAAAGCTGCAGCCAGAGACAACAAGAACAACTAGCACCAGAGATAACTAGATGGTGAAAAGCAAGCACAAGAACCCTACCAACAGAAACCAAGGATACTTGGCAACATCAGAACCCAATTCTCCCACCACAGCAAGTCCTGGATACCCCAACACACTGGAAAAGCAAGAGTTGGATTTAAAATAATATCTAATGATGTTGATAGAGGGCTTCAAGAAGGACTTAAATAGCTCCCTTAAGCAAATACAGAAGAACATGGGTCAACAGGTAAAAGCCCTTAAAAAGGAAACACAAAAATTCCTTAAAGAAATACAGGTCAACAGGCAGAAGTCCTTAAAGAGGAAACACAAAAATTCCTTAAAGAATTTCAGGAAAACACAAACAATCAAATGAAGGAACTGAACAAAAACCACCTAGGATCCAAAAGTAGAAGTAGAAACAATAAAGAAATCACAAAGTAAGACATCTCTGGAATAGGAAACCTTGGAAAGAAATCAGGAGTCATAGATGCAAGCATCAACAACAGAATACAAGAGATAAAAGAAAGAATCTCAGGTGCTGAATATACCATAGAAAACATTGACTCAAGAGTCAAAGAAAATGGAAAATGCATAAAGTTTGTAACCCAAAACATCCAGGAAATCCAGGACACAATGAGAAGACAAAACCTAAGGATTATAGGTACAGAAGAGAACAAAAGTTTCCAACTTATAGGGCCAGTAAATAACTTCAACAAAATTATAGAAGGTTAGAAAATTTCCCTAACCTAAAGAAAGAGATGCCCATGAATATACAAGAAGGCTATCGAATTCCAAACACACTGGACCAGACCAGAAAGTCTTCCTGGCACATAATAATCAAAACACCAAATGCACTAAACAAAGAAAGAATATTAAAAACAGTAAGGGAAAAAGGTCAAGTAACTTATAAAAGCAGACCTATCAGAATTACACCAGACTTCTCACCAGAGACCATGAAAGCTAGAAGATCATGGGCAGATCTCATACCGACCCTAAAAGAACACAAATGCCAGCCCAGACTACTATACCCAGCAAAACTCTCAATCACCATAGATGGAGAAACCAAGATATTCCATGATAAAACTAAATTTACACAATATCTTTCCACAAATCCAGCCCTAAAAAAGGATAATAGATGGAAAATACCAACGTAAGGAGGGAAACTACACCCTAGAAAAAGCAAGCAAATAATCTTCCAATAAACCCAAAAGAAGATAACCACACAAACATAAAAATAACATCAAAAATAACAGGAAGCAATAATCACTATTCCTTAATATCTCTTAACATCAATGGACTCAATTCCCCAATAAAAAAGACATAGACTAACAGAAATATTTTTCATGTAAATCTTCAATTTTATCAGAAAATGTTTTTACTTCCTTTTTCAATAAAGGAACATGCTTTTCAAAAAAGTTAATTCCTTAATCTATATTCATTGATAGAATTTAGAAGGTAGTTCATTTGATAAATTGCATGCAGTAGTAGCATGAGGAGCTAAGGGATTCCCCAACATCCACATAAGACCAAATAAAGCCAGTGTGGATTCAAAGCTAATGCAGCACTAAGAGGGCAGAAACAGATGGATGACTGCAATTCATTGAATAGCCAGGTTCCTGCCACCATTTGCACCAGGGAGCTGGGAGACTCCACAGCCTTCTGTATATTGTCCACCAGGAGGGAGTGATCTCCCAGCAGGCTTTCACTTTTGAGCGCAGAGATGAGATCTCCATCTTCTCTCTGGAGCAGATCAGTTAGGAGCACACAGGGCATAAGATCAGTGGAGCAGCTGGAATGGAAGTCTTCCCTCCAGCTGCCATTTGCACCTGGGAGCCAAGAAACTCCACAGTCTTCTGTGCATAGCCCGCCAGGAGAGAGAGATCTCCCAGCAGTGCTTTCACTTTTGAGCTCAGAGGAGTAAGGACACAGGTTTACAGGCCCACAGGAGGAACAAACTCCAGCCAGAGACAACAATACCAACTAGCACCAGAGATAACCAGTTGGCAAAAGGCAAGCATTGAATAGCCAGTCTAGCTCAATCAGTGACCTCCAGGTTCAGTGACAGACCCTGTTCCACAGAATTAGATAGAGAGTGGTTAAGGAAGATGCTGGACCTTGCCCAAAGGCTTCACATCTTTCCAGACACATCCTGACAAATCATACACTCATTCATGTGGGCATGCATACACACTTATATCACACACATAGATACACACCAAAAAGATTCCTTTATGAAGATGTCCTCAAAACAAAGATACCGGGTTATTCTTTGAACTACATCGAACTCTTTCATGACCTGTTTGTATCTACTTATTTAGCAGACTGTTTTGAAAACATACAGAGGAACCCCTATCCTTCATTCTTCTACCCTTTCCTTGGGTCACAATGTTTACTAGACATCCATTGTACATGTTCAAGTTTTATTGCATAGTCTGTTGTTGAATCATGATTTTCCATTGTCTTTTGGACTGTGTTTTTTATGAGTTGTACATCACACACATCATGACCAAATCATTTATCCCTCGATGTCTGAACATTTTCAACATAATTCAGAAAGTCTACTTCATTTACTGGTAGCTACTGGTTTTTGTCTTCAGTTGATGAGTAGAGCTATTGAGAAGCCTGAAAAACTTTCTCTTGTGTACAATTTTCATTTACTTTCTGTCCATCGAGTTTTCTATTTTGGCATTGAGTTAATTTATTCTGGATGTATCTTAATATCCATAATTATATACTAATTTTTGTCTTTCTATGATAGACTGTCCTTTTATCAGCAATTTTGTGTTTTTATTTAGTTTGGGAAAGTTACTCTCCGCTACATTTTGGTTTGGTAGTTTTTCCCATATGTATAAAGTTGTAGTATAAGTGCTCATAGCTACCCCTTGACTGAATGGAAGTCATGCTTCAGTGTGCGCTGTTCCTTGTACTGAGTCTCTTCTTTGTGGCCATTTATCCCTGTTTTGTGTTTTCTGCTTTCTCTGACTTCAGTTTGATCATTTTATGAAATATCTTACTATATTTTGTTTTTTTCATTCTGTGTTTGTGGTTCCCCATGCCTTTCATCACTCCAACCTGGCAGAGATGCCAGGGGTCTTACTGTTCTTTCTTGTTGCATAAAAAGTAAGCTTGTGTCTTATTGATTTTCTTTCTCTGCTTCTCCTCTAATTCCTAATGGTATAATATTCATTTTTCTCTTAGTGTGCTATTCTTTTTTAGAACCTATTGGGCTCTGTCTTTTAGAAAACAGTTTAACATCACTAAAGACACATTTATTTTTCTGTACACTACCATGTTTGAGGATTTCATATTGTGGTGTTTTCTTTTTTTTTTCAATCTTTGTCTTTCAAAATAAAAATAGTGATTTCTCTTTAAATGGAGCCAACTATTAGCTAAGGAAAAATGTGAGCAAGGTCATCTATTATCATGGCCAATCTCAGGAAATCTACCACCACCTGTGTTCTGGGCTGCTAACACTTGTGTCAACATCAGCATTGATTTAATCAGAATAAAAGATAACAGCTATCTGGACAGCTTTGTGAAAATGCCTTTCTGATAAAATATGCATTTTAAAGGGTTGAAATATATACATCCCCAGCTGCAGACTTGTGGATCCTAGAAAAAGGACCCTTTTATTTCCTTGCCTCCAATGGGACAAAAGCTCTCCAGGAAGTGACACCTCTGTTCAAGTCCAAGTCTTTCAGCCAGCCTCACTGTGGAGTGCGTCCTCCTCCTCATTGAAATGGTAATGAAGACAGTTGGCAAATAATTAACCCAGAGGTAAACAAAGACAAAGTTAGTTAGAACCAAAAGATTCATAACTGGAAGGGATGCTTGGGAGAGAGAGGAAAAATTAGCAATGACTCATGTTTAAAATTATACAGCAAGCAGAGCTAATTGTATGAAAAATTCTAATATTAGGATATATGTTTGAGAACGACAGAATTTCCTAGCTAATCTGTGTCCCTAGTCAATCAGTTAGGCTCTGGTTACTCACAATCATCTCATGACTCACATCTTCAGGACCTACACAGAGAAGCCATTAGGATTCCAACTGCAGCCTTGATTACTTGGCTTCTTCTCTAGCACCTTCTCTTGCTGTGCCCTGGGAAGCCACAACTGACCAGACCAGACGCTGAAGAGCACAATGAGCACAGTCTAGAGGGTGGAGGGGTTGTGTAGCTATTGTCTGCCAGAGGGCAAGGTCACAGGTCAGGAACCCTCATCTGCCCTTGGTGCTTTTGTGTACCTGAGAGCAAAGGAAAGCAAGTGAGCAAACACCATATCACGTCTCTTCTTTACCCTACCCTAGTCAACTGGATCTGAGTCAATAAATCCACTGTCTATATGTGATTTGATAGTATATGGAGTGTCAGGCATCCACTGATTCGAGGGTCAGGGAAAGGGATTGTAGGTTTGCAATGACAGGTCTGCTATCTCTCAGACAGACCATCGCTGACAGTGGATTTATTGACTCAGGTCTGGCTTCCTTTCTGTAGATGTGATCTTTTCCTATCACTCGTACTTCCATATTTGTGACTCCAGCAGCCCTGGAGTCTGCATCTGACCTGAAAAGATGTAGAGATAAAGCATTTGACCTCCTGAAATCAAGAGCTCAATAAAATAATTGTCTTCATAAGACTATCCTGCTTCAGTCATTTAGTAATAGTGAGAAGCAATGCCTGTGACGCGAGCGGATACTGCGGACCTCAACCAGAGCTTTCTCTGGCTCACCAACTTTTGGGTCCTAATGCATATGCTCATATGCTCATGCAAAAAGAGAAAAAAGAAGGAAAAAGAAGAAAAAGGAAAAGGGGACCTTCCCCGAAAATGATCCAGTACTCCACTCCTGCTCTCCTCCAGAGGTGCTCTCCTGGAGTCTCCCCACCCCCACCCAACACATACCCTTAGCACTCCCCTAATGCAGACCATAAATTCCATAGGGTTATTTCTATCCAAAATTGCCCTAAAGATAAGATACCCCCTGTATTTGTACTAGATATTCTTTTTATGCCCCCCTGCTGCTGCATGGAGTCAAAGATTAAACGAATTCCACAAAAAACAGTACTCCCCAGTAAAACACAATCAAACTCTTGAGGGACTCCAGGGGGATCTGAAGGTTAATGGTGTACAGATGTTAGCTAACGGGTTTAAGTTACAAATTGACTGATAGAACCTGTGCCTCTAAAAAGTATAAAAGCTGCCTACATGTAACTTTGGGGTCTCCTCTGCCCAGATGTGCAGGCTGGCCATAATGCGTTGGAATAAAACCTCATTCTGGTTGCAGCAGTCTCAGTCTCTGTGTCTTTGTGAAATAAGGGCGGCCAGACACTAGCTCTTTTCAGGTCCATCAATAGTAACAGAACATGGACTGATATAGACACCTATTACACCTTTACTAAGAGCCATCACTAAAAATCATCTAAGAAAATGATCTAGAGACAATTTGCTAATAACTTTCAAATTTTCACATTGTCTATTGAATTTTCACAATTGTCTCTTTAAATAATATCTCAAAAATAATTAAGACAGATATCTAAATTCATGGCCACATACACATCATGAAATTATTCATCTTTAAAACTTCAACCTTGGCAATATAATACAATATCAAGACAATTATAATTTCCTAATTTCTTCCATATAGCAATCACTAAAATAATTGAAACAAATCATCTAAGTTATATCCGTATTTATTTATTCATAATTATCTAATCAGCTGATGTATTTTCCTGTACTTTTCGATCATTATATAATAAATACTTCAACCAATTAAGTTTAAAGTTTAATCAACTCTGACTTCAATGTCTATGAAAATGTTTTAATAATCTAAATTGAAATCAACTATGATCATTTACTCTCTTCTCTCGCTGGTATTTAGTAGTTTCACGAGGGGGGACAAGTCATCGAGTTAGCCTTTAATAGCTTTGTATTGTATTAAGCAAAATTAATTTTCCTTAAATACAGCATAAACTTCATTTTAATAGTCTATAGAGTTCTGTGTAAGAAAAGTAGCACATCAAACTTGCTAAATAAATTTTGACAAAATCATCAAATATTATTCATCCCCGTGTTTAAGCGTATGAGCTTACTTCAGCATCACGGGACAGAAATTTCAGTAGTTTTGTTGGGAAGAGCAGGTCAACCCATGTCACCAGAGTCTGTGAACTGCACTGTAGGAACAAGCCAGACAGCTGTGGCGTTCCAATCATCGAGTGTACTTGCGCACACACTTGTGTAGATGATCTACAACCAGTGAGATGTACAGAAGAGCAAATATACCGGGTAGATGAATAATTAGAGATGAGCAGACTCAGGTGCACAGGGCTGTATGAGAGAGAGAGAGATGAACCAAGTGGGGAAGCTGCTCCCCAGGTGGCCTCGCAGGCCAGTGGACAGCATGGGTGACAGCAAATACTGTGAATTAACTGGTCCATTTCTCTAATCAGGCATCTGCTGGCATTTATTATGAAGGATGAAAATAATAAAGATAATATTGCCACGCCCTTTATAGCACCAGGGGTTAGCCTTGCTGGGGCAGCGGATGAGATGGAGAAATGAGCATTGAAACTGGCTAAGAAAGGCTGGGAGTGATCTGGGCTTTCTGACAGAGAAGCCGCTACACCACAGAAGCTCGATGTGTCTGTTATGTACAGCTGAACAGGAAGACAGAGTTATTGCATAAAGCCAAACAAAATGAGGGGTTATTCCATGTAGATGAATAAAGAGACAAGGTTAGTATATACAGCTGAATAAGGAGACAGGCTTTATTCAACCCCTTGTCTATAAAGGAGCAGCCCTCAGGCTGTAAACGTCTAGGAGGAGAAGGCTACGGTAGGCATTTTCTCCACACACTGTCAGTCATCTGGACTCAGATCAAGGGAAAGCTCTGCATCCCTGTGAGCCTCGCCTGGGGAGGCCTTTGCTACTCCTGTGGCTCTAAATCATTGGGATTCTACACAGCCACATCCGAGTCAGCAATGCACATTCACTTAGGACTGTACCTGAGCCCTGCAGGAATGGCCTGTCACCCACTCCCTACTGACATTTTCAAACTATAGAAAAGTCAAAAAGGAAGTAAACCTCCTGTAATGTCCATACCTGGAGACGACCATTCTTACCAAACATACATGTACAACATGAACACATGAAGTTTTCAAAACTGCAACGCTGCCACTGCACTAATTCTTCTTTAAGGCTGAAGCTGCCCATTCGAAACCGTGTCGTGCACACTGGAGAGATGACTCAACTGTTAGACGCTAAAGTTCACAACTGAGAGACAAAACTACAATATCATTTTTCTTTTTGTATTATTTACTATAGTTCTGCAACATTACCATTGATGACTATAAAATAGTCCTTTTCAGCTATGTGTTTTAGGACCGTAGAGATTAAGTCAATCTTAATGCTTGTAGTCAGTAGCAACCATAAAAGTTTAAGCAAGTTCCTACCATTTAACATTCAAGTGTCTTTTAAGTTTCAAATGCTACAGATATTACATTATCATTATTAAATTTTCCTGTTTAAGTATTTCTCTTGTAACCCTAATGTCTTCATGACTTTTATTATGAGAGGGTATTGGATTTTGTCAAAGGCCTTTTCATCATGAGATAATCATGTGGGTTTTGTTTTTTGGTTTGTTTATATGGTGGATTACATTTATTGATTTATGTATGTTGAGCCATTTCTATATCTCTGTAATTAAGTCTATTTGATTATGGTGGATGATCATTTTGGTATGTTCTTAGATTTTATTTGCAAGTATTTTATTGTGAATTTTTACTTCAAGTTTCAGGGGGGGGTTGTCTACCAATGTTGATCCTTAGGTGTTGAGGTAGCTTACCTACTTACTCTAACCCCTAAATCTCAATGACTTAAAATCATTAAAGCTTGTGTCTCATTTGTGTCTGTGTACTGTAGTAGAACTCACATGACGATGGCCATGAGGTCTGTTAAGTTAGTACCATCTGGAAATGAGAAGGCAGAGATAGCTTCTGTAGGAGTTGTAAACAGGCCCCTACACATACACACACACACACACACACACACACACACACACTCACACTCACACACGCACACGCACACATACACAACACAATACTAATAAACATCACTTTTGTTCCATTCTACTACCCAGGAATTATTTGTAAGTTACATACCTAACTCAAGGAAAAATCAAATATGTAGTTTATTGTAGCCTCAAAACAGGCAGCTTTTGCAATCATTGCCTGTTCTATAGAATCATGGTAGAATGGTTATGAGATATTTTTTTATTTGGGTAAATGGTAAACCTAGGACCCAGAGATAACTAACTTGGAATATCATTCCTAGGTTTATGAATCTTGAATTTGAATAAAGTATCTGACTGGAGTCTGAGTTGGAGTTAATTTACCCTGATGGCCACGCTTAATGGAAGTCCTTCCTATATTCCCACCATAAATATACACCTTTCACAAGAGCTATTAGGTTTTCTGTCATGCCCATGAACCACCCATGTTCATTTAGTCATGCAGTATTTTTCTTTTTATTACCAAAATCCCCACTTAATAGAGAACATAAATTATGCTGAAATTATGTTTTATTTTTACTATAATGAGTTTGTTTCTGTGTTCACAGCACTCCCTGTGGAGATGGCTTACATCAATATATTATGATAAATTAATCTATACATAAACATCTATGCTGGTTGTTTACTCATTTCTTAGGCCACATGCCTAGATCAAATGTATCCTTTAAAACATTGCTGCAGTAATTATGCATTTCTGTCAATTAACTATCAGTACAAAATCTCCTAATGTGATTAGCATTTCATTTCAGTTTTGGGAAACAAAATTTTCCCAGTTGTTCATAGTAGCCAACAGAAGAAAGCATTATCCTGTCCTAGGATTAGTGTTAAAGTCACTTGGATGAAGCCAGTCACGCATGAGGAGACCCGTCCCAATGTGTGCTTTCTAGGTAGGGATGACTGACCTCAAACTCGGGAGGAGGGATTGTCTTTGCTGTAGCCTTCTGCTCTGTGGTTTCAGTCCTGGTCACCTCAGATCTAGGTTTCATCAGAGGCTATGTCCCTGGTCTGCCACCACCTGTGCTGGCCTCTTCTCTACACCACACTGACTGTCTCTGTGCTTTGTAAATCACCAGGGCATTATTGGTCAGTCGGGACTTAATGATGTTGCCTGTGAGTTGATGTCTCAGGCCGACACTTTTCCAAGGAGGACTCGGCCCTTTTCACCTCCATGGTTAAGGAGAAGAAATAAAACTGGATATTGAGATCACAACGCATATTGGCAGTCCTGCTGAGCCTGCGTGCCTCTGGTAATTCTCACAGTTGTATCTTCAACTACGCAACTGTAGCCACTGCCCTTTCCTATACCTCACCAAAGGCAGCCAATGCCATCCAGAGTTTTGTTGCTGGTGTTTGATTTATTTTACTGTTTGAGAGAAACTTTTCTTGCAAAAGAAATTTGCCATAATTCTTAAAACCCAAATAGAATATCCAGTCATCTTTCTGCATCTGCAAGTTCCGTATTTCAAGTTGCAAACATTCCGGAAATTATATTGTGCCTGTTCTGAACGTGCATTGAGCTTTGCTTTCCTGTATCATTATATCTCAGACAGCACAGCGAGACACAGCAAATGCATGTTCACATGGCATTTACATCGTATTGGATATTATAGGTAATCCAGGAATTATCTAAAATACACCGGCAGATGTGTGCAGACTGAATACAAAAAGTGTGTCGCGTTACTGAAGGGACTCAAGCATCTGCATTTGGTACTAACCAATTGTGAGAACTGAGTGACAACCATACAATAAGGAGAACATGAGCATGATGTTATTCCAGGGTGGAAAACCTTGATGAATAATACACAAATATGAGGAGACCCTTGCAAACTTTGTTTCATATTAAAAACCCTGTTTTTAATATGTTTTTAAACACTTTAACCTCCCTTCTAGCCCACCACCCACCAGAGGTATTGGAAAAGAAAGGTTATTAGGACACGGGGGAAGTGGACCTGTTTAGAAATTATTCTTTGGAGCACATCCAATCTGCATTGTTAGGAAATCAGCTATTCGGTTCACAGAAATCAGCAGTGGCAGCTCAATCCACTTGCAAGCACTTCACAAATTATCCAGCAGTCCAGCTCAGTAGTGACAGGATCGCAAACACCAATCAGCAGTGGTGGCATGACCTAGCAGAAACAGCCAGGCCTCGGCCAAATCTGCATGAGTGGGCAGGAGCCATTAGGACCACCAGGGAGATGGGTGCCTGCCCCTCTCTCTGTCATGCCTCTCTCAGCAAAGTGAAGATCCGTGAAGACTAAGACGCAAGATCAATGATGTGTCGCAAAGCTAGCTATGCAAGCCTCTATCACTGTCCTTTAAGTCCTATTTATATTTCCTCCACATCTCACGTGTCCTTCATGTGCCTTGCCTCAGCATGTGCGTCTGTCTTAGCAAAACTCCATGTGTGTCTGTATCTGCAGACATCATGCTGTCAAGTCTGCAGCCGTGGCAAGAAGCTGCCAGAACACCACCAGAAGGTTTCTCTCCATGGAATCATGACAAACGGAGCTCAGCTATGCAAAGTAAGGTGAACCAATACATGTCTCTTGTTGTTGGTGAAGAATCCTTCATCACACCCCTCTTACATGTTTGCTTTAGCAGAATATCCTTTCACCTGGGTACGCTTCGGGAAAACATTCCTTCACGTGTTTGCCCCAGCAAAACACCATTCCACACAGCTGGCTTTCCGAAGAAACCATAAGATTCCACTTGCAGTTGTTTTGAGGACAGGTTCTCACTATGTAGCCCAGGGTGGATTAAAAATTATAGCAATCCCTCCTGCCTCAACCTCCCAAAGGCTGGTACTGCAGACATGAGCTACAAACTTTAACTGAAACATGGTATGGAGAGCCCTTTGTTATGACAGCAAAACTGTAAGGGAAAGACTGGGCTTTAAAAGAGCAAACAAACAAAAACAAAGGCAGAATAACTTTACTTATAAGTAAATATGACTCGTTTACCTAATTAAGGTTCTTCACTAAGACCTGGAACAGTTTTTAGAGAAAGAGAAAATATTACAAATGCATGTTATAAACATGACATTATACAAATCATATCAAACAGAAGACTTGTGTGGGGAGATACTGGGAGGAGAGAAGGGGCTGATATTGGGTTGTAAAGTGAATAAATAAATGCATTTTTTAGAAGTAGTTGATCAACTTCAGCCCCAAAATCCCAAACAGAGTTTGAAAAAGTAGAAATAAATCCTCCAGACGATATTATATTGTGAGTAAATGTCATTTTAAGCCTTAAGAATAATTCCATATTAGTAAATAAATTAATATAACATACCTGTTAGCTATACATTTATTTCATTCCAAATCTGTTATGCTTTACAAAATAAAAACAATACGATAAATGTGGATGAGCAATGGTGGCATACTATTGAAAATTTCTTTGCAAATCTAAGTCCAGCATGACACTTAGTGGAGAAATAATGAAAATATTTCTATTAGTTTCAAGAAAGGACAATTGCAATGATCAAACATTGTTCTGAGTATTCAAGCCAATGCAATCAATTAAGAAATTTAAATGAGCTATATATATTTGTGTGTGGCTGTAAGAATATCATTACTTCCAGGCAATAAGATGTTATATAACCTTTTCCAATTTATAATTTCCTGAAAATCCCAGGGGTAAAATAGAAAACTTTTGGAACTATTAAGAAAATCATAAGATAATCAGCTTCAAGGTGCAAGAAAACACAATTACGGTCTTTCTGTGTCAGTATAACCAGATACAGAAATGTGGTATTTGTAATTTGTAATAGCAATAAATAAAAAAAAAATGACAGATGGAAAACTAAAAAGAAATTTTTACCACTAGAAATTGTAAAAAATAAAAAAAATTTTTAAAAAAACCATACAGAGAAATAAAACTTAATTGGCTAAATGAAACGACAGTGCTTGTTTCTGGTCAGGAAGATGCAGTATGGTAAAGGAGTCAGCTCTCTGGAACATAGACAATAAATCCCAAACAAAATCACCATGGGATTATTTCAATATTTTTAATTTACATGAACTATATATGTATATGTGTCTACATCTGATGTATATGTTATATGCACACATGTGTACATGGGCTCATGTGCCCAGAAGAGAACACCCAATGCTCTGCTCCATTGCTCCTAGCTTATTCCTGTGAGACAGGGTCTCTTCCCACCCCCAAGGCTAGGCTGTCAGTAGCCAAGCCCCAGCAATGGTCCTGCCTCTGCCTCCAGCACTGGGGTTACAGACACCAAGACTGCTCTTGGCTTTTGACTTGAGTTCTGGAGATCCGAATGCAGATACTCCTGCTCGCACAGGGAGATCTTTTATGGCTATGCCATCTCCTCTTTTGCAGATTGGTAACAATGATTTTTAAATTTATCCATAAAGAACATAACAGAAGCCATTGAAAGAGCAGAAGGAAGAGCATGAACTCTCTTCTTTAGAGAGTAACTCCCAGTATTTCTGTGACAGAAACATGAGCATGAACTGTGTTAGCATGGAGGGAAGAAAAAGAATAATTTCAAAGAATCTCAGGCACAGATGAAACTACAGAGAACTTAGTACATGATAAATGTATCATTTCTAATAACTGGAGATTGATTGATTATTCATCAAATGATATGGGACAACTGGCCTTATTACAGAAGTTAAATTTCATAAATTATAAGTATAATAAAATTTATAACAAATGCAAAAACTTGAATATAGGTGAATGCTTTTAACACAACAAATTGGAACAAGAATTTTGTTACCAGATCCAGAAACTATAAAATGAAATCAATTCACATAGAATTTCTGGGCAACTAAACCAAAACACCACAAAGATAGTGTTTGAAAAACAGGAAAAAAATAGAAAGACAAACAACGCATAAAGAATTACTACTATTACACAAAGTATTCCCACAAACCACTTATGAAAAGAAAAATGGCCAAAAGACAATCAAGAATGGATTCACAAAAGTTCAAAATGACAAAAGTAGAAAGAAGTTCAGTTTCGTCCCTTGCTGAGATGCAAATTCAATGAAAAGGAAATCTTTCAAAACCACAAAACTCATCACATAAATGGCCAGATCTGAATGGCCAGAGAGAAGGGATGTCTTCATCAAAAGCTGCTGAAGAGGATAAGAAAACATGGCTTTCCAGGGAGGTGGTTTTGTCAATCCATGTCACAATTATAAATGAGACTTTTTAGAATCAGTTGTAAATAAGCCTTCTTCAATCTGACAATCTCATATACATAGAAATTCTACACACACACAAAGACAAGTACACATCGGAGAAGAAATATATGTACAAATATAACCCATTGCTTTGCACATAAAATTGAAAAGAGAAAATAAAATGTCCATCACTAAATGGTTAGTTAAACAAGTGATGTGGTGTGACATCTATCATATATATATATATATATATATATATATATATATATATATACACACACACACACACACACACACACACACTGATCTAGTTTAGGACCATCTCAGCTGAATCATTATGTGTGCTATATCCGTTACACACCCATACGCACTAAAATATGGAGGCGTTTATTTCTTGCTGTAGAAATTTCAGTGATTTTGTTGTCTTTTTAGTCATGTCATTCTGTTTTGCATTGTTTTTGTGTCGTTGTTGATCTTTCTAAACTCGTGTCATTTTAAGTACAAACTCCTTAGATTTTTCATAACAAAAAGCCTCAGCAGCAAGTTCTCTAACGCTTTCAAGTTCTCTGTCTCTCCTACTGCGCATGCACGGCCACATTCCATCAATCCTAAGTGCTACCGTTCGCTTTCCTTCATATTTTTCATTAGCGCAGATCTTAAAACTGGCAGTACCTCCCATGGTTGCGGCGCAGGAGGCCACTGGCCACTTGTAGATGTGTTCCTGTTATCCTTGCTGGGTCACATCAATGAATTATGTGTTTGGGGACACTTGTGGAATCTAACTGACATTTAAAATTGCTTTGATTTCTTTTGTGTAATGAATCACCTCACACCTCCACGGTTTAAACGACAGCTACAATTTATCCTCTGTTTCTGCGAATCACAATGAGGATCCTAAAAGGAAATCTCTTAAGGTCCCATTCCCTCGTCCCACAGTAGCTGACAAGAGACAAACAGGAAGGTGGAGGAAAGAGGAGAGGCTGGAAACAGTATGATCTTCCATGCAGGTCTCGGGGCTTTTCCATGTGACTCTCCGGGAGTCCAGCCAGCGTGGCGGTCACGGGGCCTGAGAATGTTACCATGGAGGCTCCGGGCTCTGACACACTTTCCAGCAAGCCAGCCGCCAGCTGCATCCTCACCTCTGATCTGTCTTCACAAGCTGTGCGGCACGCTCCTGCTGCCTTCTTTCACTTACAGGCAAACCCCAAGCACCCTGATATCCAGGAGGGAAGAAATCAGGCTTCCCCTCTTAATGCGGGATGAGTAAGGTTCTAGAAATTGCATCATAGTCTTTTTTTTTTTTTTCTAGCAGGGGTTGAAGGGAATCTGCCGCAGTTTTATAAAAGATTACACCATTGTTTAGCACTGAAATGTAAGGTCATTTTTAATCCAGGAAGGTACTGTATGATAAGAAAAAAATATAATTGAATTCTTATCTGTTTAACAATGCTCTTCCAATACATTCAAAATAAAAATTCTGAATGATAAAAGAACACCGCCTCCGGTTTTATCAGCACGATTTTTCTTTCCCTCTTTGTGCCTTCACTTGTCACTCCAAGCCCACCTCTCCTTGAGTGGCTAACCTACAACCCCCCCCCCATGTCCTCCAGCTTCAGAATGAGCTGGACTGGTGAGCAGGGCTGGCAGGAGACAGAGTAAGAAGCAGAGTCCCTAGCGCTAGCATCCCTCTTTTCTCTGTGTGAGCCAGCCTAACTCAGCCAGCCAGCTCCACAACTCTCTCTCCCTCCCAGGTGTCTAAAACAAGTCCCTCCCTGAGTTCTTCCGAGGTCAGGGGATGACAGCTGCTCAGATGCCCAGTCCCAGGTCCCTGCACGTCCCTTGATGGGTCTGTTCTGCATTTATAAACAAACTGACTAATGAGAGGCCACTTGACTCTGGGGAACAGGGAGCCACCCCAGTATTGTCTATTTATAATTCCCTGTGCCGTAAACACATCTTCAGTGATGTCAGCTCAGTATCACACATGGTTTGAAGTAGATTGGCCCAGAACCAGCCTTGTTATGCAGCAAAACTGGAGGAGCACCCAGAGGGGAAAACCAGTTACCGTACATCAGTAGGACCTACAAAGGGAGAGGATATGGATACATGCAGTGTTGGCTGACGTGAGAACAGCCGAAATGGAAGAAAAACAGGAGTGTTTCACTGTGCTATCTCAGAAACCTGGGGAGGATAGAATAATAATACCCAGGGCTCTCGCTGCCTTGCACGGTTCAGTGTCAAAAGATAAAAGAGGGCCCTTGAACACTGAGAGACCTGGGTTTCGTGCAGATATAAACTTACATAGGTGAATCTATTTACTTAACATCTCTGAGGTAAGCTCAACCTTAGAGCCACATTGTGCATTGTAATGTTGGGAGAAAACCAGCCGGTCCCATTCATCTGCCACCTTAACAGTGGTAGCAACTGCAATACAGCCACGGAGACCAGACATTTATGGAACTGAAAACCAAGCATAGCCTGCTCAAGAAGCAATGAATGAAGAGAAAATTTTCTTGTTTTTTTTTTCTCACAAATAACTATTTTTTTTCCCCAAGTAGCTGGAAAAGAACACACAGACTATGACTGGCTGTGGGAAACAGCTTGACAGAAATTCAGTTATCGTTTAAAATCAGAGCATGACTTGAGGGATGATTGCCAAGTTAATTTTTTGTTCCAGTGATCCTGGTTATTGAGATATGTGCAGGAGAAACATAGATTAGAAATGATGTGGGCAACACGCAGCCCTCGTGCTGGGAGCGTTTACGTAGCTCTCACCTGGATCCTCTCCCTCTTCGGCCCCAAATCATAAGATGTTCTAGGTGAGTGGATCTCAATCTTCCTAACGCTGTGACCCTTTAATACAGTTCCTCATGCTGTGGCGATGCCCAACCATAAAATACGTTCATTGCTATTTCATAACCAGAATGCTGCAATGCTGCTACTGTTAAGAATCATGGTGTGAAGAGCTGATGTGCATGATACCTGATATTTCACAGGTGACCCCTGCAAAAGAGTCCTTTGACTCCCAAAGGCTCGAGACACACAAGGTTGAGAAATGCTGTTCTATGTAGATTCTGGGACTCTACATTTATAGTGATTGTCACTTACCCTGTTGCACCCAAATATACACCCTGCCTCCAAGAGAGAAGGTGCTGTGTTTTACAAAAAATATTCACCTCCCTTTAATATGAACTTCTCTGGTATGGTGAGTCAGATGGTGAAAGGTTTCAGACATAGGATTCCAGGCAGGGCTATAAAACCCTACCAAGGGCCAATGAGATGGCTTAGTGGGTAAAAGTGTTTCCTGTCTGTACGGGCTGGTTTTGTGTGTCAACTTGACACAGGCTGGAGTTACCACAGAGAAAGGAGCTTTAGTTGGGGAAGTGCCTCCATGAGATACAGCTGTAAGGCATTTTCTCAATTAGTGATCAAAGGGGGTTACCATTGTGGGTGGTGCCATCTCCAGGCTGGTAACCTTGGGTTCTATAAGAAAGCAAGCCAAGGGAAGCAAGCCAGAAAGAAACATCCCTCCATGGCCTCTGTATTAGCTCCTGCTTCCTGACCTGCTTGAGTTCCAATCCTGACATTTTTTAGTAATGAGAAGCAATGTAGAAATGTAAGCTGGATAAACCCTTTCCTCCCCAACTTGCTTCTTGGTCATGATGGTTTTTTTGTCCAGGAATAGAAATCCTGACTAAGGCACTGTCCAAACATAACAACCTCAGTTGGATCCCTTGGAAGACAGACCCAACCCCTGAAAGCTGTTCTAAGACCTCTACACATGTGCACCCATATCTTACATACATGTGCATACATACACACATATGCACACGCATACACAATGTTTATAATAATAATCAATAAAAAAAGTTTAATTAGAAAAAGAAAACCCTGCTTCAGCAACACCTCGGGCAATCTGTGTGTCGTGTGAGGCACACACCACACCCCATGTCATAATTTGAAGGCAGAGAAGTGGGAAGTGTTACACTATGTGGATGATGAAGTAAAATGTCCACTCATAATTATGAACTTTGATATATTACAAAGCCTGCGAGAGCCTTTCAAATATTCTTCCCAGCCAAAACTCTCTTTAAAGCTGAATTTTCTTAGCTGCTGCTCTCAGAAACCCACATCGAGCTAACTTAAACAGATGTGAAATTTACTGGAAGACGTCTGAGAGAAGAAACCTGAGAACTCCACAGTCATCCTGGATGTGGGAGTTCTTTCAACCAAATCCCACTCTCCACAAGCAGCCGACCACGTCGACTTCTGAAGGAACCATGAGGAAAGCTGCTCATTCCACAGAACTTACTACTCAGAGGGGTTTTGTTTTTTCCTCATTGTTTTTAATTGGTTGTTTTATTTATTTACATTTCAAATGTTATCCCCCTTCCCAGTTTCCCCTCCTCAGACCCCCTATCCCTTCCCCCACCCCCTGCCTCTATGACAGTGCTCCCCTCCCCACCCACACACTCCCACTCAGGGCCCTAGCATCCCCCATGCCTGGGCATCAAGCCTCCACAGGACCAAGGGGCTCCCCTCTCATTGATGCCCAATAAGGCAATCCTCTGCTACACATGGGTCTGGAGCCATGGGTCCCTCCATGTGTACGCTTTGGTTGGTGATTTAGTCTCTGGGAGCTTTGGGGGGTCTGGTTCGTGGATATTGTTGTTCTTCCTATGGGGTTGCAAACCCCTTCAGCATCTTCAGTCCTTCCCTTAACTCCTACCTTGGGGACTCCAGGCTCAGGCCAATGGTTGGCTGCAAGTATCCATATCTGTATTGGTCAGGCTCTGGTAGAGCCTCCCAGGGAACAGCTATACCAGGCTCCCGTCAGAACAGTGTTTCTTGACATCATCAATAGTGTTTGGGTTTGGTGTCTGAAGGTGGGGTGGAGCTCCAGGTGGGGCAGTCTCTGGATAGCCTTTCCTTCAGTTTCTGCTCCACTCTTTGTCCCCACATTTCCTTTTGACAGAGAATTCTGGATTAATATTTTTTGAGATGGGTGGGTGGCCCATCCATCCAGAGGTTTTTAAGAGAAATTCATTAACATCAAACTGGCAGTATCAGATGTCATTTTGAAGACAAATAAAAAAAGATTTGAGGAAGACACTAATGCATCACTCATTGAGGTATAATTGATCTATTAGGTGAGACTTCTAAAGCTAAATATGCATGTTAGCTTAGCTCCAGCAATAGTGCTCCTAGGTACACTCCCATAAGCAATAACTGCTTATATTCACAAAAAGATATCCATACGGAAGTCATGGTCCTCAAATGGAAATGACTTATTGGAGGGACTATGGTATATCTGTTCATTGGAATACATGCAGTTTTGAAAAAGTGAACCTAATGATATGTTGCAGTAAATTTCCAACCTCCAATAAGCCCATGCAGGAAAACACAACTCAGTTATATATTTATAAACTGCACACCCATATTGAGCAGATACTCCTCTACACTACTTTCTTCCCCAGCTAAGAAATCTCTACCACTTACATTTTCTCCAGGCCATGTGCTTCTGTGCCCTCTTCCTTCCAACTTCTCTCCTTCTGTCCTCCTCTGTCCACTGTCTCCTCCAACCCAACTCCTCCCCTTCTCCTCCTGTCTTACCTGGAAAACCTACCTCCCCATTTTCACCCAGTGATTGGCTATTTTTCATCTCTATTAGCCAATCAGATAATTAAGGGAAATTCCTCTACAGTGATAGAGCCCACAGCGTGAATAAATCTCACACAGATGCTAAGTGAAAGAAGCCCAGATGTTTATAAAGAGCACATTATGCAATTCCATTGATGTGGCCTTCTAAAAACAGGCAAACCTAATGTATTTGAATACGAATATGAATGGTGGTAACTTTGGGGGATTAAAGAGTGGTAGAAAAATAAGAGATCTGTTGGGGTGCTGGAAGTGGTCAGTATCAGAGGGACTGTCCTATCGGCATGCTCACTTGTAAGTCTTCAAGCTGTCCATAAGATATATGTACTTTATCAAATACAAAATATACTCCACTTAAAAAAATCAAAACAAAAGATACCTGAAGCAATTCATATTTAAATATCACCTTATAAGATTGTCTTCTGACCAAACATGTGGGACTCAGTAGAGTATCTGTCCAAGCAGGAGGGAAAAAAATCCTCGCAAAAAAGCAACATTTGGTACATCTTGTAACTTAAAATATGTGGTTTTGTGTGCAAGAGATATGTAAAAGCTCACATATTTTATTTTCTTTTTTATGCTTGGCAAACTTTTATTTCCAATGAAAGTCTTATTGGGACAATTACATATGATCTTCAAGGACAAACTGTTTTATACCATGAGTTAACTAAAAATTTAGAAATAAATGACCCTTTTCTAACCTATGCAAAAATGACTTGACTGAATTTTGACCCCCTTGTTATGGTTATAGAGTAATGATTGCATTGGATGTTATATGAATCCACACAAATGATGGTTAGTCCAATAAGTAATTACAACAATAACTACGAATATATATCTTACCAAATGCAACTGGTAGATGTCATAAAATACAAAAGTCAGAAAAGGCTATTTAATTTTATTAAATAAAAATATAAAAATAAGTATTAAAGATGCAAATAAAATGTAACTTTTAGCTGCTGGAATAGGTTTTATACACATAATGCAAGGCATTTCCTAAAGTTTAACTTATGCTTGTTGTTGTTGTTGTTGCTTTTGTTTTGTTTGGGGGTAGAACTTGTGTTGTATTGTTTTGTTTCCTTTTATTGAAAATAGATTATTTTTCTCATATATTTTATCCTGATCATGATTTCCCTCCCCTCCATGTCTGTCATCTGAATCCACCTCATTTCAGTCTCTCATTAGAAAAATAAAAGGGTTTCTAAGGTATAATAATAAAATAATATAAAATAAAAAGAAACAGAAACTAACACATAAGAATAGAACAAAACAAACAAGCAGAAGAAAAATAGCACAAGAAACAAATATAGACACAGAGAATCACTCATTTTTCACACTCAGAAATCCCATAAAAACATTGAACTCAAGTAATAATATATATGCAAAGGACCTTTATGGTAAAACAAATAATATATTTTATATTATGTATGTTATTATATAAAATTTTAAAAAAATTTAAAGTCTCAAAAAAAAAGCCCAGAGCAAGATGGTTTTAGTGCAGAATTCCACCAGATTTTCAAAGAAGACTTAACAAACATAAATGCTCCTCAAATTAGTCCACAAAATGGGAACAGAAGGAACATTGCCCAATTTGTTTTATGAAGCCAGAGTTACCCTGATACCCAAACTATATAAAGACACAACTTAGAAAGACAACTACACTGCTGGTGGGACTGCAAGCTGGCACAACCACTCTGGAAATCAGTCTGGCGATTCCTCAGAAAACTGGACATGATACTTCCAGAGGACCCAGCCATACCACTCCTGGGAATATACCCAGAAGATTCCCCAGCATGCAATAAGGATACATGTTCCACCATGTTCATAGCAGCCTTATTTATAATAGCCAGAAGCTGGAAAGAACCCAGATGTCCCTCAACGGAGGAATGGATACAAAAAATGTGGTATATATACACAATGGAGTACTATTCAGCCATTAGAAACAATGAATTCATGAAATTCTTAGAGAAATGGATAGAGCTGGAGGACATCATACTAAGTGAGGTAACCCAGTTTCAAAAGAATACCCATAGTATGCAGTCACTGATAAGTGGATATTAGCCTAGACTCTTGGGACACCAAAGACACAATCCACATATCAAATGATATCTGACAAGAAGGAAGGAGTGGACACTGGTGCTGGAAAGGCTCAATGCATTAGTGTAGGGGAATACCAGAACAGGGAAGTGGGAAGGGGTGGATGGGGGAACAGGGGGAGGGAAAAGGGCATGTGAGACCTTTGGGGGATGGGGAACCAGAAAAAGGGAAATGAATTGTAAATATAGAATATATCCAATTAAAAAATTTTTTAAAAAAAGAAAGACAACTACAGACCAGTTTTCCTTATGAACATAGATACAAAAATTATCAGTAAAATACTTGCAAACCAAATCCATGAACATATCACAGACACCATCTACCATGTACATGTAGGCATAAACCTAGAAATGCAGGGATGCTCAACATAGGTAAAATGAGAAATACAATCTACCATATAAACAAATTGAAAGCCGAAAAACCACATGATCATCTCACTAGATGGAGGAAAGGCCTTTGACAAAATCAACACCCTTCATAATCAATGCCATGAAGATATTAGGGGATACAAAAGACATATCTAAACCGAATAAAGGCATTTTACAACAAGCTATAGCCAACATCAACTTAAATGGAGAGAGACTCAAACCAAATCTGCTAAAATCAGTAACAAGACAAGGTTATTCACTCTCTCCATATCTACTCAATATAGTACATGAAGTCTTAGCAATAAGACAACTGAAGGAGCACAAGGGGTCATCATATCTTTATTAGCAAATTCTGATACCACACATACTGGCACTAAAAATTCTAAGAAATTCCTACAACTGATAAACAGGTTCAGCCAAACAGCAAGATACCATGTATGACTGCTGTGTTACGTGTCGGTCAGTAGATGGCAGAGAGAAGATGTCATAATGCACCTAAGACCACTCCTGAGATGACCCCAACACTCAGAGTTGGCATTGCCACTTGTCTGTCGTGAGGTGACATACAGGAAGCAGAAGAGCTAGCCATGAGGTCATCAGAGTGGAAGAGCTGGCCCTGTCCTTCACTTGCTGTAGCCCTCGGGAGAGTAGGTCCTGCACCTTACCTGGACAACAGCGTGGAGCTGCAGGAGAGCAGGTGAGTTGTCTCAGAGAGGGAGCGAGGGAGAGCTGACCCTGCATCTTGTCTACTTCTGTCTGCAGCAGCATGGACAAGAGAGAGATGCCCTCTCCTATCCTTACCCCTTGCCACCTACGGCAACAGGTGGAACTTGTCCTGGAGTCATGAGAGCAGGAGAGTTTTCCCTGTTCCACCTATCCCTGGACTTTTTTCAACTCAGAGACTTCTAATGAATGTTTCTATTTCCATAAGGGTATAAGGTCTATTAAAATGGTCTACCTGATCTTTATTTAACATTATAAGTGGTATCTACTGAGAAAACTATTTTTTTTTATTTTCTGATTTTATAAAACATAAGTCTTTAAAATACGACCTAATGAATCTTTGGCTTTCTTTGTTGTCTATTGTTATGTTCCCTTTTTCATTTCTGATTTTGTTATTTGAATGTTCTGTCTTTCAGATAGTTTGGATAATAGTTTTTGTCTATCTTGTTTCCAACTCTTTGTTTCATGGATTCTTTGTATCGGTTTCTTTGTTTCTAATTTATTTATTTCAGTCCTCAGTTTATCTCCTGCCAGGTAGCCCTCTTAGGTGTTGATAGTGGAGAATTGTTAATCCTCTCTATGCTCCCAGTAGGCTGTGCACATGCTCTGTACCCACCCAAGATGAAAGACACACACACACACACACACACACACACACACACACACACACACACACATACACAGAGGCTGTATGGCAATTCATTATCACCAATCAAAGCCAGCTGGGGTCAGGGATCCTCAGTGTCTGGAAGCATGGGTTTGGGGAGACAAATTTAGACAAACCATTAGAACCAATCACTTTCAGGTGTGCTGTTAAGTTGCTAGTATGAGATCTCTCCGATTTCTTTAGTCTATATGAAGGCACTTAGTGCTATGAACTTAGCTCTCAGTGCCACTTCAGTGTGACCCATAAGTTTGGGTATGTCGGGCATCTATTTTCACTGAATTTTAAGAAGTCTATTTATTTCTGCCTTGACCCATAGTCATTCAGTAGAGAATTTTTCAGTTTCCATAGGTTTGTAGGATTTCTGCTATTTCTGTTGTTGTTGAAATCGAGCTTTAATCCATGATGGTCTCATATGATGAAGGAGGTCATTTCAATTTTCTTGTATGTGTTGAGATTTGCTTTGTGACTGAATATGTGTTCAGTTTTGGAGAAAGTTCCAGAATGTGCTGAGAAGGTTTATTGTCAGGAGCCTAGCCCAGAGGCATGTCCTCTCTGAAGCAGCCAAGGAGGAAGAGCATAGCTAGGGGCAAGACAGTCTGGCGAGAGAGTAGGGTTGCTTTCTATGATAACGTATGCCTATCTTGACTTTTAAGTTACTATGAGTCCAGAAGCAGGCCTCTGGATCTCTTGACAGTTGTTGCTAACCCAAGGAAGATTAGGTAAAGAATTTACTGCTAGTGCTCCCTTTTCTGACCAGGCAGCCAAAAGCTCTTCACTGGTTCACTTGGTGAACCAGAGAGGAAAATAATTAAGATCTTTTATACCAGCAAATATGATAGGCACATTTACATTTTCATTCACATTCTCAATTACACATTATCACATTCACATTTTGTTTGGCCTAACCACCCATCTCATACACTCCACAAGTGTATTCATGCAGGCATACTTACATACACAAACCTACACATGTACATATAGACAGACAGACAGACAGACATATATATCTGATTACATGCACATACCTACACATATATGTATAGACAAACAGACATATACATTTGGAAGGATGGATGGATAGATGAATGGATGGATGGATGGATGGATGGATGGATGGATGGGTGGATGGGTGGGTGGTGGGTGGTGGGTGGGTGGGGCAGAGCCCCCAAGCCAAACATCCAGCGAACAACTTTCTTTTCTCTTGCCTTTTTATACCTTCTTAAACAAAAAGTTCTTTAGAAATTTACCTCATAGATAAAATGTTACATAAAGTACGAGTTACAGAAGGATGTTGATATTAACTTCAAAGCAGTGCTTCATTATAATATGTACATGATAAGTTCAGAGAAACAGTTTTCACAGGGCTTTGCCTTATCCCAGTGCACACCTGTGCTTTACCTTTCGACCTAAATGTTTTTCCTTGAACACAAAATTGGCCCAAGTCCATTTCTCCTTTTACTGAGATTATGAAATCTCACTGTACTTCTTATTATGCAGTCTTTACTTACTATTTATGAGGAATGGGCACATTCTCTTCTTGATTCTAACTATTGCATCTTTCTAGCAAAGCAACTAATACCATCTCTTAAAACTTTCTTCCGAAAATTATTTTAATCAAATCAGGAATTCTATAAAATCATTAATTTATCTATCTAACCAGCATTAATTCATGCAAGTTCATCTTTACATTGATCTGCAGGAAAATTTGATCAATAGGATGGGCTAATTAATGCCTAGGGATTATTATATTAATTTAATAGTGACAGGAAAGGCAAAAATCAATCCTGAGATGAAGTCTCCTTGCAAATGAGCTCACCAATCTCAGACCATGCAAAAATAGTTGGCCACCTGCTGCCTTATCCTAGATGGCTCCTGACAATATATATTCTTTGGTGTTTTGGTGAAATGTTTTATATATATATATATATATATATATATGTGTGTGTGTGTGTGTGTGTGTGTGTGTGTGTATATATACATACATATATATGCATATATATGTGTGTGTATATATGCATATATGTATGTGTATATACACATATATATGCATATATATGTATACACACACACACACACACACACACACATATATATATAGGTCCATTTGATTCATAACATTTGTTAGCGTCATTATTTCTCTGTTTAGTATTTGTCTGGATTACCTGTCCATTGGTTGGAGTTTGGTATTGAAGTCTCCCACTATCTGTGTGTGAGGGCTGGTGAGTGACTTAAGCATTAGCAATGTTCTTTTACAAATGTGGGTACTCTTGCATTTGGGGCATAGATGTTGAAACTGTAAAGATTATCTTAGTAGTTTCCTTTGATGAGTATGAAGTTTCCTTCCTTATCTCTTTTGATTAATTTTGGTTTGAAGTCTACTTTGTTAGATATAAGAATAACTGCACCAGCTTGCTCCTTCAACCCATTTGCTTGGAAAATCTTTTCCCAACCCTTTACTGTAAGGTAATGTCTCTATTAGGTGTTGCATATCTTGGGTGTAGCAGAAGGATGGATCCTATTTTTGCATCCATTCTGTTAGTATTTTTCATTGAGGGATTGAATCTATTCATATTGAGAGATATCAATAGCTAATGATAGTTAATCCAGTTATTTTGCTATTGATGATGGTGGTTCAGTGTGTGTGTGTGTGTGTGTGTGTGTGTGTGTGTGTGTGTCCTTTCTTTTGGTTCTGTTTGTAGGAAATTATTTATTTCCTGGGCTTACATTAATGTAGTTACCCTCCTTGGCTTGAAGTTTTCCTTCTAGTACCTTCTGGAGGACTACATTTTTAGATACATAGTTTTTAAATTTGAATTTATCATAGAATATTTTATTTTCTCCATCTATAGTGATAGAAAGTTTTGCTGGGTATAATAGTTTGTGGTATCTTAGAGTCTGCAGCCCATCTATACATGCCCTTGTGACTTTTGGAGTCTCTATTGAGGAGTCAAATGTAATTCTAAAAAGTCTGCCTTTATACATTGCATGGCCTTTTTCCTTTGCAGATTTTAACAGTTTTTACTTTGTCCTGTATGTTTAGTGCTTTGATTACTATGCAGCAAAGGCCTTTTCTTTGGTGTTGTACCAAAGGGATTTTCTTTTCTGGTCCAATATATTTAATGTTCTGTAAGCTTCTTATGCCTTACAGGCATGTTCTCCTTAGGAATTTCTTCTATGATTTTGTTGAAAATATTTTCTGGGCCTTTGAGTTGAGATTCTTCTTCTATTCCTAGTATTCTTAGGCTTGGTCTTTTCATAGTGTCCCAGATTTCTTGTATGTTTTGTGTCAGGAAGTTTTTAAATGTAATATTGTTGACTGTTGTATCTATTTCTTTTATTGTATCTTCAACACCTAAGATTCTTACTTCCATCTCTTGTATTCTGTTGGTGCTGTCCGAATCTGTAGTCCCTGTTCACTACCTAGATTTTCCATTTGCAGAACTTTCTCAGTTTGTGTTTTCTTTATGTTTCTATTTCTCTTCTCGAAGAGTTTCATTTGTTTCTTTCAACTGTTTTTTTTTTCTTGGTTTCACTTTATTTAAGGGGTTCATTCATTTCCTCCATTTTTTATTTGTCTTTTCCTTGATTTCTTTAAGAACCTCTATCATCTTCATAAAGTTGGTTTTAAGGTCATTTTCTTGTACTTCCACTGTGTTAGAATACTCAGGGCTTGCTGTAGTGCAATAGCTGGGCTCTGGTGGTGACATATATCCTTGGCTATTGTTGACTGAACTCTTATGCTGGCATCTAGGGATCTAGGTTTGTGGTGATTATGTCTAGGTGCCAATTTCTGACTTCTATCAAAATGATCATATGGCATTAATTATACTTATGTGCTATATTTCATGTTCTGATTTACATAGGTTTAATCTCTAGATTTGCAAACTTTGATCTCTAGAATGAAGCCAACTTGCTCATAAGGTAGGTTTTGAATTCATTATGCAGAAATCTTGAATTCCATTAACAATTATTTGTTTCTTTTCTTTTAATTTGGGGGTCTCTTTATACTATTATACTCTGGTAAGTTTAAGATGCTATCTTGATCCTTTTATATTTATGAAGACTTTTATTGTAGCCTTATATATGATCCATTTAGGTGTCAAGGGATTCTGAAAATATGTACTTCCTATATGTTTGTTAGAATACTTTCTCTGCAGATATTTAATGAACTCATTCAATCTATGACACAATTGACAAGTATTGTTTGTGGCTTATTAGTTTAGATGAACTATGCAAAGATGAGAATTAACTACTTAAGCCATTATCCTACCAAGATCTGTTTGACAATTTGTGGTCCTTATTATTAGTTTTATGAAATTAGCACCCTCAAGATTCAGTGCATACACATCTATAATTGTGCCATCTTTTTAAAGAATTGTTCTCTTTATGCAACTGCCTTTTTATCACCTTTGACTAATTTTGGTTTGACATGTCTTTTATCAAGTATCACAACACCTATGCCAGCTTGTTTAAGCTACAATTTGCTTGATAAACTATCTTCCATCCTTTTCCTCTCCTGTTAATATTGTGGAAACAGCAAATAGCTGACTTAGTTTTTAAATCTGGTCAGCTATTCTGCATCATTTCAGTGGTGAATGAAACTATTTACTACTTAAAGTTATTATTAAGAGAAGTCATTCATTTCTTCAATTTTACTGTTTTTATTTATTCTCTGGCTGATTAGGAATTATTTATTCTTTTCTTTTATTAATATAAAAATATGATATAGTTTCTGCCTCATGTTCCATCACTAACGACATTTGCCTCCTGCTTAGCTGTTAGTGGTACACTGTGAGGTGTTTTTGTAAATTCATTCATTTCAGCATTTCTGTTTGGTCCTTGTACATGATCTCAACTTCTTTGCTGAATTTTTCCTCCATGGGTTTCACATTCTCTTCCACACCACTAGACCTTTGATCTGCTTTGCTAGTGTTTTTATCCAAGTACTATGCACATTTTCTTACTTAAATCAAAACAACCGTGAGATTCCACCTCACACCAGTCAGAATGGCTAAGATCAAAAACTCATGTGACAGCAGATGCTGGTGAGGATGTGAAGAAAGAAGAACACTCCTCCATTGCTGGTGGGATTGCAAGGTGGTAAAACCCTACCCATTCTGGTGGTTCCTCAGAAAATTGGACATAATATTACCTGAGGACCCAGCTCTAACACTTCTGGGCATACACCCAAAAGATCCAACATATAACAAGGACACATGTACCGCTATCTTCCTAGCAGCCTTATTTATAATAGCTGGAATCTAGAAACAACCCAGATATCCCTCAACAGAGGAATGGATACAGAAAATGTGGTTCATTTACACAATGGAGTTCTACTCAGCCATGAAAAACAATGACTTCATGAAATTCACAGGCAAATGGATGGAACTTGAGAATATTATCCTGAGTGAGGTAACGGTCACAAAAGAACACACATGGTATGTACTCACTGATAAGTGGATATTAGGAAAAAAGCTTGGAATACTCATGATACAACTTATAAACCATATGAAGTTCAAGAAGAAGGACAAGCAAAGTGTGGATGCTTCAGTCGTACTTAGAAGGGCGAACAAAATAATCATGGGAGGTAGAGAGTGAGAGGGACTTGGGAGGAAGAGAAGATGGGGAGATGAAAAAGGGGGCAGGATCAGGTGTGAGAGGAGTCAACAGGGGAGATGTACAGAGGGTCAGGAAATTGAACAGAGGTGTGTAGCAATGGGGGGTTGGGGAACTGGGGGTAGCCACCAGAAAGTCCCAGATACCAGGAAAGCAAGAAGACCCCTTGACCCAAAGGAGATGACATTCCGTGAAATACCCAACAAATGGGAGAGAGAACCTGTAGAGACCATATCCAGAGGTTAGACAAGGCCCCCGGTTGAGGGATGGGGCCACCTACCCTTTTCAGAATTTTAACACAGAATTGCTTCTGTCTAAAGGAAATACAGGGACAAAGAATGGAGCAGAAGCTGAAGGAAAGTCCATCCATAGACTGCCGTACCTGGGTATCCATCCCATATACAGCCACCAAACCCAGACACTATTGCTGGTGCCAAGAAGTGCTTGCTGACAGGAGCCTGATATAGCTGTCTCCTGAGAGGCTCTGCCAGAGCCTGGCCAATACAGATGCAGACACTTGCAGCCAACCATTGGACAGAGCACAGAGACCTCAATGGAGGAGTTAGGGGAAGGACTGAAGGAGCTGAAGGGGTTTGCAACCCCATAGGAAGAACAATAATATCAACCAACCAGAACCCCCAGAACTCCCAGGGACTAAACTACCAACCAAAGAATATACATGGAGGGACCCACGGCTCCAGCTTCATATATAGCAGAGGATGGCCTTATCTGGTAACAATGAGAGGGGAGGCCCTAGGTCCTGTGAAGGCTTGATGCTCCAGCATAGGGGAATGCTAGGGCAGTGAGGCCGGAGTAGGTGGGTGGTTGGGAGGGCACCCTCATAGAAGCATGGGGGAGGGACAGTAGGATAGGGGGGTTTCAGAGGGGAAACCAGGAAGAGGGATAAGATTTGAAATGTAAAATAAAATAACCAATAAAAATTAAAAAATTTAACAAAAGATTCTGAAATATTTATAAATAATTGTTTTTATTATTAATTATATGTATGGGAGGGTGTATACACAAGACTGCAAGTGCCCACAGAAGTCCAAGGTGTCAGATCCCCCTGGAGCTAGGATTACAGGCAGTTTTAAACTGCCTGATATGGGTCTGGGAATCGAACTCAGGTCGGCAGGAAGAGCAGCATGTCCTCTTGCCCAATCAGCCATCGTCCCAGTCCCCTGAAATCTTTTCCTAGCCTCCTGATCATCTTCATTTTCAGTCATTAGGGAGTTGTAAACTTTTTGAGGAGTCATGGTGGCTTGATCTTATCATATTTTGTTCTCACTTGTTTCCTAATTTTCCTTTGTATTGTGTGTGTGGTTTTTTTTTTTTAAGTGGTTTATTTTATGCAAGTTGTCAAGGTGAGTTGTCTTCACATAGGCTGATGAGCCCTTGTATAAGCAAAGTGAAAAATCATGGCAACAGTAACAGATAGAATGCTTGGCAAAATCATAAAAGCCGAACGTGTGCGAGGAGATGGGAGGACTCCCTCACACGGGTCTGTGGGTGTGGGAGATGGGAGAGTCACTCAGAATCTGCTCCATCTACATCTCCCTAAGGACACCCATTCCCCTACCCAGCAATTCCACTGTGGCATGCTATGAAACGGTTCTGCATCCAAGCTTCCTTGCACATGTTGGAAACTAGGCAGCCACTTACACATTTTTAAACAAGTCATAAAGAGACTATTTGAAAACATGTAATTTTGAGTGATTACAAGAACAATTATGTCTCAGTATTCTTCCAGGAGTGTTTCCAGGAATGTCTGGGGTTATCCAAACCTGCAAAGACTCAAGTTCTCTATCTAAAAATGGTCTAGTGTTTTCCAATGGCCTGTACCTGTCTTCTCGTGTACTTTAAGTAATCTAGACCACCTGTAAAACCCAGGGTAGTGCAAGCGTCTGTGTGCATCCATCCGCACCACGCTACCGTGTTCAGCAGACAAGAATGAGCGAAAGAGGACTAAGCATGTTCACTACCGACTCTGTTCCCAAATATTTTCAGCCTGAAGTTGTTTGATTGCATGGTCAGAGAACCCACAGATACAGAAGACGGACTGTCCAGCTAAATGTATCAAGGAACTATTGTTGTCTATTTTCCTTCAAAAAATCAACTGTCTCTTTTTAAAAATTTATTTCTGAGATTGTAATATACTTACATCATTTCCTCCCTTCAAGCCCTCCCACATACCCATACTTTTTCTCTTTCAAACTCATGGCCTCTTCTTTCTGTGAGTGTGTGTGTGTGTGTGTGTGTGTGTGTGTGTGTGCCTGTGTGTCTGTGTCTGTCTGTTTGCATGTGTCTGTGTGTGTTCGTGTGTCTGTGTGTATCTGTGTGTGTTTACATGTGTCTGTGTATATATGCGTGTGTGAATGTGTCTGTGTATGTCTTTGTGTATGTGTGTGATGTGTCTGTGTGTGTCTGTGTGTGTATGTGTATTTGTGTATGTGTGTGTAAAAGTGGGGGGGTACATATGCAAATGCATGCGCACATGCACACATTTCTAAATGGTACCTACTCTGTATGAGATTACTTTTATGTTTTTAGGGCCAACCATTCACAGTTTATTTTATTTTATTAATAAAGTAAATTTCCCATCTCCAAGAAGATGTCCCCACACCCCTACACCCATACACACACAGCCTGCTAGGCCTTCCCACTCCCTGGGGCCTCAAGTCTCTCAAGGGTTAAGTGTTTCTTCTCTCACTGAGGTCAGACCAGGCAGTCCTCTGCGGTTTATATGTTGGGGAGTCTCAGTCCAGCTCATGTATGCTGTCTAGTTGGTGGCTCAGTGTCTGAGAAATCTCCTGGTCCAGGTTAGTTGAAACTGCTGGTCTTCCTAGGGGGTCACCCTCCTACTCAACTTCTTCCAGCCTTTTCCTAATTCAACCACAGAGGTCCCCAACTTCAGTCCATTAGTTGGGTATAAGTATTGGACCTCTCAGAGGGCAGCCATGGTAGGCCCTGACTGTTAAGTACACAATAGCATCAGTAATAGTGTGTGTGTGTGTGTATGTGTGTGTGTGTATTTGTGTATATATGTGTGTGAACACATTTATAAATGGTACCTACTGAGTCTATGTAAGATTACTTTTATATGTTTTCAGAGCCAACCATTCACAATTTATTTTAAAAACCCTTAAGCATCTCTTCAATGCTCCACTTTCCCACTGATTCGATGTATTTATGTTTGAATGTCTTTTATTACTCTATTATATCTCTATTGTAAAAATCTGCATATAGTGAATTTATAAAATTTGGTTTTCTTGTAACTAAAATAGTTAAGATTAATTTTCCATATTTAAAAATTATCATTAATTTTTAAGTAGCAAATAAATTGTCACTGATTCTGTTATGTTAATTACTACTAAATTACTGTTTATTAGAAGAAAATGCATTACAAATGGTAATAAGTAATTATTAAATATATAGTTTTATCATGAATTAATATTTTAGTAGAAATAACAGTCAGCTGATGTTTTTCATTGAGTTTATAGACTCAGTAATAATTATTGTTTATTTCTGAAGTGAAACAGTTCACTGCGGATTAACAGCAGATAAAGGGCAGATGGGTGGTATGTGGGGCTTACCTATAGTATTAGTGGGATTTTTAAGCAGCAAAATCTACTATAGACACCTGTTTAAATAAGTCAAATAAGCACATGGTAACCATGAACGAATGAAAAGTGCTGGCGAGTAACCAGGAACTGGGGGCCTGAGTCCAAGTAAAAAATATGTGTGGATTTATAACATCCAATAATCTTTTCTCAATGTGAAAGAAATGTTCCCTCTACAAACCTGAATAAACACTCAAGAAAATATAGAGCATACGCTCATTTCCAATATTGTTCTCTTATTCAAAGTGTGATGTTAATCTGTAGGAAGTAAACCTGGCTATATCCATAGGTTTCCCTATTAAAACCAGAAATCATATGGGTGGGTCAGGACAAGGACCTAGTGAATAAGAGTAGCTCTTCTTCTTCAGGACAAGGTGTTGGTCCTCAAAGCTGCAGTTTCCCAGGCTTCCTAAGTGATCAAAGACCAAGACATCCTCAGGAGTTCTTTGCCTAGGTGAGCTATGACACCAATGTGCTTCAAAGCTTCTCCGTACCTTTTTATGTGTTTTTCTCTCACAGGATTCATGGGAAAGGGAGTTGTGTTTTTTGGCAAATGAGAGACAAAATAGGTGAAATCGCACGCTTTTAAAAAAAGGCCTATAAAAGCCTTTTCAGTCTACAAAGGATTTGAATTTAAAGCACTCATAGGTCAACCTGCCACTTGTAATTCCATCAGATTACAAATCAGTATTACATGTGTATGCACACACAGGTATGCACACGTATGCATACATAAAAATGTGCACACGTACACAATACTGGGCTTGGGAGTGAGAGCTAAAGTCAGTTTTCACCAAAAAGCAAACATAATTGTGTTCTGTTATTAAAATGAGGTCTTACTACGTAGGTCTGCTAACCTCAAATTTTGCAGTCCGCCTACTTCATTCCTTCAAAGTGCTAGAAGTGCAATAGTGAGCTACTTTGCTGAGTAACAAATACTTTCAGCTTAAAAGATGGGGAAATGGGGAGGAGGTGAAAAGCTCTCTGGAATAAACACTCCAACACTAGTGAAAGTCACTGAAGATGTCACCAGTGAGTGGCCTGAAGCCCGGAGAGCCACAGAAAGGTTTTGGTCTCAAGTCTAGCTTGCATCCTCACTTTATACTCTAAAACCACAAGGTGGGGTGAGCAGACAAACAAGTGAAACCTCCCAGGTGCATAAGTGGAAGTTGGCTTTTTGCTTCTCAAAGGCATATCATGTCTGACAGTTGACTGGTCTAGGCTTTTGTGGTCAGGTTGCTAAGGGCAATGACCTACTGTTTTAGCAATTTCTCTAGTCATTCTGTTCCAGGTAGCAAGATGAATACACGCTTGGAAATAAGCAGCACGGAGAGTGCTTTAAGCAAATCATTAAATAAACCAATAAATCAGTGTCTAATGATTGGCCTTTTCTACCTTATTCTACTTAAAAGGTACATGTGATTCCTTGGGCACATCAGTCATAGAAATTGGAAACTGGCTACTTTAAATCATCCATATTCAGACATTAGGGTATGTATGTGCACATGTGTCATAGGTAAGTGTGTGTTCGGGTGGGCATGTGCATGTAAATAATAAGGGAAGGACTAAGTGCAAACACTGTAATCTGAAGACCAGTGTCTTGAAGCAAAGATTTCCAGCAGGTCTGCATAAAATAGGTCAGTATGTTGCTTTCTTCAGCCTTTAAGGCAGACATATTATGGAATGAGGTGATATGGGAGAGACTGGTAAATCAGATGCAAATCATTGGTAAGTCCTATAGAAAGCACCTTTCACTTACATTAAAATACACAGAGTAGCACATCCATAAATGCTTACAGCAGTCTTCTTTATACCACAAGAAACTGGCAGCAAATGAAATATTCATGAGAGCAAAGCAAAATTGCAATGTATCCAATTAAACAAATATTATAGCAGGATTAAAATGGATGAACTTGACCTATGTCTTCCAATATAAATACGTCTCAGAAAACTAGCAATAAAAACTGAACGCTTGTTTGCATTGGTGGGATGGTTCAGCAGTGAAAAGCACTGGGTCCTCATTCGGAGGACCTGGATTCAATTCCCAGGACTCTCAGGACAGCTCATAACTATCTGTGACTACAGACCCAGGGAATCTGACTCCCTCTTCTGGGCGTTGCAGGTACCTGGGTCACATAGGATGCCAGACATACATTCGGGCAAAACACCCACACACATCAAGAAGAAAGCAAACGGCATGTTGCCAAAGGATGCACACAGTAAGATGTGTGGAACACGCCTGCCGCCAAGGGAAGGAAGGGGTTGAATGAGATTGAAGAGGAGAAGTACATTGGTAACAGACACCAGGAGAGCACTCTCTCCTCTTTGTAGATGTGTGGGACCTTGTAAGGCTTGTAACCTGGTTGAGCAAGGCTTACTCCAGAGACCCAGTAGAACATTCTACAAGGGACTGAACCTGTGAGCCATGCTCCCAGACTGCTGACTCCTCAGCCCCATAATCCTGCAGGCATCAGTCACATATGGCCGGCCACACCCCAGACCATAGGTGTGTGGGTTCATTTCTGGGTCTTCAATCCTATTCCATTGATCTACCTGCCTGTCACTGTACCAATACCATGCAGTTTTAAACACAATTGCTCTGTAGTACTGCTTGAGGTTCAGGATACTGATTCCCCCAGAAGTTCTTTTACTGTTGAGAGTAGTTTTAGCTATCCTGGGCTTTTTGTTATTCTAGATGAATTTGAGAATTGCTCTTTCTAACTCTATGAAGAACTGAGTTGGGATTTTGATGGGGATTGCATTGAATCTGTATATTGCTTTTTGGCAAGATGGCCATTTTTACTATATTAAAAACCCACAAGCATGGAAGATTTTTCCATTTTTTGAGGTCTTCTTCGATTTTCTTCTTCAGAGACCAGATCTTTCACGTGTTTGGTTAGAGTCACACCAAGATACTTTATATTGTTTGTGGCTATTGTGAAGGGTGTCATTTCCCTAATTTCTTTCTCAGCCTGCTTATCCTATGAGTATAGGAAGGCTACGATTTGCTTGAGTTGATTTCATAACTAGCCACTTTGCTGAAGCTGTTTATCAGCTGTAGAACACCAAAAGCTTATGCTCTAAGATCAAGAATTGACAAATGGGACCTCATAAAATTACAAAGTTTCTGTAAGGCAAAGGACACTGTCAATCAGACAAAACGGCAACCAACAAATTGGGAAAAGATCTTCACCAATCCTACATCTGACAGAGAGCTAATATCCAATATATACAAAGAGCTCAAGAAGGTAGACTCCAGAGAGCCAAATAACCCTATTAAAAATGGGGTACAAAGCTAAACAGAATTTTGACCTGAAGAATTTTGAATGGCTAAGAAGCACCTTAAGAAATGTTCAACATCATTAGTCTTTAGGGAAATGCAAATCAAAGCAACCCTGAGATTTCACCTCACACCAGTCAGAATGGCTAAGATTAAAAACTCAGGAGATAGCAGGTGTTGGCGAGGATGTGGAGAAAGAAGAACACTCCTCCACTGCTGGTGAGATTGCAAGCTGGTACAACCACTCTGGAAATCAGTCTGGCGGTTCCTCAGAAAACTGGGCATGACACTCCTGGAGGACCCTGCTATACCACACCTGGGCATATACCCAGAGGATTCCCTGGCATGCAATAAGTACACATGCTCCACTATGTTCATAGCAGCCTTATTTATAATAGCCAGAGGCTGGAAAAAACCCAGATGTCCCTCAATGGAGGAATGGATACAGAAAATGTGGTATATTTACACAATGGAATACTACTCAGCAAGTAAAAACAATGAATTCATGAAATTCTTGGGCAAATGGTTGGAACTGGAAAATATCATCCTAAGTGAGGTAACCCATTCACAGAAGAACACACACAGACTGCAGTCACTGATAAGTGGATATTAGCCCAGAAGCTCTGAATAGCCAAGGCACAATTCACATATCAAATGATTCCCAAGAAGAAGGAAGGAGAGGGCCCTGGTCCTGGAAAGGCTTGATGCAGCATTGTAGGGGAATACCAGGACAGAGAAGTGGGATGGGTTGATTAGGGAATGGGTGGAGGGAAGAGGGCTTATGGGACTTATGGGGAAAGGGGAACCAGGAAAGGGGAAATCATTTGTAATGTAAACAAAGAATACAGAAAATATTTTTTAAAAATTATAAAAAAAAAAAAGCTATGGGGAAAGGCCTTCAACTTCTAGCCTTCTCTCTAAAGAAGTTAATGAGACACAATGATGTCACAACAAATGAGTGGGTTGTATTACAGTGTAACCTCTTCCTTTTGTTCAAAATGTCACATTTAAAAGTTCTGTTTCACTTCTTTCAAAAGTTCAAAATTGTCTCATAACAATGGTGATTCTGGAATTCCAGTTATTATCTTCTTTAAAGAAAATTTGCTTTTCCCCATTTGTCTTTATCAACAATAAATAACATAGACACACATTTTCTGTGGTTAAATGGAAGGAAAGGCATATCTCTGTTTCTAATAGGCAATTTTTCTTAAAATCCGAGGCCCCAGTAGACTCCACATTAAAATGTTCTTGTTTTATTAAAAAAAAAATTGGTTTCATCCAAAAATCTGTGCTTTAAATGATCCAAATGGATGAATGGGCATCAGGCCAAACTTCACTTAAATTTACTCAATTGAGTAAACCTATTATTTTTGCCAATATTTTTAAGTTTGCTGCAATTCAATCTTTAGAGCCAAGAGATCAAGCAGCATGAATAGTAATCTCTGATGCGCACGCCTAGAAACAGTCTCAGGTGTTAATTTTATCTCCAATTCTAAAACAGAGTCAAGCATTTCAAACAAAAGCATTCATGAGGAAGCTGAGGGAATTGTGAGAGGGCGCTGAGCTTCCTTAACTGGAACTGCAGTCAGGGCCAGGATCACAGCCCAAGCTGCCTCACAGACTCACCGAACTCTGCGAAGACCAGGAGTTGTGGGCAGCTGGCCAAATTATCCTGACAAGTCTCGGCTATTACCTAATTACCCTCATTCATTTTCCTTCTAAAAAGCTAGGGAATTCCCTCCGTTCTCTGCCCTAATGATATCAGAAAAGGGACCTAGCTTGAGTCACATAGATGGTTTGGGTAGGAATACACTTTGAGCTTTGCGGGGGGGGCGGGGGGGCTGCTAGAAGCTGTGGGTAAGCAACTGTAAGGTTTACAGAACTCTACTCAGTAGATTCCTGTCACACTATCTGAAATTTCCATCTAGGGTCTTCGGGTTCCAATACTGATTTGGGAGATTGCTTAGCACACCATAACTTGGTGCCTTGTAAGAAGAGGGGATTCCCTGGGGATGAGAGAAGGGGCACAGGATGGGTCAGTTTGGATGAGGAAAAATACAGAAAGTTATACATTATAGCAGCTGTAACTAAGGTTCTGCAAGAGAACAGAACCAATAGGGAGGCCGATCTATGGAGAAGGATGGGAAAGACGTGGGGTGGGGGTGGGTAAGTTAAGAAATTCACTGTGAGGAATTTACCCATATGATATAGAGACTGGGACATCCTACAAACTGTCTACCACATGCAGAGACAGAGAGAAGTTGGTGGCATAGTTCAAAGGAGTCTAAAATCTAACACCGAGGTGAAGAGTATCCTAGTAAAAATTCGAGAAGACAGCAAACTCCTTTTCCTTTCTTCTTGGGTTAGTTAGTTCCTTAGAGACTTGACTGAGGTCCGCTCATATGTAGTGTACCATTCGGATGCTAGCCTTGGAAAAATCCTCACAAACACAGTCCAAAACAAGGTTTAGCCAAACATCTGAGCACTCTATGTCCAGATCATTCAGATGGACACGTAAATTAACCATCACACGCAGCTGCAACAGAGACTTAACCAAGAGAAACCACTGGGATGCGGGGTGCCTGGGAACAGATATCGAAGCCTGGGGTGAAGAAGCAGCAACCCTCATCTTCACTCCTTCCAAGTGATCAGTGATATAAACCTGACCTAGGGAGTTGGACAGCACTCCACGCGGGGACGGGTATTTGGAGGCCCAAAAGTAGGTTCCATCAGAGCCCACCTGCAAATTTTCAGGCTTACCAAATCTGTGGAACCATTCCTCTGATTGTATTAAAAGAAACATAGATCAGAAAAGCAAAGATGAACTTTCAGGAATAGCTGCTGTGAGTGTAGATTTTACCATCCAATAGGCTGGAGGCACAGAAGAAAGAAAAGAAATAAGGACAGCTGGTAATTACACAGACATTAGTCCCTGCTCTGTCTCTGTCTCTCTGTCTCTGTCTCTGTCTCTGTCTCTGTCTCTGTCTCTGTCTGTCTCTCGCCCTCATTCTCCTGCTAGCCATAAGAAAAGTATGCCCTCTTTACCATGATTTCAGCCTCACCTTGGGCCTAAAATAGCAAGACAAATAGACCATAGACTTAAATCCCTATGCCTATGAGGCAAGCGCATCTTTCCTCCTGTTTCTCACTGCTATTTATCGCAGCAACAGAAGTCTGGCAAACTAACCAAAATGCATTTTGTGACATGGAAGAAAAGGTGCAATGAAAAGTGTCCATCAGCTGAAAGATTAGTGTTTCTAATACAAGCTAATGTCCCTGCGGTCCCTTAGATTCAGTCCCTTCATCCCTAGTACACAGACAATAACCTCTTAGAATGCTCGGGAGGGTTATTAGAATAACCAATGAGTAATACACACGTAACCCAGTGTCATTGTCATAAAATATACAATAAAAACCCCATAAAACTGAGAGTGTACACCTTGTAATCATTCCATACTCCATGGCTAATATCCAATGCCTATTTCACAGAGAACTGATTGTTTCAATGACACATTGATTAGTTGCTTTGCTATGGAAACAGAAATGTAACGCATTGATCTTTTGCCCGACCTCATAACCACTGGCAATATTAACAATTTAATGCAAATAATCTCTCAAACATGTGGGACTTTGCCACGTTTTCCTGTTGTGAATTTGTTGAAGAAAGTAGTTGCCCTGACATTCACTTTAACAAATGCTTTTCTTCCTCATGTGACTCCCTTCCCTAATGTCAAACTGCCTGTTCCTCATCTCTCTGGCCAAAAACACAGCACATCCTACATGTCCTGGCCACATAAGATTTAACAGTCCACAATCGAGTCTTTCCAGTAAGACCTTGCTTCACAGGATTTCTTTGAACCAGTGAATCCGCAACACTCTGGAGGAAGTCTACGATAATAGTATCCATGGAGAGCTGAAGAATGCTTCCGACATGATTGGAGTTAAGTCCATACTGCTGAGATGACTTTCCCCATTAGGAAACGTTTGTATTAGAATGACCTCATCCCAGAATGCTTTGCAAGCTTAGGGTCCTGTACAAGGCATGACTACACTATAGAAATCTGTACACAGGGATGCCTGCTAGGCTATCCCAGTTCAGTCACTTCTCATTTTCAGTGGAAAAAAAAATGGTCTGAAGATGAATTATTCTGAATACAAATGTAAACAGTAAATTAATCTAGTGGCTGTGTTGATTTGCTTATGCTAATCCCCAATAACAAATAATCACAAATATAAACCAAGATTTATTTAAGACTGCATCTTAATAGCTGAGCAGTTAAATAATGTGTCTTAAACTTCTACCCTAACCTGGCTATCTCCCAGCCCCATGCCATGATACTTGCATATCATTGTTTATCTGATTCTTAGAACCTCTTTTTCATTTTTCCAATTCCTTCATCCTCTCTGTGGATCAGACTTCAGTACTTCCTCTCATTAGCGGACATCCCACCCTCTTCTCTCTCTTCTGCCCAGCCATTGGGTGATCAGCATTTATTGACAAGGCAGAGAATAAATAGTAACTGTTTACACAAACTTGAGACAGGATATTTTTGGTATAAGTACTACAATGCCATGTCTGAATTTGAAACAAGATATGAGGGCCAAGAAAACAGCATTTAAATAACCCAAGGGTAAACTTCACACAGCATAAATAACATTATGCCTACAATTGTCAATTTATGATTCATGTATTTACATAGTTTGTTCTGATCAAATCTGCTGAAATGTGGTTTTGGTCTGTTGAACTGAATTTTTTAAATCTTATCTTTATATTGTATGCTTTCTTAACTGCAGTTTCCTTATAGTTCAGTTTTATTCTTCAACCACAAAACTGTATAGTATTTACTTTATCAAAAACAGTTTACAACTTGCTGGTACATGCCATTCTCCTTTAAACAAATGCAGACAAAGCAGCTTTTGAAGAGCAATTTCTCACCTGCAGCAGAATGCAGATGGAATCAGGCTGCCCAGGAGAGTCTTCAGCTCTGCCAGTCTCTGCAGTTCTAGTAATAGCTAGTTTTCCTACAGGTGTATCATTCACTTTGGTGATTAATCCAAAACATTTAGATCTACAGCTGGCTTCCTCTCTTACTGTGAGATGGTGTGGGCTCATAGAATAAAGAGCATTTTAATAATAGCCTAATCAAGATATAATTAAGAAGGGTAATTGGGTTGCAAAAGAGTTCCACAATACACATCAAAGATAAACTACAGATATTTTCTTACCACCTGCTGTTCCCCTCCAAAGCACAAGTGTGATTCCTTTTTGGCATAACTTTGATCTCCAAACCTACTTCTGACAACTGCCAACCTCCTCCTCCTTCCAGTTCTCACTAGACGTACCGGGTTTCCTTTATGTTTTTCTAGATGATCATGTCACATCTGTTCGCGAATGCATATTTTCCAAATTGTAGCCAAGCAAATTTATCCAAGTTTTTCTATTTAATTGTGTTAAAATATTGATTCTTTTTAAAGATTTGTTTATTTTTGTTATGTGTATGTGTGAGCATTTGTATTTATATATGTATACATATGTGCACCACATTCATGTAGTGCCCTCAGAGGTCAGAGAGGGCATCAGATCCCCTACAAAGAATGTTGTAAGCTACCATTGCAGTGCTGGGACTAGAACTTGGGCCCTCTTCAAGAACAGTAAGCACTCTCAGACAGTGAGCTATCTCTCTAGCTTTAGAAATTGTTTTAAGGGATGGAGGTTTAGGTAAAGTAACATGTGTTTCTAGTATGTAAAAAGTGCTGAGTCCGATCCCCAGGACCACAAGAAAGAATGAATGAAAAAAAAAAGAAACAAACAAGCAAACTTCTTTCTTTTTAAAGTGTAGACATGCTAGTTTAAAGAACCATCCATTCAAATAACTCCCAGGCTGTGGGAACTAGATGCCCTGAGTGGTTCTCAAAGGCTGAATGTTTGCACATAATATTAAACAAGTCATTTCTCACTTCAAGCTCAGAGTAAGAAATGACATCACAGTCTGCGTTCCTGGGGTGTTTCCAAAATGTGCTGACCCACTGGAAGTTTCCAAATGGCTTCTTGGGGTACTGCTAACGACCATCTGGCTAGCTATAGATAAACAAGTTTCAACATATGGACTATAGTGCATGCACAGCTTTCTACTCCACCAGTGCAGAAAATTGAGAAAAGGTCACTCTCTCGATATGAGGATGTCACACAAAACAAGTGGCACTGGGCAGTGGAGGCCTGCCCTGAGAGGAACAGAGAAGCATTAACTCTGGTCCCTTCCCTGCTCCTCACTGGACAGGCCATAACATCGAAAGCCTCCTCGCTAATCGCAAAAAGATATTTCAAAGTGCCAAATTGACTCTGGTTCTCCTCCACTTCCTTTCTCTTCCTCCTCCCCCACCCCTTCCTTCTCTCTTCCCAATAAGAAACATATATGACGCACCTGGCATATATCTGTTCCCTACATGTTGCTCAATAAAAAGGGCATATTGCTTGTCTTAGTGTTCTATTGCTGTGGAAAGACACCATGGCCAGGCCAACTCTCATAAAGGAGAGCATTTAACTGCGGCTGGCTTACAGTCTAGAGGTTTAATCCATTATCACCATAGCAGCAGGCAGGCAGATGTGGTACTGGAGAGGTAGCTAAGAGCTCTACATCTGAACCAACAGGCAACAGGAAGAGAAAGGTACATCGGGCCTGTTTTGAGCATTTGAAACCTCAAGACCCACCCCTAATGACACGCTTCCTCCAACAAGGCCACACCTCCTAATAGTGCCACTCCCTATAAGCCTGTGGGAGCCATTTTCATTCAAACCATCCCATTGGGAATGAAAATAATGATGGAGACACATGTTGGGAGAATAATGGAAAGTAGGGAAAATATCCTGGATGGGGCAGGGGTTGGGGGTGGGGGTGGTACACAGGCATCTCATGTATAAGACAGCATGGAAGTGTTTGGAGAGCTATGTATGAGTTCTGTATGATCCAGCGACCCCAAGAAAGTGCTATCACAGGTTGAATATTTACTGAATAAAGCTAAACACAGGGACAACAGTGCCCCAGTGTCTCTTACAAGAGCTTCCCTTCCCAAGCTCGGTTTCCCAGTGCTCAGCCTTGCCAGACGATGACAGCTGATCCCCTGAAGTGAGAGAAGAGATTAGTCATCACGCTCATTTCTCTCTAGAGTAGTCAATAACTATAGAGAAAATGTTTACCTCAATAATTTCTCTCAGTTCTTAGTCAAAGCCAAAGCTGTGCCTTTGGCGGAGACAGACTATATTGCAGGGGAAAGGCTAATTATTGGACATTTTCTCCCTTTCAAATGCTACCTTTTCCTTCCACTTGCCTTCTTTTGCATCTAAAGTGCAGTGCATACATGGGATCTGGATCCTGCAGCTACCATGGGGCAGAATGTGACACTCGGGCATTACGATCAGGCAGGATAAGAAGTTGGTTTGATCCATGATTAACAGATCTTAATTTTTAAAAGTAATCAAATACCTTATCTAAATTAATCCAACTATCTACCCTTAAGGTCCTGCCTTATGCTGGGATAAAGAAAACTCTCATTCTAGGCAATGTGCTGTGGCACTCCCTTCTGCATTGTTGACCTGACATAAGGCTGCTAGCACCCTGATAGCAAATCCCTTAAAATAAGAACTATGCCCCTCCCACCTTTGCCCTCCCAGCAGTGCCAATCCCAACCAGAGCAAGAGACAAGTGTTTATCAAAACAACAAACACTTTTTTATTCAAATTTTTTAAATTACTAAATAGACAAATGTCTACATTGAAATGTAAGTTAGAATAAACCTGTCAATTATGTTCTAGGATTTTTTTTTTTTGAAAATGTCTTCTAGATGTAAACTCAGACTGTCTTCAGACTTGAGATCCTCCTGCCTCTGCTTCCTGTATGTTAGGATTATAGGTGTGCACCCCCATTCCCACGTACCTGTTAGGGTTTTAGCAAGCAAGTACAAGCTCAGAGTATGCACTCCACCCCCATCAAACTTTGTAGAATAACATGTATGACATCAGACCTTTTATTAAAAACAATTACTTAAGTTACTTTATTACAGCTACAAATAACCTTTATTTGATGGAATGTAATAAAACATCTTCAAATTTAACAACATGTATCTGACATAATTGTTATTTAAATTATGAATATAAGTATATACGGTCACTCTAGCAAATCTGCAGCTCAGGAATTTGTACACACTTTGTTTGAAAGGACAGTGCCTAGCTCCCCTTCACAGGAAAGGGGCCCTTCCCTGCTTTCGTAATAAACATCAGTGACATCTGGGAGAAGTCCATAATCCACTTTGGAACTCTATTTTATCCTGTGAGAGGACAGCATCCTTAATTGTAGGAAAATAATATCTTTCAGTTCACTTTTTATCAAATAAAGGTTTTTATTCACACACCCCCTTGTAGACATGGGTACTCTTCCTATCTGTGCCTTTCCATCTCCTCCTCCCAGACTACGACATAGTAACATTTAAATGATACTATCCACAAAGGAACCCTTTCTGTTCCTTTACCTGTCCTAAATGTTGACCATGTTTATTGGTGGGAGGGGATTAGAGGACAGAATTCATCAGGCACACATTTGATTTAAGATACAGAGAACACAGAGACAAATTCTCTACGTGAAACAGAATGGTGTTCCAGAGTATTAACAATGGGGGGTTCAAGTGACCACTGATTCACACAATTCAAACAATCCTGGTTGGATGACCACGTTTACACTGTCTCCAGGAACAACCATTCATGGATATGTTATTGTCACACTCCCTGCTCATAACACACGGTTACGGACCAGCCCCATGGGCTCCCTGCACCCTTATAGAAGATGAGCGTAAACAACATGCCAATAATCATGTTAATATACAATGTGGTGAGGCGGCACTCACTCTTCTCCAGTTATTGTTCTCTCTCAGGAGTCTTCAGGAGTGTGAGGGCAAGGAAAAGCTTTATTCAGGTTTTCTGCCTCTCTCCATCCTGAGATCTGTTCCTGAGTTACACCATAATGATAAAGGATTTAGCCGTGGACATACACTGGTGGAAAGTCACAAGGACCCTGCAGAAAAGCCACAGTATTTAACAGAAGCTTTGAAGGAGCACTGCTCTGGAGGATCGCTTGGATTAGCGGATGACTGGTTTCTGTTTTCTAACATGGACATGCAACACATTCAACACTATGCTTACTGCGGTGTTTGCTTGGAAAGACACCCTTCTGTCATACCACAAAATGTCCTCTGTCTCATGAACGCTTCCTGAAGAGTTACCACAAAGCCTAGACTGGAAGCATGGGAGTTGAGCGTTAGGATTCCCCCCCCCAACTCTCATGGATGTGGACATGTGGAAAGCACCAGAAACTGCTTCCCTCCCCTCCCAGAACCCAGCTCTGTAGTGTGCTTACCGCAGAGATGACTGGCTGTCTGACACTGAGAACTATTGTCATTTAAACACAATATCACTGATCCACAGGAAAGAGAGAGAGAGGTTGCCATCTCCCTCAAAATACACTTTGTACAACAGATCACCCCTTGTCACATTTCAGCCATGCCAAGAAGACAGAAGCCGTGTTCCGATGTGCAGTCTCAGCCAATGGTTTCGTTGTTTCTCCCCCTTCTGCATTATTTCATCTCCAGGGTTCCACTCTGGATCATGTATCATGACCTTTTTCCCCACTGTGGTCAGAGTTTTGTCTACAAAAGAGAAAGACAAGAAAATTAGCCAGACCATAAGTGTGGGTTTTCATTTTGTAGTTGGCGAGTTTTTTTTTTTTTTTCTTTTTCATGGTAGTCAGTGAGTCCAATCACTAGTGACTTACAAGGTTTCACGAGCATCTCTAATGAGGAAGAAAATGTAATGTGCCTCTTTTTATAAATGTCAAAAGCTTTGTAAGTTACAAGCCTGTAATATATTTGAGAATGAGCCCCAGATAACCCATTTAGAAATCTTTTCTAATATAGATGTACCCAAAAAATGACTTTGCTTTCAAAAAAAACTTATAATCTTTGCAAAATAGGGTAACTTTTTTTTTCTACTTGAAAATAATGACTGTTAAAAGAATAATGCCAGGATGAGGACAGGTGGGGCAGTGTTGGGGTGGGAAAGATTTAAGCAAGGGTGGGGAGGAGGGAGAAGGAAGGGGGGAAGGGAGGCTAGGTCCAATATAAAGATGTATTTTTAAAAAAAGCCAAACAGAAAACCTATTTTATAAGCTAATTAAAATACAATTTTAAAAAAGATTTGAATAAAGGTACCTGCATGGATGGAAATAACATGTTCTAAGAAGATGTAAGTTGTTAAGTGAAAAAACAGCTCAGTGCCAGGCATAGGATACATCCCTGTGGATTTTTAACCAGGGTGGCTTAAGAGGCACTAACCAATACAGGCTACTGTCACTTCTGAGGTTGCTCTCCAAACTTAGAGATGATAAGACTGTGCTGAAGACATCGCATACTTTGTATGAAATCAAACAGGAACTAACCTGAAAACTTCTTCCCTGATGGCTAGCTTTCCTACTGCCAGAAGATACTGCACGGTCTACTGGTAAAGAGAAATCAATAGCCGTATCTAGTTATGAGTCCTAGAGTACAATGACTACCTAGCAAGGTGCCAATGATGGTCGTGGGGATAATCAACCACCTTCTGGTTGGATTTGCTCTATAGGAGGGCATTTATGTCACATACTCTAAACTGTTCAAAGACCGACGGCTTGGTCAGTCATAGATCTAGCCACTAGTGTTACTTTGCTAAAGGGACATGGTTTGAACTGCCCTTTAAATATTCATGTTTACACCCACAGATGAGTGCTACTGTCAGCCAGGGTCAGAAACGTTTTTGGTTTTGGTGGAAAACAGTTGAGCAATCACAATCAGTCAAAGTGTTGGGAATAACTATTCACTGAATTCTCCCCCTTCTGCAGCAAACCAACATCACTCTTTCCAAACGCAGGGAATGCTAAAGATGAGGGAAGAGAAGGGGCACAACAGCCGGGAGACGGGGAAATGGGCCATGAAACACTGTCCTCTGGACAAGGCGTGGATATTACACTCATGAACTTGTAGAAGTGTTCCTCAGGGGTCAAGGGGGGCTCATGAAGTTGACTGGCTACTGGGGGAGAAGTCGTATTCATTAGTTGTATAGCTTTCTCAAGCAAACAAGCCCTCACCCATGCTCAAGAAAGCAACACTAAATGCTGTGGGTCACACACACATAGGTGCACACACACACACACACACACACACACAAAGTGAACATGAAAGTGGGTGGGTTGTTGGGGACTTTGAAAAGAAGAATGCATTTGGCAGAAGGGTTTAAGAAAGAATAAAGGGGAATATAATCTCTCTCTCTCTTTCTCCTGTTTCCCTCAAGGCCTGTCTTCTAGACTCACAGAGGTGTTCTGGGTCATAGAGAAGTTTAAGCAACAGCTGAGGCCGAATTCATTCTCCTAGCACAGAACAACACTCCCACAATGCCACACTGTCACAGGCCCTGACTGACTACAGGAGCTCTATGTTTAGGAGCTGGGATAGGCAGGCACTCGCCCAGGACTGTTTCCAGCTTAGGCTCACTGCCCCACATAAGGTGTTCCTATATCCAAATCCCTTTATCTGAAGCTCTCATCCCAGCCCAGTCCTTCACACAGGGTGCAGCACCGATGGAATTTCCCTGTCGATAGACTCCATTTCTCCATAAGACAAAATCTCTGGCTTTGACCATCAACCTCACACAATACTTTGTGAGAACAATTGATGTATTTCAAATCCAAGTCCCACAGGCTTGTTGGAATGGAGACTGGAAATAAGATGTGTCCTCAACTAATGATGCTCCAGAGACATTTCTAGCCAGGGACCTTTGGTTCTTCTAACCCAGGGGAAGGACCACACCCAGCATTCTTTAACTCAATTTTGCTCCCATCAGTTCCTAAACTCTACTGAAGTGCTCCAGCCCAATGTCACCTGCAGAGTCCATCTTCCCTTATCACCCACTTGCTAGCCACGGTGACGATTCCAGGTTGCAGGGTGCTCAGACATCTTTAGCCTCTCTCAGTGTCATGGACACCTTCTTAGTACAGCTTCCCTGCTCCATCACAAACCTCACCTCTAACATTAGTCTCACAGCACAGACTCCTTCTGCAGTTAGTTAGTACATTCTCCTTCCATTGTGACCACCACAATCTAGTATCACTCCTGTCAAAAAACACACCTTGCTCCCTGGGCTAAACCCAACCTATTATTACTGAATACATGCTCCAGATCCCTCGCCTACCGCCATCTATACATGGGGCAACTATGACTGGACTATACCATCCTTCAGCACTGAGCAACCCCTATGCTATGTCCCCCACATCTTTTCTTATTGAAAGCCTACTACCTTGATAGCACTTCTTTCATGATTTTACCATGTAAATTATCTTTCAAAGAATGCCCCCAAGCCTTATTTTCTTTTATTGTGTACTTTCCTGTACTATTTGACTTGACATTGTGCTACCTGTATTTATTACCAACTAAGGGAAAAATAAAAAAAACAAAGGAAGGGGTAAAAAAGGATAGACAGAGCAAGGGCTGGGTCCCGTTAGAAAAGTCTGTAGCATTCCTGAGGCCCTTGGCTTTGATCCTTAACGTTGTATAAAAATCTGCATAGAACAATGTCCTTCCTACGATACGGTACCTCAATGCTAAATGGGAGGCAACCGCAAAGCTTGAAGCAAAGCAGTTCTTGTTATTACTAGTTGATGATGTAATGAAGACAAAACACTGAACTTGAACTTCAGGCAATTAATGATGAAGAAGAAAAAAAAATCCCTGTGAGAGACTTAAAAATGCCCAGGGTCTGGTAAGCTCTCTGTTTGCTTCTGTCGTTAAGGCAGAGACCCATCACAGACCCCCAGGATTGCAGGGGCCTTGATGTTTTCGTCCCAATTTCCCCTGGGATGTACTCCACTTCATTTCCTTTAAATTGCCCCTTTCCACAAAGGAAGCATGCAATCAGGTTGAATTCCAAAGCTGCAGCCTGAAGCCCAGAGCAGCAAATTGACAGAATTCATGGCAGAAACCCAAGGTTATTCTGCGAGAAGTCAGTGCTAAGAACCCCTGCAATTGACAGGGATTATAAGAGGTTCTTTAAAGAGAAAGACAAAACAGCCATCAAGGAGAAGTAGGGAGACAGAAAGGAGGCGCTGCTTCAAAACAATCCCATGATATTCTTTTATAGCTAAGTATTTTAGAAACTGCTTTTTAGTGCTATCCATAAATTATATCAAAGAACAAGTTCTCGTGACAAGGTAGCTAAAAAACTATTTGTGGCAGTTCAAGTCCGTGAGTAAAACCATTCAATTAAAGAGAAAGAAAGAACCCTTGCATGGTTACATTTTATTATTTCCTTTATTGAAACACTTGGGAAAGAGCGAAAGACTAAAAATTGATAGTAGTGAATTAAAATTACCAGTGCAACAGAATTCACAGCTTTTATCCCTGTATTCACTCCGTTACCCCAAGGAAAATTCGCCAGTGCCTGCTGGACTCCTGAGGCTCCGGGCATGCTGATTAAGAAAATAGGAAGGAATGGGTAAATATTTGAAAGTAACAACATACAGTCTAGATTGTTCACACAGAAAAAAAAAAGAAGGAAATTGAGGTGTAGAGGAAAAATCAGGGAGCCAAGAAAGCTGAGCAAGAAGCAAAAATAACACACACATGAACCCCAACAGCTGGATGGGAAGAAACAAGCTGAAGAAGTCATAAGGAGTTTCCCAGAGTCCTTAGGGTGGCCAGCAGATGTGTGGGAAAGTACTAAAGGTCTAAGGTTTTCTCCTTTACTCTGAGCTGTGGATTGGATGTCTTTGTTACTAATGACCAGTGAGTAATTATGTTATCACTCAGACTGGGTGAGTGTGTAACCCTAAATGTCACCCCAAGCTAATAATATCAAAGAACAAGTCAGCAAAACGTGAGCCTTCAAAAAGCAGCATATATCAAGTCAAACCAATTAGCAGCTTTCCAATTAGTGTTTGTTTGAATGTAACTGTGCCCTGTAGACCGTGTAGGTTCATACTCTGGTTGAATGATAAAGTATCACGAACCTCAACAAGACCTAAACCCACAGGAGTGTGAGCTTCCAGAAATAAGGCTATCACACAATCCTCTTTCCTCCCCTGCCATGCCTGGTGCCGTCTCTTGTACACAGATAGCCTTCCAGCATTCATTTCTAGAAATACCAGTGAGGAAACCATGCATCTAGCCTTCTGATTCTTCATACACAGCGCCACTGAATCAGTGTCCCCCCCGTTCTTTTTTGTTTGTTTGTTTGTTTGTTGTTTTTTTGTTTTTTGTTTTCTATATTCTTTGTTTACATTCCAAATGCTTTCCCCTTTCCCAGTTCCCCCCTCACCATATGTCCCATAAGTCCTCTTCCCTCTGCCCATTCCCCAATCGCCCCCCCTCCCATTTCTCTGTCCTGGTATTCCCCTACAATACTGTATCAAGCATTTTCAGGACCAGGGCCCTCTCCTTCCTTCTTCTTGAGAATCATTTGATATTCTAATTGTTTCTTGAGTATTCAGAGCTTCTGGGCTAATTAATACCCACTTATCAGTGATTGCATTTCATGTGTATTCTTTTGTGATTGGGTTAGGTTCTGATGGCCCTATCTACTAGATACAGAAGACATGGATCACTTACTTCTATCTACAGCAGAGTTTCCAAACCTCTCACCTTACAGGTGAGGTAAGTCTTTTCTGTGGGAGGCTGTTGTGTGCATTGTAGGGTAGCTGACCGCCTCCCTGACCTACACCAGATGTAGGTAGCTGTTAACATCCAGACATACTCCAGTTATGAGAACAAAAAGCATCTTCAGACGTTGTCAACCATCTCTAGGAGAAGAGGCAAAAATTCCTCTGAATTGAGAACCTGTTACCTATACTTAATGCCCAAATTCTTGGAGGCTGGCATAAACCATTAGTAACACTTTCTATGTCATATCTACTCTGATCTCCACTGTTTTCTCCCTCTAGAGTCTAGATCTTAGTCTGTCCTGTGCATAAGCTCCACGTCAGCGGCTCTACATAAAGGTCTCCTCTGGTCACTGTTAGTTATAACTTCATTGACGAGCCTCAAGGACGCTCCATCTGGGAAGTCTTCTCTGATTAGAATAGGCACTAGATACATCTCCTTCTCCTTTGAATGACATGGTTTTCTACATGTGACTTCCATCATTACAAATAAAAGGCTGAGTAATCCTGTGCTGTAGCAGATTCAGGTCGATGTAATGAAATATCATAAAGTGGTAGTTTATGAGCATGTTCTTTATGTTTAGAGACCACAAAGTCCATAATTGGTTTAATTTGGTATCTGGTGAGTTTCTCTGTCTCCTTCATAAACCAGTTCCCTCTGTTACATTTATAAGGGTTCTCATCCCACTCATGAATGCTCTGCCCTCATGACCTAGTCACCCCATAGAGTCCCCACATTTTGATACTGCTGCATTAGAGTCTGTATTTCAACATACAAATTGGGGGTGGCGACACAAATGTTCAGATCACAAAAGTATGCATGTATACTTTCTGTGTAGAAATACACGCACAACAGCAAGAACGATGTTGGATTTTATAAATTCGCCATAGTATATGACAGTCATATAAATAAACCAAATATGAATCTTCTAATATTGGGGCTGATAACAAAACTGCCTGGTTCTAAAATGGCTGCCAAGTGAGCTCTATACAATAGTTCTGACAGCAAATACATCCTAAAGTTGTTGGATACTTTTAGGCCAACGATCTTAACTGAATTGCTTATCCTGCATGGTTATAAATTCAAACTGAGAGAGATGTAATTGGACACCATAATTCTCTCTTAAATCAAGAGACAACAAACTATCACCTGGGGGCCAAATCCAACTGGCCATCTCTTCTGTAAATTAGGTTTTGTTGGTACACACCCATGTCCTCTTGCTTGCTTAAGTGGATGACAATGGCAGAGATGAACAGTTTCAAGAGAACTATGTGGTTTTCAAAAACTCAAAATACTGCTGGCCCCTCATGTAATTTGACTGACTCTGACTAGGACTCGTGGAAAACAGCACCCAAGCCTCGGCGTTAGCTGAGGATAGACAGGCAAGAATCCTTGTGCTTTATTTGAGCTGATTTATTTTTATGAAGGCTACAGTAGCATGAAGCTAAAAGCACTTCTGAACACAGACTTCCTGGGCTGAAATCCAACTCTATCAATCTCATCTGAATGACCATGGGGAAATGGCTTGATCTCACCAAGCTCTTGTTTTATCATCTTCAAAATGGAATAGGAAAAAAAAAGAAAACTATCCCATCATACAGTTTTGAAGATTCAGAGGTTCTAAGTGGAGTGTCTGAGAATGAATCCTCCATTAATGTGAGCTATTATTTTAAACAGGAAAACCTGTTCGAATTACCTTTAAAAAATTGCTATTCTTATACCTTAATTATCTGTGAATTTAATACCTAATCAGTTAAAATATCCTGTAGGTGAACCGATGAGGCCTCTAAATAGAGAGATGACCAGGACATCATCCGTACTCTCCTAATTCGCACACTGACTGCCGAATGGGACCCTTACCACTAGCCTCGACCTCTTCTCTGCCCTTCACACCATTTCCAAAGACTTTGCTCAAACACATCCTGCACTGTGTTAGTCCTAAGAAATAAAACAAACACAATTTCCCCTCTCTGGCTAAACCATCTGGTCAAAATAACCTAGCTATTTTTCCTAAGTAATAGCTGTTTCCAGGGGATACAGCAATACACAGACAGGTTACCCACCAAATACCCTGCTTTCTCCTACTTACCGATGCAAAGCTATTTTATCTAAAACCCTGCAGCTGTCATCAGTTCTCTTTAAACTGTCTTAAACCTTAAAAACCACCCAGGCCAAGCCCTAGAACTCGTATCACTGCCCCAGCTTTATTTCCTGTATCTGAGAATTTCCTGGGATTCTCATTGGATGGGGCTCCCTCTCCCACTGGACAACATATCTAACAAACTTAGAGTAAGGAAGACATCCTGGCTGTCTCGTTAGCAAGCTTGTGGTCACTGTTTCTAGCTCCTCCGTGTGGTAGCTCTTCACTATCTCAGACTAAACACTGCCAACAAGCAGATGTCTGTGATGATTATGGGTGTATGGGTGCATCTATTGGGATGATCCATTCCATGACTATGTGACCATAAGTCAATTCTCTTACATCAGTTACCCTAAGACACAAGTTAATTCCCTGAGAACTGGGCAGCCTGTAGCTATGGCCATGACAATTAATATTCTACAAATGCACGGGAGTAGATTATGGAGATAGAAATTTAAGTTATAAGTCTAAGAATTTCAAAGTCGGAGCAGGGAGGGGAGCAAATATTCATTAAGTGGGATCCTGCACATGTTGAAAGGCTCTGGGGATTGCTGATAAATGAGGATTCCAGAGCCAGATGTTACATGCTCCTTCTTAAATGCTGCCTTTTGTATGGTGAATGATCGCATGTGTGCAACAAGTATACACAACAGAAGTAGACGTGAATACTCTGATGCTATACCCAGCTCAAGAACCAGAATAGCTATGCTCTAACGACTTCCCATTCTAAGACAAGCACACTCTAGTATTTGGAAGACATGTGGTCCAAGGGTCGAGTCTATGCGGTATCTACACTTAGTTGTGACGTGGTGTAGGGCACGTCACTCACAAACAAGCTGGCAGGGAAGGCCCCTTGGAGACAGAGCCCTCACCCCTCTCAGTTCATCGTCTCTCTTCCCCCTCATCGGTGCCCAAGAGCATCTCCTCCACCAAGATCTTCTAGGATCTCATCCCAAAATCTCCTCCATGTAATTTGTTTTCTTTAAAAAAAAAAAGTCTTCACTTTACCTGCTCACCACCCGACCATCTTACCTCCCTCCTCTGTGACAATGTCAAATTTAGTAATAGGTGACGTACTTGCGAGACTCCTACATCCTCATCACCGTAGGCCCTTTGTAGTACATTTTCAGATCTTAACTCCCTCGCCCTCTGAAGTGTCTGGAGCGTGTCCCAGACAATGTCAAAAACTGCACAACTACAGCAACGATCAGCTCGTGGCTACCATGACAGGAAGCACTCCTTGACAGCTCAGTAGCAGTTAGAGCCTCGTCTCAGCATGTCATCTCCTGTAGGCACGGAGATTCCATACCAGAAAAGAATCACATCTGCTTCCTTCCCCCAAAGAGGCACCTCTCTGGGAACTCTGAGATCACCAAGTATGTTTCACGAAAATGGAAGTACAAAAGCAATTGAAATGGTGACGTCATATGAATTCAGCCTCACAGATGGGCATAGTGAGATGTTATTTATGATGAAAGAAATGGAGACTATCACCTCTCATGTTACCAGGCATATGAAATAAATTCATCAGCAGACCAGTCTTCTCTTCCCACGCAAATACCAACCTGTCTTGTGGGATTTTCAAACCTTATCCTGAGTGAAAGAAAGTATTCTGAATTCACATCTGATATCTGGTTGTTAATAATAATAATAATAATAATAATAATAGCAATAATCTAGCCACTGATGCACCGATGCAGGGGGTTTTCTCCAGCATTCAAGAAGCTTCATGAAAGGGGGAAGGGGATAAGAGGATGGTAGTGATAAATGACCTTACAGCACGCACTCGGTTCTCTCAGGCCTCTCAGCAAGTTTCAGGGCTTCGTGCATGCCTGCAGCAGAGAGCTTCCGGTTGATATTCCGGTACTGGCACTGGAGTAGGCTACGATAGGTGGTCCTCAGGTCCCGGTTGAAGAAGGCATATATAAAAGGGTTAATGAGAGAGTTTGCATAGCCCAGCCACAGACATGTCCTCTCCACCCACAGCGGAATGCAGCTACAGGAAGTGCCACAGATAAAGGGCCTTGCTGTGGACAAGAGGAAAAATGGCAGCCAGCACACCGTGAAGGCTCCCACAATGATCCCCAAGGTAGTGGCTGCCTTCTGCTCCCTCTTGAAGATGGAGATGTTTTTCCTTTCATGTTTGAGCAGTCTCGAAAGGTTCGCACACTCTTCCACCTCCTTCTGGAGCTTCACCATACCATTCAGGGAGATGACGCTCTCCGGCTGCACGCGTGGGAAGCCTGGGAACTTGTGCTTGGCTGCGCTCTTCCTGGCGGCCTTGTAAATCTGATAGTACATGAACAGCATGACCGACATGGGGATATAAAACGCCACTGCGGTGGAGTAGATCGTGTAGCCAAAATCCTGGCTGATCAAGCACACTTTGTCATCGTTCACATTCTGAGCCCATCCGAAGAGGGGAGGTAACGTGATGGAGGCAGAGAGAAGCCAGACCGACAGAATCATTTTGGCCATGCATTTCCCATTCTGCCTCACCGGGTACGTGAGGGGCCTCGTGATCCCAAGGTACCTAGCAGAGAGATGGAAAGATAAGAACTGAATACAGTCAGCACTAGCCACCCATGGAGTGCTACGAGCCAGGTCCTAGGGGCAATCCTCACAACAGCCCCGTGGAACTGTTACTTCCATTTTCCAGAAAGGTAAACGGAGGCACTGGTACCTTACCTGTACTTATTCCATGTCATTCCGTTGGACCGAACTACTACCAAGGTTTAAGTACCCTTTTGGTAAAGTTTGCCCGTGTTTTACTTACACCTTGTAGATTCTGATAACCCAAGCAGCCGAGGAGGTAAAGATGAATGGCCTACCCTCTCCCAGTGACCACCATCATTAAAACCAGGCAGGGCTAAGGCATCACTCCTCAAATGCCAAGTTGTGGCACATCTTCGCAGCTTAGTAAGAGGTCTGTCACACTAACATACCCACTCATCTCCACAGTCTTAATTCTGGCCAGCATTTAATGCCTTCTGATGTCCCCTTTGCAGCAGAAAGGAGGTTCACCCACAGGACGACAGGTTTGTGAGCAATCCAAGAACTCTTAAAATTTGCAAATGAAAGTAGGAAGTGATTATTTTTATTGCCATAAAATTTCCACCAAACAGCAACACCAGAGGATCATTCTTTGAAATTAAAAAGCAGCTTGCATTGTGCAGTTTTGAGATGGATCACAAATAAAAAGGGGCAGTTCTCATAAATGGTAGGGGGACCCAGTGTCTTCCACCATGGATGCTTCTAGAGAGATAAAGAATGGGTCTACGTTGTTTTGTTATGTCTTTTTAAATCAGGGATTAACAATGCCAAAGGGACAAAGCTGTCAGATAGACAAAAGCAAACATGGTGAGCTATTTGGCTAAAGGCTTAATATTTGTAAATATTTGGGATTTTTCTCTTGTATATTTAATAGTCTTGAGAAGAGCTTGTCATTCTGGTGGGGGTTTTTGCTTCTGTTATACACATAGAAGATAACACTATGGAAGCAAGTGTCCAGCTCGCTAACCAACAGCTCTTTTTCTGAAAGTTTTCAATTAGTAGTTAAAAACTATTTTTTTTAAAAAAGAATCTGCTAGTGTTCCTGATGCTTAAGCTATCCCACAGAAGCTCAAAAGTCGTGCTCTTTGTGGGTGAACATTATTGCATCATTGCGTCATTTACAAAACAGAGATGTGGTAAAAATAAACAAGTCAGATTTGCTTATTCACCATGAGTATCTATCTCTTCATCCTTCAACAGATATTCCATTTCTGGAACTGGCTCTAAGGATCTTAGAGTTGTCCAAATCCTTTATGTGGGTTTCACATAACCTACACACACACACACACACACACACACACACACACACACACAGAACTGTTGACATAAATCATACCTAGATGACTATGAAGATATAAACACTCTGTAGACAGTGTCTTGCCATAGTGTGATCCTGGCAAGAAGACAAGTCTGTACATGTCCAGGACAGATACAAAGCATGTAGGCTGTGGCTGGCTGTGTCTACCAATGGAGAAATCACAATACATTGTTACTTTGTGTTGACTGTATTAATATGTTGGCCATAATAATAGAGCTATTTACATACCCAGTAATTCATAAGTGGAGCATACAGCAGTAAATTAAAATGACAAAAATCTTTGAAAGCCGCACAGAGTACCATCCTGGGGAACAGAAGGACGGGCTGTAGCCATAGTAAGTAGAAAGGGGTTGTCTGTGCCTTCCAGGGACTTAGGTATCCATCCCACAGGTTCCTCATTTCACAGGCTTGGTGCCTCCACTCACAGTAAAAGTTACCTATAACCATGGGCTTATGAAGTTAGGACCATGTTTTGGCTACCGAAATGATAAAAAAAAAAAGACAATACCACACCCACCACGAAGGCCAGGGCACCCCCAAGAAAGACATTCAAGCATCTGCCGCAGGTACCTCTATGATGGGTGAGTTGTGATGGAAAGATGGGAAAGATGGAGTTTCAGTGAAGACATAGGAGAGAAAGTGAAGCCTAAGGGTTTGTACAGTGTGCAGAAAGTAGAACCAGAGACTCAACTGTGATGAGGGACAGGTAGGAGGAGCCTGTGTAACCACCTGAGGCCATACTGAGGCCCTGGCCAAGGCTGCTGCCAAGGGCCATGGCTGGGTCCATGTTTCCTACTGCAGCTGAAGACTGTGCCAATATCTGTGGCCCAAGTGAACACCAAAGGTCAAGTGGAAGTCCATCACTTGACTGCCACTGGAAACGTCTGGACGGCTGCGATGTTGCAGGGGTTGGGGGAGGGATACGTGTGACCTGAGTGTCCTGAGCTCCCACCGGAGGTGGAGTGGGAAGTTTCTGGTAGTTCAGTGGATGATGGATGTTTGTCATTTTATGAGGGTTGGATACAAGCCCTTAATGGTCTTGGTCAGGGAGGATACGAGGTAAAGGATGTTAGATTTAAGGAAGTCTCTATTTCTTTTTTTTTTTCCTTTCTTTCCTATCTAATATTGGGGGAAAGGGGTGAGAAAGGATGAAAAGGAAAAGAGAGTTATAGAATGATAGGATAAAAGGGTAGATTATTGAATCTGCTTTAGACTAAAAAGCATTAACAAGCCAAATAATTTACATTTGTATGGATTCTGTATAGATACAAAATTAAGATTTTTGCTATAACATACTACATATGTTTCAACACTTATTTAAGGAATTTGACCTATGCAACTCATTTAAAAATGTAATTAAAGTTCTAGTCCTTGAAAGCTAGTTACAAATTGTTTAGGATACTTAAGAAATGCAAGTTAGTATTTAGTCAATCAAACTTATAGTCATGTTAGATACTCATATAATTAATTACAAAACCATGCATTCTAAGTTGAATGGATAGTAAACAGATAGAAATAAGTACTGTTTGCCTATTCAGATATACTATAGATAGAGAGATAGTCTCCAAAAACCTCAGAGATCTACAGAATATGACATTTGAAGATCTTTTATTAATAAAGTCATTTTTTGACAGTGAGACATATCAACTCCTAGCACCAACCCTGAAGTGGAAATTTAGGGTCTCTTTGGAGACTAGGTTATGTCCTGTGATGTTTTTCTGTAAGCTGTCTTATGAGAGGATGTTTTGCTGAAGCAGACATGACATGTAAGAGGATGTTTTACTGAAGTTAACACATGAGAAGATGTTTTCCTGAGGAAGACAAATAAGAGGACGAGTGACATTTGGAAAGAGTATAAATACAAGAGTCCAATAGATAGTGAGCGATGCTCTTGCATTGGTTCGCCTTGCAATGCTTCACTGGTCTTTGCTGATGAAGCTCTTGCATTGATACACCTTGCAGCACTTTGCTGGTCTTTACTGATCTTTGTTTATCATGACTTCATAGAGAGGAACTCGTCAAAGAACTTCTCATGGTATTCCTGCTGCTTCTTGACACTTCCAAGGACTCATATTCAGTAGAACCACTCAGTTTCTTCTGAATCAAGACTCTGCTACTGATTCATGTTCAGTGTTTGATAATTGGACTGGATTGCCACTACTGATTCCCATTTAATGTTTTTTACTGAACTATTTATATCCTGACAGTGAATATTAGAATTTCCCTCAAAGAACTAATTCTAAAGAGGTTCACATCACTCTGGTCCTGTTAACCATGTTTCTCTCCTACCTCTGGTCAGTAGATTAGAAGGGATGTTGAAGTTTTAAGAGCACTTATTAAAGTAGATTTTGAAGCCGGGCGGTGGTGGTGTATGCCTTTAATCCCAGCACTTGGGAGGCAGAGGCAGGTGGATTTATGAGTTTGAGGACAGCCTGGTCTACAGAGTGAGTTCCAGGATAGCCAGGGCTATACAGAGAAACCCTGTCTCGAAAAACCAAAAAAAAAAAAAAAAAAAAAAGTAGATTTTGAAAAATCTAAGTCTACACACCCCCATTCCATATCAAAAGAATTGAAGAACCTCCTTATGGAGTGCTTCAAATGTGGCAAGCTAGTCACTGAGGAAGAACATGCCCTTGCCTCAAGTACAGATATCATGCTTTTTAAGCTGTGGACAGCAGGACATGGGATAAGTCTACAACCAAGCTTTTTAAGGACAAGATAGGCAAGTCCTTCATAATTCCTGCTTCACAGAGAAGTCTGTTAGATATACTGGGCCAGACGGCCAAAGATGATGCTCCAGTGACACAGAAAACCCTTGGGGGACTATCCAAGTAGCCAGAAACATCTGACATTTCTGTAATTTTTGAAACTGTTTGCTCTGCGCTCCCTGTTTACTCAAGTAATATTTACACTTCTCAGGTCTCTTGTGGTGTTGAAGACTAGATAGTTATAGTCTCACAATTAAGCTTAAGTCATTTGGGATTTAAGAAAATAATTTAAAACCTAAGAAGACATTTTTAGGTTGGTAAATACAAGTTATGATATAAAGTGAATTAGGTACCGAATTCGAATTCACCATGATAGAAAATAAAGTACCTTCCCCAAGGTTGCCAAATGCAAATGGACTAAACATAGGGTATATAATTCTTACCTGCTAGTTTTCAGAATTATTCATATTGTGTACCGTTAATTAATGTTAAAGAAAAAGCCCTTTATTGGACTAAGATGGGGGAATGTAGGTATAATCTCTTGTGCAGTGTGTAAAAGCATCACCGGTCAATAAAGAGCTGAATGGCCAATACAAAGCAGGAGAGAATAGGCGAGATTTAGAGGGAAGAGATAGGAACTCTGGAAAAGAGTGATGTGCAGGAGGATTTGCCACCCTGACTCAGGAAGTTGGACGTGTGATACTGAGGAGAGGTAACAAGCCACATGGCAGACTTAGATTAGTCTGGACAGGATAATTGAGTTATGAGCTAGTGAAGAACAATGCCTAGCTATCAGGTCAGTGGCATTTATTAATAAGTATAGTTTCTGTGTAGTTATTTGGGAACTGGGTAGACACAGAAAAACCCAAAGGGTTACAGGAAGCTATTCCCTCTGTAAGAAGAGAAAGGGGGGTGACAGGAGACTAGGTGCAGCCTTCGAAAGCATGACCCAGTTCCTCCAGCTACTCCCAGCTCCTGAAGTGTCAAAAAAGTTCTTGAAAGAGTGCCACCCTCTGGGGAATAAGCACACACCACACAAGCCTGAGGAGGACACTCCATACTATTGTAACAATGCTTTATCTGAAATTCAACTTTCAAGGAGCTTCCTGTGTATTCTCTGCTTTTCGCTGATGGTCAACCAAGAACAACAGACACACTGTGTGATAACTGATTGCTTGGTTGATCCTTGCAGGCATAGCTTGTCTAATGTAACACTTTAAGACTATAATTACTGAGCAGTTCCCAAGCAGTTTTGTGAGAAAGGGATATTTTTCAAAAATCTATGTCATATATTCCTAGTGTTCTTCTGTGTATTTGTGTGTGTGTGTGTGTGTGTGTGTGTGTGTGTGTGTTTACCTAGTAGATAGTCACTGTAGAGAATATTTCTGGTTCTAGTTGGTTTCTGCATTTTGATTACAAAAACTAAACAATGGTCATAGAGGAAAATAAACAGCTATAATAAAATGCTTCGCTGCAAAAGGTATATACAGAGAAAAGGGGGAAAAGGAAAATATAAATGGAAAGGAAATGTGAAATGGGAATTGTTTTATGTGGAATTATCCTAGCTGCAAGCTATAGTAACAAATATACGAAAAATCTTTTAAATAAAAAAAAAAAGACCCTGGAAAAGTACCTTAGCACAGATAGGAGCCTCAAGATTAGGCTGATCTGATCTTGCCATAAGGCAGAATGCAGTTGCTTCACTAAATGTACATATGAATCTGTTTTAACTTAACCAACCAATACAAGGTTCCCCAAAGGCACTGAGGTTGGTTCACATAGTTTGCCAGGTTATCACAAGGTGGCATGGGCAGATCACCTAACGTCTACTTACAGGGTAAGGGGTTTGACTTAGGAAATAAAACCTCCAGAGAGGCAATAGAATCGCTCAGGGCAAATTTTATTTGGATTCCTGCAAAATGAAAAAGTTAACACTCCCTGAGTTCACAAATTCTTAACCATTTATTAAATGCGGTTCAAGTGAACCTGCGTTTTCTTCACACACCCCTGGCCAGAGCAAGAAACTATTCCTCAAGCTAAATTGAAGATACAGTCTTTCTCCCAGGTAATATAGAGAATTCACAAATATTTGTGATCAGAGATTAACCAATGGAGTCCTAAAGGATATCTCAGAATGCTGGACAAGAACGTCTCTGCATACATGTTAGCATGCTTAACACACTTCAGGGGTGGAAGCCAGACCGTCGTCTGCCCTCAGTGCCCAAATCATGTTCCACAGACACTGCCCTGCTTCTGCTGCATGTTCTCAAGTTCTCAAATCACATTCTACAATGAAAAGGTTGTTGCTCCTGCCCTGGGCTTCATCTGGTGAAACTTTAGAAAAGTTAAAATCAACTGAAAGATAACACCCCTCAAGTGTTCCCTAAAGTTTCTGGATATAAAAGAAATAAACAGAAATCAACATCTTATATGTAGATGATTAAAAATTAAATACTATAAAGGAGACTATGTTATTTAAGAACTAGAGGTTTTAAATATTAGTGAAAGGCTTTAAAAAATATTCAATGCCACATAAAGAATTTATAATGCTATAAAAACCCATAAAAGAACACTTGAATCCATGAAGAAAATACTTTTTCTCTTTAATAAGAATATCTAGTACCGTGAATGTGCCAATTTTCTTATAACAAACTTATAAATCTCATACAGTCCAGGACTCGTGTTAACTTGACCAAATGACTTCGCAGTTTGGGTCAATGTGTAAAAATGGACGTGTAACCTGAAAAGGAATACCAAAGTGAAAGCTGTCCCACTGAAGCTGGTACAAAAGCTCCTGAAATAAATCGTTCTTACATAAAAGCGGGAAGGTGCAGAGCTGCGCCTCGATGGTGAAGTTCCTCCTTAGCATGCAAAGACCCTGCACTCAATTCCAAACACCACAGAAACTAAAAACTACAACACAGTAAACCCCATGAGTCACTGCTTCTTGGAGTTTCTGGTTAAGAGCAGGTGTGATGTCCCATAAATTGGTTGAAAATATTGGGGGTAGAGTGTACAATGCGACATTTTAAAATGTCAGTAATAAGAGGTTAAATATCCATGCATTATGATGACTTACTGGCAAGCAGGGTAAAAGCGACCCTTGGTTTTTCTCTTTTACCTTATTAAATACAATGCCAAGTAGGTCAAACATTACTATGCCAAAAATGAAACTGAAGACTACAATAAGAAAATATACAGATGCCTTCAACACAGCATGATGGAGTAAGCTCACACACAATACAAAATATTGAACTATTAATAATACATTTATAGTCTTTTTACCTTTTCTCAGATGATAGGATACTTTATTTAAGTTGCCAAATATAAATGTACTGGAAATTATGAATGTAACTCTTAATAGTTTTTACAATTGTTTCAAAATTATTTCTACTGTATGTAAATTATTATTAAAAAGAGCTCTTTATTAGAAAAAAGGGGAAATGTAGGCACAATGATTTTTATACACTATGTAAGTTTACCCTTTGAGCTATCCAAATGCTTATTTCTCTGCCTTTATATCTTTTAAAAAATATGTATCTTTAATCTTTTTATACAGTCCAGTCTTTATCCCCTTCCTGGTCTGCCCTCGAGAGTTCTTTATCCCATTCCTCCTCTCCCCCCCCCCCGCCCCCAACTCCAAGAGGATGTCCCCACCACTCCCACCACCTCCACCCCAACCAACCCCCGAACCCACTCCACCCTACCAGGCCTCTCCACTCTCTGGTGCCTCAAATCTCTCAGGAGTTAGGCTCATCTTCTCACACTGAGGCCAGACAGACAGTCATCTGCTGTATATGTGTAGGCGACTCATATCAGCTGGTGTCTGCTGCCTGGTTGGTGGCTCAGTGTCTGAAAGATCTCTGGGGTCCAGGTTAGTTGAGACTGCTGGTCTTCCTCTGGGGTCACCCTCCTCCTCAGCTTCTTCCAGCCTTTCCCTAATTCAACCACTGGGGTTCCTGGCTTCAGGCCATCAGTTGGTTGTATCTGTATCTGGCTCTTTCAGCTGCTTGTTGGGCCTCTCAGAGGACAGCCATGCTAGCTTCCTGTCTGTAAGCACACCATACCATCAGTAATAGTGTCAGGCCTCAGAGCCTCCCATGACTAGATCCCAAGTTGGGCCTGTCACTGGACCTCCTTTCCCTCAGTCTCTTCTCCATTTTTTGTCCCTGAAGTTCTTTTAGACAAGGAACAATTCTGGGTCAGAGTTTTTGACTGTGGGATGTCCTGTCTTTCTATTGGAGATGGATTCTACAAGTTCCCTTTTCCCACTGTTGGGCATTTCATCTAAGGTCCCTCCCTTTGAGTCTCTCCTCTCCCAAGTCTCTGGTATATTCTAGAGGGTCCTGCATCTCCCACCTCCCAAGGTTGCATATTTCCATTCATTCTGCTGGCCCTCAGGCCTTCATTCTTGTCCCCCTCTCCTCCCACAATACCTGATTGTTTTTCCCCTTTCCCCTTCCCCTTCCCCTTCCTTCTCCCATGAAGGTCCCTCCTTCACTCTGCCCCCCATGTTTGCTTTCTTCTCCCTTCCAAGTGGGATTAAAGTATCCTTCAGCAACCTACAGATTGGGAAAAATATCTTCACTCCCACATCTGATAGAAGGCTAATATCCAAAATATATAAAGAACTCAAGAAGTTAACTTCCACAAAAACAAACAGCCTAATCAAAAAATGGGGTAAGAGTTAACAACGAGTTCACAACAGAGGAATCTCAAATGGCCGAGAAGCACTTAAAGAAATGTTCAAAGTACTTAGTGATAAGGGAAATGCAAATAAAAATGACCCTGATATTCACCCTTATACCAAACAAAATGGCTAAGTTCAAAAATTTAGGTGACAGCACGTGTGTGGGGGGAAAGAACAACACTCCTCCATTGCTGCTGGGATTGCAAACTGGTACAACCACTCTGGAAATCAATCTAGAGGTTCCTCAGAAAATTGGAAGTAGTTCTACCTGAAGACACAGCTCTACCACTCTTGGGCATATACCCAAAAGATGCCCTACCATGCCACAGGGGCATGGGCTCCACTATGTTCATAGCAGGCTTGTCTGTGATAGCCAAAAATGGGAAACAACCCAAATGTCCCACAATAGAAAAATGGATACAGAAAATGTGGTTCATTTACACAATGGAATAATACTCATGTTCATAGCAGCCTTATTTAGAATAGCCAGAAGCTGGAAAGAACCCAGATGTCCCTCAACAGAGGAATGGATACAAAAAACGTGGTATATATGCACAATGGAGTACTATTCAGCCATTAGAAACAATGAATTCATGAAATTCTTAGAGAAATGGATGGAGCTGGAGAACATCATACTAAGTGAGGTAACCCAGTCTCAAAAGAATACCCATGGCATGCAGTCACTGATAAGTGGATATTAGCCTAGAATCTTGGGACACCAAAGACACAATTCACATACCAAATGATGTCTGACAAGAAGAAAGGAATGGACACTGGTGCTGGAAAGGATCAAAGCATCAGTGTAAGACAGGGAAGTGGGAAGGGGTGGATGAGGGAGCAGGGGGAGGGAAAAGGGCATGTGGGACCTTAGGGGGGTGGGGAACCAAAAAAAGGGAAATGAAATGTAAATATAGAATATATCCAATAAAAAAATTAAAAAAAAAAAGAATGAGGATGTCATGAGTTTTGCATGTAAATGGATGGAACTAGAAAATACCATCCTGAGTGAGATAACTCATACCCAAAAGGGCCTGCATGGTACATACTAAGAAGTGGATGTTAACCAAAAAACACAAAATACCCAGGATACAATCCACAGAACTCAAGAATCAGTTTACTTCTTATTTAAAATAGTAAATAATAACGGTGGTGGTGGTGGTAGTAGTTGTAGTGATGGTGGTGGTGGTGATGGTGGTGGTGGTGGTGGTGGTGGTGGTGGTGGTGGTGGTGGTGGTGGTAGTGATAGTGTCTGGAGAGAAGACTCTACAACTTAGAGCATTTTCTGATCCTACAGTAGAGGGCCACTCACTATTCATAGAATCTGACTGATGAACAACAAAAATTCCAATAAAATTGTTGAAGTAACTGACTGTGGTGGTTTGAATAGGTTTGGCTCCCATAAACATGTGTTTGACTGTGTGACCCACAGGGAGCAACACTTTTAGGAGGTGTGTTCTTGATGGAATAGGTATAGCCTTATTAAGGAAATGTGTCACTGTGGGGGTAAGATTTAAGGTCATATGTTCAAGCTCCCCCTAGTGTGGAAGAGTCCTTCCTGCTGGCTGCCTTAGGATCAAGATGTAGAACTGAGCTCCTTCTCCAGCACTATGTCTGCCTTCATGCATCCACACTTCCTGCCATGATGATAATGGACTAAAGCTTTGAAACTGTAAGCCAGCCCTATTTAAATGTTGTCCTTTACAAAAGTTGCCTTGGTCATGGTGTCTCTTTGCAGCAATGAAACCCTAAGACAATGACCAAAGATGAAAATACCAGCAGTCAATAAACACTTACAAATATGCAAACCTTTATTCATAATCAAAGAGAACCAATTTTGAGATTGGCATATACTATGATGCTTTCCCAAGGTGTAAGAAAGGCAAAATCTATACTGGAAAACTGGGGAAGCAGGAACTCCATTGCTCTGCTACAAGAGAGGGTTGAGACTGAGGGTGGAGAGCAATTCGTCAATTGATGTCCATGATTATCTATTTACCCTTTGGCTCAGCAATCAGACTTTGAAGAATTTGTTTTGAGACAGTTGTATAAAACCAAATTACTAATCTACAAACATGTTTACAAAAGACAGAGGGGGGGAAAGGTGCCATTTAACACTTTGACAAGAGATTACATAAATCAGCATGTCTCACACACCAGAATGTGATGTGATGTCATCAGTGATCCAAAGGCATTGTACACATATATATTGAATGACATGGAAACCAAGAAAAAAAGAGGGGATATAAAACAACATCTTGCCCTCTAGGATAGTAACAGATTATTATATCACACACTGTCTGGATGTTCATGTTAATAGAGATTTTATCTGAGTTGTACAGGTTTTGATGACTTTAAATTTCTCTTTACAGTGTTTGCCCTGAGAGGTTTTGCTTGCTTTTTTGCTTGCTTGCTTGCTTTTCTTATTCATTTTATATCCTGCTCACTGCCCCCTCCAGGTAGCCTCATCCCACAATCCTTCCCGCACTCCTCCCGGCTTCTCCTCTGAGCAGGTGGGAGCCAGTGAGTGTATAAAAATGCTATTTTTCACTATAAGAACAAAATAAAATATTTAAGATGATTCTAACATTCCTAAATAACCTAAAGGCATCTAACAACAGAGACAATCTAGTACATAAAATCCTTTGAAAGTGGATAATTAAATCTTATATTGTTTTATTTGATTAGCATGTCAAAGGTGTTTTATTACATTCACAGATTTGCAAAATGGAACTCACAAGTATTTAAAGTCCTATAATTAGCTATATTAAGCAATACTGCTATTCAGGGAAGTACTTATTCAAATTATACATTCATTCTCCCTAAAGCTTATATAGGATAAATATTACCTTCAACATGAAGAATGAAAAAAAAAAAAACAAGAAAAAAATCATAGGTGGATTCTGAATATTGTTAATTGTTAATATTTATAACACTAGCATTTAATTAGAAAGCAAGGTATTTTATGAAGCCTTCAGAAATGAACCTTAAAGTACATGCAAATGTTAAAATACAATTGGTCTCTGGGACAAAGATGCCAAAGTAATAAATAATTGAGAAATGCAAGCAACTCACATCAGGAGGTCAACTGAAGTAGGCGATTGAAAGAAAGAGGATTAAGGAGCTATAATCCACATAGAGAGGGACTGGAAACAAGCTAACTCCTCTGCTTGTCTCCTGTTCTAGCTGTATAGAAATGTAGATAATGGCCCTTAATTAAATGGCTTCTCCTGCACTTCACTGCCGCAGGATAATATCAAGAGTATAAGAAATGGGTGAAACTGTTCTAAAATAAGTTCACACACTCAGAAAGCCTCTTCTGCAGACTTCCTCCCTTTTGGGAAGAAAACTCCAGCCACAGGAGAGGTTCCCCCAAACTGGTCAACGTCATGAGCAGCTTCTGAAACATTAGGTTCTAAAGCCATCTTTCCCTTCCCAGAAAGTTTGAAGACCCAGGAACAACTGAGTAATTGGGGCTGTCTATATGGGGTCTTCACTGAAAACACTGGCAGGGTTCACAGGCACTGTACTTCTACTCCTGTGTCCCATCTCAGTTTCCAGTGATGATGACTGACCATGTTTGTAGTCTCAGCTGCTTCTGTCCAAGGACTACACTAAATGAGACAGTCTAACTCAAGTTGGCGTGGCTCGGGGTATGTAATACACAACAAGGTTTTGTAATCTCTTCTGCCACAGTTCATATTAAGAGATATAACAAGTGCATTTATGTCATAGATTAAAACTGGTGTGTGTGTGTGTGTGTGTGTGTGTGAGAGAGAGAGAGAGAGAGAGAGAGAGAGAGAGAGAGAGAGAGAGAGAATCTGGAATACAATTCTCCAAAACTACCTAACATTATAATTACTATCTCCTCTCTTCCGTTGCATGCCATACTATTTAAGACTTTTTAGTGTGTGTTTGTGTGTGTGTGTGTGTGTGTGTGTGTGTGTGCCTGCATATGTATGCACATATGTGCATGTACATATGGAGGACATAGGTTGACTTCAGGTGTGTCTTTGATAATCTTCCACCTTATCTTTTGAGACAGGATCTCTCACTGAACCCAGAATTTGCCAAATGGCTAGACTGCTGGTCAGCAAACTCCAGGGATCTGCCTCATCCTCATCAACTCTAGGGTGATAGAGACCATGACTGTCCTAGTTTCCTGGGTGCTGAAAATCAGGTCCTCCTGTCTACACACTAGGTTCTTTAGCAACTGAGGTATCTCCTAACCCCTATTTCAGACCTTCTAAATGCTGATTCTATTTTTTTCTATATGCAGTGCTGAGGCTCAAACTAAGAGTCTTCTGCATGAGAACAAGTGTTCCACTGTTGAGCAACATCCTTAGTCTTTAAATGCTTGATCTTAATATATAAAAATTGATCTCATAACCTAACAATGGATTATGACGTAAAGTTGGAGAAGTAATAGTTAGTGTTCAATAAATATATGGAAAGATGGTCACCACATATCAAGAAAGAAATACATGTAAAAGGACAATAAGATGCCTTGCCATTTAGAAGAATTAAAGATGATGATGATGATGATGATGATGATGATGATGATGATGATGATGACGACGACGACTAAAGTCCATACTGTTCTGTTATGAAGCAACTACAGTTCTCATACAGCACTGGTATGAGGGTCACTTGATCCGGTAACTTTGAGAAAGTGTTGCTGGGTCTGACCTATAAAACTTAGTAATATACATTCTCTGATCCAGTAATTCTTCTGGATAGGGAATGAAGCTTATCCAAGGTACCACATGTGTGTAAAGAATGTTCATAGAAGCACAAACTGCCCCAGGCCCAAATGAGGATATCTTACTCTACATGATAGAAGCGAGCACCGGGCTCCAAGTACAGTGGAGCTCTAAGTTGCAGCGTGCTGACAGAATGGGATTCTATGAAACAATGTGAATGAACCATCTCCAGCTTAGCTATTGGAACTTGCTTCCCACAAACACTGCTGAGCTAAATCATCCCAAAACAAAAGAAAGCACATACTTTAAAAATAGGCAAAACGAGTCTAAGGTGACAGAAACAGGACAGTGATTAACTGAAGGAAAGGGGTTTATGAATGGGTAAGAGATTTAAAAATGGAAGTTCTATAAAGTCCTATCTCTTTATCTAGGAATAGTACATACATTTCTGCACTTTCTTAAAAAAAAACAAATAAACAGGCTGTTAGGCTATAGTTTGTACAATGTTCTCTATGCATGTAAATAATGTTATTTTTAATTAAAAATTTAATTACTTTAAAATTAGTTTAAAAACACATGAAACCTACCATTTGACTTGAATCTACGTTTATCTGTTCTATAAAACCATTACAAAATGATATTCTGCTATTCCTTTATCCATTTCACCCATGTTTCCAAGTTGCAATTATGATTTAGAGCAGCAAACACTCTAAAATTCTTCCTCAAGTATTAATGCAGAGAAATAGAAGCAGTTTAAAAGAGAAGAAAAAACTATGACAAAATCCAACCAAGTAGGGAAATAGAATAGCAAAGCCCTCCTGTCTGAGAAAAATAAAGTATTATAGAACAAAAATTAAGAGCTCTTCTTTTCAGAGATACTCTGACTAAATTAAAACAAATCCGTCAAGTCTATAAACACTTTTAAGATGTATAGAGATCCTTCCGTTTTCCGTCTGCACCCAGAGCTGATCCCACGCCACAGCACTCCATACCCAAATACATCCAGGAGAAAACTGATCTCCCGGGAGTGCTGACAAGCCTGTAAACACAGGTAAGACCACCACTTCTGCTCCAAGGGACCCGACCAAAGCCCTCAGGACAAAGAAATGAGAAGCAGCCTGGTACAAGATCCTTCCGGTTTCTGTCTGCACCCAGAGCTGATGCCACAGCTCTCCATACCCAAATAACACCAGGAGAGAGCTGGTCTCCAAAGAGTGCCAACATGCCTGGTTTCAGTCTGCACCCCTGAGCTGACCCTGTGCCACAGCTCTCCATACCCAAATAACACCAGGAGAGAGCTGGTCTCCCAAGAGTGCCAACATGCCTGGTTTCCATCTGCACCCCTGAGCTGACCCTGTGCCACAGCTCTCCATACCCAAATTCCTCCCAGAGAGAACGGGTCTCCGAGAGTACTGACACACGGGCTTGCAGGAGGGACAAACCACAGTCATAGACAGCAAGATCAGCTAACACAAGACATAACCAGATGGCGAGATGCAAGGGCAAGAACATAAGCAACAGAAACCAAGGTTACTTGGCATCATCAGAACCCAGTTCTCCCACCACACTGATCACTGGATACCCCAACCAGAAAAGCAAGACTCAGATTTAAAATCACATCTCGTGAGGATGATAGACGACTTTAAGAAGGACATAAATAACTCCCTTAAAGAAATACAGGAGAACAAAGGTAAACAGCTAGAAGCCCTTAAAGAGAAAACACAAAATCCCCTAAAAGAAATACAGACAGTCCAGCAGAACCAAAGGCGTGGTGGTTGTCAGAATGGTGGCAGACACAGAGAAGAACATTGTAGCAGAGAAAAACGCCGTTGCAACAAAAAGAGTTGCAACAAAAGAGGCAGCAGCCATTCTAGAACCTGTAGGCACACAGGGGGAAGCAGAGCTGCCTGCTAAGATCATGGAGGAGTTATGAGGAACTCTTGAAAGAAAGACAAGCTGCTTTGTAGCCAGCTTCAAGTAGTGAACTTCTTACAGATTTTTCTGGCTCAAGAGGATAATACTGACCAGAACCCAGATGCTTTGGCTTCTGAAGATTCGAGTCGACAAAAGGCAACTGAAACTAAGGAGCAGGAGAAGGACATGAAGGCCACATACGTGGATCACATGGATTTCTAAAAATGTGCCCTGTCTGAGGCCTTACCCCAGGTTAAAGAGGCTCACAGGAAGTACACAGAGCTTCAGAAGGCTCTTGAGCAAGTGGAGGCTAAGAAGCAAATCTTTGAAGAGAAACTTCAGTTGGCTCAGAAGCAGTGGGTACTGCAACAGAAGTGCCTGCAGAATCTTTGTCAGATTTCTGCAGAGGTAGAGACGCCTGAAGAGGGCTCTGGAGAAGCTTGATGGATCACATCAGGAACTTGAAACCGTGAAGCAGCAAGCAGGGCAGGAGCAGGAGAAGCTGCAGAGGAACCAGATCTACCTCCAGGTGCTATGTTCCCTGCAGAAAAAGCCGGTCATCTCTGAGGCCAAGGCTGAGGACAAAAATGCCAAATCTTCCTAAAGGAACAAAAAAATCCCACTGTTTTGGCACGGAGTACCTTTCTACTAAGAACGAGAAGTGGTGTGATATGCTTATAGCTTGAGAAGGGAGATGGTTTAATGATGTCTTCAAGAGCTAAGGCATAGGGACTGGAGGGAATTTAGTTAAGATTGAAAGCTGGTTGTGAAGCCTGTTAGCAGATCTTCAGGATGGATGTAGTCAGATGCAGCAAACCTGTACTTTGCCTGAAGAACCTGCAACAAGACTCTGTGGCCTAGATTTTGGACCCATTGCATGGAGATGGACTTTCTGGGAAGCCTTAGATTGTTGGAGGCATCTATGGGAACAGGAATCAATCTTTCATTAAATACCTCAATTTTAAAAAAAAAAAGAATTACAGAAAAATACAACCAAACAGATGAAGGAATTGAACAAAACCATCCAGGATCAAGAAATAGAAATAGAAACAATAAAGAGATCACAAAGGAAGACAACCCTGAAGATAGAAAACGTAGGAAAGAGATCAGAAAAGTCATAGATGCAAGCATCACCAACAGACTAGAAGAGATAAAAGTATCTCCGGTGCAGAAGATATCATAGAAAACATTGACACAACAGTCAAAGAAATGTAAAACGCAAAAATCTCATAGCTCAAAACATTCAGAAACTCCAGGACACAATGAGAAGACCAAACCTAAAGATAATAGGAATAGAAGAGAGTAGAGATTCCCAACTTGAAGGGCCAGTAAATATCTTCTACAAAAGTATAGAAGAAAACTTCCCTAACCTAAAGAAAGAGATGCCCATAAACGTACAAGAAGCCTACAGAACGCCAAATAGACTGGACTAGAAAAGAAATTCCTCCTCACCATCAGAAGGACAAAACAGCAACCAACTAATTGGGAAAAGATCTTCATCAACCCCACATTCGACAGAGGGCTAATATCCAATATATACAAAGAACTCAAGAAGTTAGACCCCAGAGAACCAAATAACCCTATTAAAAAATGGGGTACAGAGCTATACAAAGAATTTTCACCTGAAGAAATTCAGATGGCTGAGAAGCACCTTAAGAGATGTTCAACATCATTAGTCATCAGGGAAATGCAAATCAAAACAACCCTGAGATTCCACCTCACACCAGTCAGAATGGCTAAGATTAAAAACTCAAGAGACAACAGGTGTTGGCAAGGATGTGGAGAAAGAGGAACACTTCTCCACTGTTGGTGGGACTGCAAGATGGTACAACTGCTCTGGAAATCAGTCTGGTGGTTCCTCAGAAAATTGGGCATGACACTTACAGAGGACCCTGCTATACCACACCTGGGCATATACCCAGAGGATTCCCTTGCATGCAACAAAGAGTCATGCTCCACTATGTTCATAGCAGCCTTATTTATAATAGCCAGAAGTTGGAAAGAACCCAGATGTCCCTCAAAGGAGGAATGGATACAGAAAATGTGGTATATTTATACAATGGAATACTACTCAGCAATTAAAAATAATGAATTCATGAAATTTGTAGGCCAATGGTTGGATCTGGAAAATATCATCCTAAGTGAGCTAACCCAGTCACAAAAGAATACACATGAAATGCAATCACTGATAAGTGGATATTAATTAGCCCAGAAGCTCTGAATACTCAAGGTACAATTAGCAAATCAAAAGACTCCCAAGAAGAAGGAAGGAGAGGACTTTTCAGGATCCAGTCCTGAAAAGACTGGATCCAGTATTGTAGGAGAGTACCAAAACAAAGAAATGGGGGGGGGGTGACTGGGGAATGGCAGAGGGAAGAGGACTTATGGGACATATGGTGAGGGGGGAACTGGGAAAGGGGAAAGCCTTTGGAATGTAAACAAAGAATATAGAAAATTTAAAAAAAGAAAAGAAAAGAAAAGAAAAGAAAAGAAAAGAAAAGAAAAGAAAAGAAAAGAAAAGAAAAGAAAAGAAAATCCTCTGGTTATGTAATAGTTAAAACACCAAAAGCACAAAGCAAAGAAAGAATACTAAAAGCAGTAAGGGAAAAAGGTAAAATAACATATAAAGGCAGACCTATCAGAATTATACTAGACTTCTCACCAGAGACCATGAAGGCTAGAAGATCCCAGGCAGATGTAATACAGACCCTAAGAGAACACAAATGCCAGCCCAGACTACTATACCCAGCAAGTGTCAATTACCATAGATGGAGAAACCAAGATATTCCACGATAAAAACAAATTTACACAATATCTTTCCACAAATCCAGCCCTAAAAAGGATAAGAGATGGAAAACACCAACACAAGGACAAAAACTACACACTAGAAAAAGCAAGAAAGTATTCTTTCAACAAACCCAAAAGAAAATAGCCACACAAACATAAAAATAACACCAAAAAATAACAGGAAGCAACAATCACCATTCCTTAATATCTCTTAACATCAATGGACTCAATTCCCCAATAAAAAGACATAGACTAACAGACTGGATACATAAACAGGACCCAGCATTTTGCTGAAAAGATCACTACCAATCCAACATCTGATAGTGGGCTAATATCCAATATATACAAAGAACTCAAGAAGTTAGACTCCACAGAACCAAATAACCCTATTAAAAACAGAGAACATTTGATTCTCTGAAGTCTAACTTCTTGAGTCCTTTGCCTTACAGAAGCTTTGCAATTTTTTGAGGTCCCATTTGTCAATTCTTGATCTTAGAGAATAAGCCATTGGTGTTCTGTTCAAGAAATTTTCTCCTGTGGCCATGTGTTTGAGGTTCTTCCCCACATTCTCCTCTATAAGTTTCAGTGTATATGGTTTTATGTGGAGGTCCTTGATCCACTTGGACTTGAGCTTTGTACAATGAGATAAAAATGGGTCAGTTTGCATTCTTCTACATGCTGACCTCCAATTGAACCAGCACCATTTGTTAAAAATGCTGTATTTTTTCCACTGGATGATTCTAGCTCCTTTGTAAAAGATCAAGTGATCATAGGTATGTGGGTTCATTTTGGGGACTTCAATTCTGTTACAATGATCTACCTGCCTATCTCTGTACCAATATCCTACAGATTTTATCACTATTGCTCTGTAATACACCTTGAGGTCAGGGATGGTGATTCCCCCAGAAGTACAGAGCTAAACAAGGAATTTTCAACTGAGGAAACTGAATGGCTGAGAAACATATAAAAAAATATTCAACATTCTTAGTCATCAGGGAAATGCAAATCAAAACAATCCTGAGATTCTACCTCACAACAATCAGAATGGCTAAGATCAAAACTCCAGGTGACAGCAGATGCTGGTGTGAATGTGGAGAAAGAAGAACACTACTCCATTGCTGGTGGGATTGCAAGCTGGCACGACCACTCTGGAAAACAGTCTGGCAGTTCCTCAGAAGATTGGACATACTACTACCTGAGGACCCAGCTATACTACTCCTAGACATATACCCAAAAGATTCCCCAACATATAACAAGGACACATGCACCCTAACCCTAACCCTAACCCTAACCCTAACCCTAACCCTAACCCTAACCCTAACCTATGTTCATAGCAGTCTTATTTATAATAACCAGAAGCTGGAAACAACACAGATATCCTTCAGCAGAGGAATGGATACAGAAAATGTGGTACATTTACACAATGGAGTACTACTCAGCTATTAAAAAAATGAACTCCCAGAATTCACAAACAAATGATTGGAGCTAGAAAATATCATCCCGAGTGAGATAACCCAATCACAAAAGAACACACATGGTATGTACTCCCTGATAAGTGGATATTAGCCCACAAGTTCAGAATACCCAAGATACAATTCACAGATCATATGACACCCAAGAAGAAGGAAGACTAAAGTGTGGATGCTTCAGTGATTCTTAGAATGGAGAACAAAATATTTACAGGAGGAAATATGAAGACAAAGTATGGAGTAGAGGCTGAAAAGAAAGCCATCCAGAGACTAACTACCCCACCTGGGGATCCATCCCATATACAGTCACCAAACCAGGATGTTATCGTGAATGCCGGAAAGTGCTTGCTGACAGGAGCCTGATATGGCTGTCTCCTGAGAAGCTCTGCCAAAGCCTGACAAACACAAAGGTAGATGCTTGCAGCCAACGACTGGACTGAGCACGGGGTCCCCAATGGAGGAGTTGGAGAAGAGACAGAAGGAGCTGAGGGGGGTTTGCAGCCACATTAGGGAAGCAATATTGTCAACCAGCCAGACCCCTCAGAGCTCCCTGGGACTGTACCACCAACCAAAGAGTAAAAATGGAAGGACCCATGGCTCCAGCCACATTTGTGGCAGAGGATGGCCTTGTTGGACATCAGTGGGAGGAGAGGCCCTTGGGCCTGAGGGTGTTCCATGTCCCGGTGTAGGGTAATGTCAAGGCAGCAAGACATTGTAGGGAGTGGGTAGGTGGATGGGGAAGCACACTCATAGAGGCAGGGGGAGGGGTAATGGGATATGGGGTTTCTGAGGGGAGACTTGGAAAGGGGAAAACATTTGAAATGTAAATAAAGAAAACATCCAATAAAAAAAATTCTAAAGAAAAAAATGATTTATAAATTATAACTTACTGTTGCTACATAACACATTACCATGACTTAGTGACACTGCCAGTGTGGCTCACAGTTCTGAAAGGCTCTGGGCACAGGACAACTGAGTTCTCTACTCCATGGTGTTACCATGCTCAATCATGTTGTCTTCTATCACAAGGCTCAGTGTCTCTACCAAGTACACATAGTTGTTAACGATTCATCTCCTTGAGGTCGTAGAGCTCATGAAAGACACCTCTCTAAGGTCAGTTGAGATCTCTGAATCTCCCTAGCCTTTAGATCTTTCTTGAAAGGGGGCTCATCTTGTTAGTTAATGTTCATCAGCTTTCAAGGGGAAGGAATTATACTAAGCATGTGGGCTGGGGAAGAAGATTGGAAGCCACCTTGAATTTCTACCCCATATGACAACAGAAACTAGGGATACCGTTTTCTATTACTAGACTTAAACCATAATCCACTCACTACCTTCTCAATAAGAGACAACGTTTCCAACTGCACTTTACCTGAGGAAGTTGGTGGGTTGTTTTGCTGTGGTTATTGTTGTTGTTATTGGTGGTGGTGGTGGTGGTGGTGGTGGTGGTGGTGGTGGTGGTGGTGGTGGTTTGGCTGCTTGGTTGGTTGGTTGGTTGGTTTGGTTTTTGGTTTTTGAGGGAGGATTGCTGTATATTTAGTCATTTCTACATTTTTCTTTCTTTATGGATATGAAAACTACCATAGGATTTTTAGGTCACTGAAGAAAATCATGGGAATGAGTAGTAGTGTCGAAGATTAATGGCGACACTGAATTATACTAATCATTTGAACTATATAATCATTTACAGTAAATTGAATTTTCCCACCTCAAAGATTTGGCCTTTTATTCCTCAGGGGAAAAAAAAACAAAATTGGAAAGCCAAAACATTTACAACAAATAACAAAACAGACAAACGAAAAGAACTTTGCTTAAAATCCACAAGGTTACCGGGCGTGATAGTGCACGCCTGTAATCCCAGGACTTGGGAGGCAGAGGCAGGCGGATTTCTGAGTTCGAGGCCAGCCTGGTCTACAGAGTGAGTTCCAGGACAGCCAGGGCTATACAGAGAAACCTTGTCTTGAAAAACCAAAAAAAAAAAAAAAAAAAAATCCACAAGGTTTTACAAAAGAAAACAAATTCTGGATTATGATAGCATGGCTTTTAGCCCAACCCTACCCACAGAAACAGTAATGATAAAAGAATGTAAGTGAACAAATTCCTTAGAATTTGGTTAATAGGGACAAGGGACCTAGAGAGATGTTCAGAAGTTCAGAACATCAGCTGCCCTTCCGGAGGTCACGGGTTCGATTCCCAGCAGCGATGGCAGTTCACAACTGTCTGTAATTCCAGGTGCAGGGTATCCAACATCTTATGCAGATATCCTTGCAGGAAAAACACCAGTGCACATGAAATAAAAATATTAAATTATTAAATTTTATCCTGTCAGTGGTGATACATGCTTTAATCCCAGTATTCAGGAGAGCAAGGCAGGAAGATCTCTGTGAATTAGAGGCCATCCTGGTCTATGGAGCTAGTTCCAGGACAGCTAATGGTGCACTTTATCTTGACAAACAAAATCAAACAAAAGAGAATAATAAAAAGGAAAAAATAGGGCTAGCAAGAGGGCAAGGTGGCTCAGTGGATAAAGGCACTTGATACACCAGCCTGGTGACCCGAATCCAATCCAGAACCCTCATGAAGACAGAAAGAAGCAACTCACTCTGCCAAGTTACTCCATGATCTACACTCACACCATAATCTCATATTCTCTCTCTCTCTCTGTCTCTCTCTCTCATACACACACACACACACACACACACACACACACACACACAAATCCTTCCTTCCCTTCCTACCTCCCTTTCTCTCTCCATATGTTGTGTGTGTCTGAAAATTAAAATGTATTCAAGTGTTGAAAGAGTATCTACAGAGAACCAAGAGGAGGCAGGAGAAGTCAGCAAACAGAGAAGTGACCGCCAACGAAGAACAGAAATCCTGACGTAGTTCAGCAGAGTCGAGGGCACCAGCACTTGTCTTGCCATCTCTCAGGACTGCACAGGGAGATGTGCCATGTTCCAAAGAACAGACACATCTTCTGTCTAGTAGAATCTGTGCTGTGCCAGGACATTAATGAAAGTCCATGATAGGGACTTCACTTACCGTGAATTCCACTCTCGTCCCTTCTCTCAGCCCTACTCAGGCTTCACAAAGTACCTACGATAAATACTGGCCGCAATGGACAGAAATAAATGATATTAAATAAGGAATGATACCAAGAGGCATCCAACCACACTGCATGAAGACAAACACTAAAAGTAATAACTGCTCAAAGAATGAGCAAAGCACCCAACAGAATCCTTACAACAAAGAGTTCTGTACATGTTACAACACAATCTGGTCAATAATTGCAACAACAGAGGAAACCAGAAAGGAGTATGTGTAAGACTTCAAAAAAATCAACTCAAAAAGAAACCACACGTTGGAACAGAAGTAGTTTTCTTGCAAGTGCTTTTTGGTGTAAAGAACCATATAGCAAGTACCTATAATCACTGAAGCAGAGGCTCAAAGATTTTAACGGAGCAGAATAAGATGGAAAAAGAAATTGCTGAGTTTGGGAAATAAATTGAGGCCAAAACACCATCAGTGCAGGTCTAATGATGAGTTAGCAGCAGCCTGGATAGAACAGACAAAGCTAAAAGCGAAGCACTCGTGTGAAGTACAGTCTTGAGGCAATCATGAACAGAATGTACAGAAGAATTTATTCGAGCAATCATAAGGGAAGACAATACATAAGGAGAGAGCACAGAGATCAGAAGGGCAACTCCTGTTTCTGACAAAAGAATGAACTTGAGAAAAACTCAACAAAAAGGATGTAGGTAAACAGAAGCGTACATGTATTCTCCCATGTAGAAGCTGAATCTTAAAATGAAAGAGACGTGTAACACAATTGGGAGAAACTTATTCAAAATAATTATCTATGATCTCTATCCTGGCAATGTTACTGGGCTTTCAGAAATGAAAAAGACCTCTAGTGATATTTGGTGTGAAAAACAAATAACAAGAAATATGTAAGGCAGAAAAATATCAGGCTACCCTCTTGTACTAGAAAATACCAGAAAACTATTTTCAAAGATCCAAGGTATAAAAACATGAATAATACTGGGCCTGTTAGCCAAGACTACAAAGTTAACAAGTAGACATTCTCAAACATTTAAGACCTCAAGGAATATGATACCCATAGGCTCTGTGGAGTAGAGGGATAAAGTTCATCTACAAAGTGATGATTCAAAATGAAGAATTCAAAACCAGAGGTACCATAGCAACCACAGAACCTACTTAGTTACCAAACTAATGCACAGAAATTGCATTAGCAATAACAACAACAAAAAAGAATATAACTTTTACAAAATAAAAACATTGTAAGCCAGGAGCTGGAGAAGCGATGTACTCTTAAGAGCACACATCTCTTCAACTTTCATATACAGACTAACTGATTATGCTAAATTTCAAAGTATAAACTCTCACCATCATTCCCATTTTGCCCCTTAATTTTCATGTAAACTTTCACAAGCAAATATTTTTAAAAATAATACTATTTATTAAAAGTTCTTATTTTGTTTTTTTTTTTAAGTGAAGCAGGAGCCACTGAGACGGCTCAGTCAGTCAGTGTGTTCCCCATTCACCAGCAAGCCTGATGGCCCCAGGTTGATCCCCGGGATCAAAATGGCAGAAGGAGAGAACTATTACAAGTTGTCCTCTGCCCTCCAGATATGCCCAATGATATTTGACAAACAATAATACAAATAATAATAATAATAATAATAATAATAATAAAGTAAACTAGTTTTAACATTTTGTGAATATATAGTATGATTTTATTCTTACAAGTTTTAAACTGTGGACTTTCTGTCTACCTAAACCAACCAACTAGCCAACAAGCCCACCTTCTATTGGACATAGACATAAAGAAACACCTAAAATGCTATTCACCAAATGTTAGCATTCATTTCTTCTACCTGCATAAAAACACTGTAGATGGCTTTTTTTTTACTTCCTTTCTTGCACTTTCTATAAATGCTTGAATTTTATAATGAATATGTATAACTAAACTGTTAAATCATCACTCAAGTACTGCAAGGCTATTATTTTATTTTATTATTTTATTTCATTTCAGTTCATTTATGTGTATATGCATGTGTAGAGGCTGTGTGTAAGTGGCAAGTTCATCCCATCCCATTTCAAAATGACAACTTTCCAGAATTGGTTGTCCCCCTCCGTTGTCAGTTCAGAGATCAAACTCAGGTCCTCAGGCTTCTGTGGCAAGCTCTGTTACCTACTTCCTTAGCTTCATATCTTATTGTGATAAGATACATTGACAAAACTCAGCATGAGAAAAAGGGGTCAGAAGAAGAAGGAGAAGAAGAAGAAGAAGAAGAAGAAGAAGGAGGAGGAGGAGGAGGAGGAGGAGGAGGAGGAGGGGGAGGGGGAGGGGGAGGGGGAGGGGAAGGGGGAGGGGAGGGGAGGAAGAGGAAGAAGAAGAAGAAGAAGAAGAAGAAGAAGAAGAAGAAGAAGAAGAAGAAGAAGAAGAAGAAGAAGAAGAAGTCTATCTGGTTCACAGTACCAGTTTGCAGCACATCATTTCAGGGCAGCAGGACTTGAAGCAGCTGGTCCCACTACACCCACAGACATAGCAGAGAGCAAGGAATGAATGCATGCACGCCACTGCTCAGCTGGCTTCACTCTTCTGCAGCTCAGAATCCCCTGCCTAGGGAATGCTGCCATCCACAGTGGGTGGATTTCCCATCTCAATCATTATAACCAAGGCAATCTCCCACAGACAGGCCCACAGGCCAAACTAATCTAGACACTCTCTCACTGAGATTCCTCTGCCTAGCAAATCTAGATTATGTCAAGTTGACAATTAAAACTAACCATCACACACTCTGAGCTATCTTGGCAGCCCTTATTTTTAGATGTATTAATTTAGTGGACTGCTTTTACTTCAATATTATCACCTTTTAAAATATAAGTGTGTATTATAAAATCATTACCATAGTCAAGTGAGGTCACAGGCCTACTTCTTCACACGTGTGTGCATGCGCGTGCATGTGTGTGTGAGACTGAAACATCCAACCTCTTCTTTGAGCAAATTTAAGAATGGAGTGCCGTCTGTGAGCAAGCCACCTTGTGACTCACAGTCTAAGGGCACAAAATACTTCCTGTGTCTTCTTGGACTATTGGCGGGCAGGAGCTTAGGACAACTCCCAGTCATTGATTGGAACATGTAGGAGAGCAACACCTGAACCAAATAAGATTTTTTAAATAAGAAGAAAAAAACGTATAGTCTGTGGTATAAAGAAAGACTTTATACCTTACAAAGATAGTGTATGTATCTGTGTGTGTCTCCTATTTCCCAGTTGCATCATTGCAAATAATTGTATTTCTTTATGTATGTTAAGAGTCCAGCATATTCTTCTACTGATCTAGGTAATAAAGATAGAATAGTAACAAAATCAAGAAGGCAAATCATCACCCTTGGTTCTTTCAGAGTGTGGAGGTGTTGGCGGCATCTGAATAAATCCTAAAATGAACAGCAGCCCTGTGAAGATGCAGGATAAGAGAATCCTTAGCTCAAAGGCCCATCCCAAGAACAAAACACAGCAACGAGCTCAGCCTTTCTAAAGAGCTCAGCAACTGTTAGTATAGATGAGCAGGAAGGAGAAATGGCGCAAGCAGTGATAACTAACTCTTACAGGTGGCATCAGGAGGCCTTCAGTCCTGTGCCGGTGCAATGAGAAGCCCTTGAAGCACTGAGTAACAACTGCCCACGGCATGGCTTACTTCAGTGATGCTCACACAGGTTGCTCTGTAGAGAAAAACCCTAGGAAGCAGGTTTCCAAGAATCCCGCCAAGCCATCCCTCCTCCTTCTCCTCCTCTTCTTCTTCCTCTTCCTCCTCCTCCTGTTCCTCCTGTTCCTCCTCCTCCTCTTCCTCCTGCTCTTCCTCTTCCTCCTCTTCCTCCTTCTCTTCTTCCTCTTCCTCCTGCTCTTCCTCCTCTACTTCCTTCTCCTCCTATTCCTTCTGTGCTTCCTCCTCCTCTTCCTCCTTCTCTTCCTTCTTCCTTCTTCTATCTCCTTTCTTTTCTTCCTTTCTCTCTCTCTCTCTCTCTCTCTCTCTCTCTCTCTAATATGAAAGAGTAAAGCTCTCTTCATTAACTTTTAAACAGGAGCTCTGACGATCTCTTCCAAGTATGGGATTCAGACCAGGATTGTTCAAGAGAAGTATAATGCGAGTCACAAATGTGAACCATGTGTGCATTTTAGTTACTTGTTGTTGTTGTTGTTGTTGTTGTTGTTGTTGTTGTTAAAAGGAATCAAATAACAAACAGGTGAAGACTGGGCAGGAATCTCAGGCAAAAAGAAAGTGTTTGCCAGGTAAGCATAAGCACCTGCGTTTGGTTCCCAGAATCCATATAAAAATAAATAACTAAAAATAGATCAGGTGTGGTGGCCTGCACTTGTAACAAATGTGATGGCAAAGTAGAAACAAGGAGATGCCTGGGGCTCATTGACCTGGCAACATAGGCTACCTGGTGAGCTGCACGTGTGCAGGCACGCGCGCGCGCGCGCGCGCGCACACACACACACACACACACACACACATTCATTTGATATTTTATTCAGCTCAATATAACCTAAATATAACTTGCACATATAATCAATATGAAAATGAGTAGGGACTTTTACTACGCTCCTTGCAGGAAGTCTTTGAAATGTAGTTTACTATGTTCTTTGCATAACGTTTTTGAAATGTAGTTTGCTTCTAGTCCTTTCTATTATATTGCTTCTAGTCCTTACCATTATATTCGTAGTGCTACTTTATGACCATGGTACTTGCTGCCTGATTTCATTAATTATTTTCATTGTTAAAGGAACAGCTAACTTGAATATCCAGCCGCACCCAGCTCTCTTGGGTGGAGACTGCCTCTATCACTCTGCTGCTGCCTGGAACTTGCCACTTCGAGATGCTTGAACCCATATTCTCATTCATCTTCTGACCATCTCCATTGATTTGGTGGGATTGTTTTCTTTCCTTCCTGGTGTTATGGGAACTGAACCCATGCCCTGGAGTACGCTGGGAAAGCACACTGCCACTAAATGATATCCCTGTATATTAACCACCTCTAGTTCAGGTATACTCATTTAAAGAACCCAGAATCTAGGTAACCTTCATGTCCTTTAAGAAGCAGATAACTTCTATTAGGTATATCTCATAGAAGGTTAAATGTTTCCTCTGTATAACAAATTTAATTTATTCATACAGCTAATTTTCCAAACATCAAACACAACGATATATGTGAGACTCATGAGTTTTATTTCTACTTTAAAAAACCCAATATGAAAACTCAGAAGACATCAGATGTTGGCGAGGATGTGGAGAAAGAGGAACACTCCTCCACTGCTGGTGGGACTGCAAGCTGGTACAACCACTCTGGAAATCAGTCTGGCGGTTCCTCAGAAAACTGGACATGATACTTCCGGAGGATCCAGCCATACCACTCCTGGGAATATACCCAGACTCCCCAGCATGCAATAAGGATACATGCTCCACTATGTTCATAGCAGCCTTATTTATAATAGCCAGAAGCTGGAAAGAACCCAGATGTCCCTCAACGGAGGAATGGATACAAAAAATGTGGTATGTATACACAATGGAATACTATTCAGCCATTAGAAACAATGAATTCATGAAATTCTTAGAGAAATAGATGGAGCTGGAGAACATCATTCTAAGTGAGGTAACCCAGTCTCAAAAGAATACCCATGGTATGCACTCACTGATAAGTGGATATTAGCCTAGAATCGTGGGACACAAAGACACAATTCACATACCAAATAATGTCTGACAAGAAGAAGGGAATGGACACTAATGCTGGAAAGGATCAAAGCATCAGTGTAGGGGAATACCAGAACAGGGAAGTGGGAAGGGGTGGATGAGGGAGCAGGGGGAGGGAAAAGGGCATGTGGGACCTTAGGGGTGGTGGGGAAACAAAAAAAGGGAAATGAAATGTAAATATAGAATATATCCAATAAAAAAAGGAAAAAAAAACAATATGAAGCCAAGTATGGAGGGGCATGACTTTAATCCCAGCTCTCAAGAGGCAGAAGTAGATAGATCTTTAGGACCAGCCTGATCTACAAAGAGTTCCAAAACACCCAGGGCTACAATCAGAGACCATTTCTCAGTACACACACACACACACACACACACACACACACTCCAAGTGCAGCGGTAGAGCCTTCTGGAAGCTGAAGCAGCAGGATGACACAGAGTTCAGAATTTAACTATCCCAAGCTAAATAAAGAACTTGAGGTTGGCCTAAGCTATATAGTGAAAACTTGTCTTACAAAAATAAATACTTAATCATAGTGGCAGATGTGAAAATATTGACTAACCAGACTTCGGGGGAAAAAAAAAATCTTACTGACTGAATTCTAAGATTAGGATTTTGTCCCATACTGTAAAAGTCTTTCTAAGCTATATTAGGCATGTTTCTACCTAAATAATATATTCTCCTGACTATGACAGAATCATCAAAGTGATGATTCCAGGAGTTGTGCAGTCTCAGCAATGCTGGTCTCTAATAATCATCCATGCACAGAGGCGTAAAGGGAAGAAAATCCAATTAATTAAGAGTCTTGCTTAGCTGAAGTAAGACAAAGATTTGTGATGACATGGTAAATCAAAGCAAGGCTTTTGCATAGTTCTTGAGGGCATGGTAGTGTGAGAAGCTCTGAGCTGATAACAGCCTTACCCAGTGTCGGGGACAGTTGGCAGGGTCAGCTTCTACGAATCTACAAGGTCATTGGGGACCCAAGATCTTACTATGGCTTAAAAGGTTCCAAGACTTGTCTCAAACAGACATATCTGTGGCCTTAACACAAATGGTACAAAAAGTGTCCACAGCCAGGCTCCAGGACAAGGCAAGAAATACGGCAACCAGGTCTACCTTGAAGGAGTTTTCTGATAGCTAGTCCCAAGAACTATTTTTATCACATTGGTCAGAACTGAAAAGTATTTAAACTGGAAACCATTACCATTCTGAGCAAAACCAGAATTCTGCTAAGGAAAAAAAAATGGATTTGGAAAAGGCATCCAGGAGTTGAGTATCAAGACAACTACGACTCAACTGAAGGAAACAAAAGTTGACTATGTCCTGTGGAAGAAGACTTGAAGTGAGAAATATACAGAAGCAGGAAGAGAGCACACATAGTATCCAGCAAATAGTGTCACGACCCCCCACACCAGCATCTGAATCACCCAGTTCTTCATTCCCTTTCTTTCTTCCTCCTCCAAGAGGAATTTCTTGGAAATTCCTCTGTGTAAGTTTATGAAGATAAATTTCCAATAGTTCTTTCCTTTTCCATTCCCGTTAAAGTTGGTTTCTATAGGCTGATCCATCACTCCCAATGGGAAGAGGAGATAATATGAGTCTCTACACCTTGGACATTTCAGCCTAGCAGAATAGACCCCAACACACAGACTCTACCTTATAAACTAGACTCTAATGGATTGAAGGAAAGCTCCCTTTGCTTTGACTGTTCAAACAAGTTCCTTTAATAAACCGTGATTTGCTCGGAAACACTCAGCGAGCACTCCCCCTGTGCCTCTGCAGTGAATCCAACCTTCTTCTCACTAACACTTATTGTGTCTTACATTGGGCTTTCCTATTTCTTACACCATCTAAACAAAGCTCTGGAGCCAGAAACCTTATCTCATGTGGCTCTCTTCTCCCTCCCTTCTCCCAAACAGCCTCAAATTCATTTTTCAGCCTTAATGCTATTCCCCGCCCCCCCTCGCCCCCAGACACGAGTTTAAGACATTCTCCATGAAGCCTTGAGCACTGTGTTAGTTATTTTTCTCTTGCTGTTATAAAGCATCATGATCATGGCAGAGAATGAAGGGGTTGTTTGGGCTACAGCTGCGAGGGATAACTGTATGTGATTGAAGGCAGGCATGGGGGCAGGCAGACATGGCAGCTGGAACAGCCAGCCAAGAGCTCACGTCTGAACATCAGAGAGACCGAACGGGAAATGACTCAAGTCTTCAAATCCTCAAAGCCCACCAAGAAAGGCATGCTTACTCCAACAAGGACACATTTCTAAAACCTCCCACGGTGCCACCAACTGGGGGCCAGATACTCAAATGTCTGAGACTAGGGGGGACATTTGTCATCTCAAGTGTCTCAAGCACCCCTATCTTCTGCCTTGTTCTGTGTGATCTCTGAGCTTGGGTTTAGTCTCAGCTATCAGCAGGGAAAATAGGGAGCCCCCCCCCATGTCTACACTGTGTACCAGACTAGGGGAGTCAACCACACCGAGGAGGAAGAACTGCTGCCTAGATTCTACCTGAGAACACTGGTGAGGTACCCGGAGACAGAGAAGGTACCCAGGATGTGAGACTGCCCCCCTAGGGTATTTCCTATGCAATCCTAGGAGCACTTCCTGCAGAAACAGGTATTGCTCCCTGACCTTTAAAAAGAATTTTCAAGTTTTCCTTTCTCTGGAGAAAACTTCCTCTAAAGATTGGAGTTGGGACAAACAGAAGATAGAGCTAACATCAGGAATGCCAGAATGAAACTCTGTACACTTAGAATCAGCTCAGAAGCAACACTTGGGGTGGGGAATGCTCAGTGCTTTGTCTTATAGAGGAAACAGCAAAACAGACAAGGCCTGCCCTGATCAGGGCCCTGCATTTGCCCAAACTCACAGCATGGCAATTCTTGCCTTTACCTGCATTTTATTTTCCAAATACTCTATCGGTCCAAAGATACATCATGTGCTGGTCACAGACAACTTCCAAATCATAGCATTCTTTTAGCACATGTGGAGTGGAGAAGACTCAGACAGTCCTCCTCTGTGAGAGGGTTCTGTCATGCATCTCCTTGTGAAGGAAAGAGTGCTTCAGAGACTCCTCATCCACAGAGAAGGGTTTTCCCAGAAAGCTGGCCTGCCACGTCTCCTCACATGCTGCTGGATAAGCCATCTGCTACAGCCTGCATGGACCAAAGCAGGCAGGGAAAGGCATATAATTAATGGGCCTGTTTTGAAAATTAAAAGGTAATTTATATCATGCTCTCATTTTAGATTATTATGAATAAGGTTTATTTAAATTATCATTATACATACTAATGGCTTATATGTGATATTGTAGCATGCACCAATTAAATCAACTTCGCCATCCAAACCTTTAAAAATCTTTATTCTATTTTAAAGTCAACTTATATTGTTTTGAACATCCACAAACACGCACACACACACACACACACACACACACACATCATTTATCTTTCTGCACTTGGGTTCTCACACTTAAAAGTAGTGTCTGCATGATTTAATTATTCATTAGGGTTGAAAGATATTCCCTGTGAATATAAACAATGTCTTTACGCTTTCACCCACTGGCAGGCGTCTATGTTGATTCTCTCTTTGCTTTTGCAAATAGTGTCGAAATAGACATGGATAGACAGGTATCTCTGGGTTGCCGGCCATCCTCTGGATACTACTCTGTTGACTGCTTCTCGGAAAAGGTACCGAGAAGCTTCCAGAAGCAACAAAGTACAGGAATGTGAGTTTGGAAGTCAGGTGGACTTGATTCAGATCTGACTTTTAATTCCTAAGCTATTGGGAGCCATTTCATTTCTCTAAGGCTTCATTGCTCCATTTTAGCATAGGGTTAATAATAGTACTTACATAACATGGTTATAATAAAGAACTCTTCATTATGTGCTCACAGAACACTGTATATGTTTGAAACGTAAAGGGGGAGATAATTGCTGCTATAGTTTCCATTTAGAACGTTGTCAAAGGTTTGGTCCTCGGCACTTTGGTATTGGAAGGTGATGGGAAGAGGTGGGAACTCCTGAGAAGCCTTCAGTCACTGAGGGGAGGCCTCAAAGCAGATGTGGGACTACACCTCTGCCTCTCTCCCTTTCACATCCCAGTCATTAGATCTTAACTGCACGGAAAAGTACGCCCGGCTTTCACTCATTTGATTACTAGAACGGCATCCCGTTCCCTCTCCTTGTTGCCTGCTTCAGTTACTGTGCTGTTCCTGACACACTTAGACCCCTGAATCAAAATAATACACCTGCACGGGACTCCTCTACTCTTTCTGAATCCAGCTCTTGACTGTGAATTGTGTTTCAATGGTCTGCTCCCAGGAGAAAGGTTACTATATAATTATTATTATTATTATTCTGTGGCTTCAAGCAAGCGTTCTAAAAAAATTTTAATTCTTGACATGTAATGATAAAATAAATACAAAGAAAGATCAGTATTAATTATACTCTTGCTAAGACAAGTCATATTGCCTAGATGCTGTGAAACACATGTATTTTATACATTTTCTATATCATATTATACACCATATCTGTGGACTGGAGAGAGATGGCTCAGCAGTTAAGAGCACTTGTTGTTTGTTACAGAGGACCCAGGTTAGGTTCCCAGACCCCACATGGTAGTTCACAACCATCTCTAACTCCAGTTTCAGGGGATCAAACCTCCTTTTCTGACCTCCATGGGTGTCACATGGTACACATACATTTATGCAGTCAAAACACTCATATATAAAAGAATAAATAAATCCAAAACATTTAAATATATGTCACTATCCAACCATAATGCCAGCTAACCTGAGGGATATTAACATTAATCTCTCTATATTTTCGTTATACTAAAAATAATCACAAATTAATCTTAATACCCCATTAATAATTTCTTTGTTGCATGATCAGTACTTATGTGTTACTCTTTCTCTGAGCTTTAAACTTTTTGGAGTCTGTGACCCACCTCTGGAACAAATCGTTGGTGTGAATCCTATCACTGATGGAAGCTAAAGGCAGATTAGTTCATCCCTCAGAGCCTCTACTCTTCACCTCTACAACCAAAATACCAGAGCCTTCCTGATGGGACTGTGTCAGAACTTAAATAACACTGGTTTCTAAATGTGTGGTACAGAGTTTAGTATGGCATTCGAACTAAATGGGTGGCAGTTATAATAGAGAGTTATAGTGCCATCTATTGAAAAGACACACACACACACACACACACACACACACACACACACACATATATATATATATATATATATATATATATATATATATATATATATAACCTCACTACAAAGGGAGTCCTGTATGCAGTAAACGATCTACAGCTGAGTCACAGTACCTGGAGGATCAGGAAACCAAGATGTGAGAGGAACAAGGATTGATGAGTGGGCCCCTTGACCATGCTCTATTCTGAGAGGCTCAGTCATGGGCAAGACTGGTGAGTCTCACTGTGATCCAGAATACTATGCCTCACCTGTACACAGGACTTGGCACCACCAGCACCAGCACTATTATCATACTATATTCATTTGTGTGCATGGGGTACACCATGCTGGAAAAGATTACGGCTTCCACCACTGCACAGGCAACTGCTCTGCCTGGAACATCTCAAGGTGCTCCTCAGACTAAGACCTATGAGTGCCCCGCTCTGTGTTCCAGTGGCATCTTCTCATCAAGTGTACCACATTACAAGCACCTACTTATTTATCTGTATCTGCAGTAAGGTAAGATGCATTAAAATGAGACCCAAGCTTTCCCTTGCTCAGCACAAAATCTACCTCCTATACAATAGTTAGTATGACGCGGGCAGTAACTACTAGCTGCACATATTGATTAACTACTTACCTAATTGATGAAATACACAGAACTGTACCAAGACTTCTTTGTCCCACAGACATCACTTAGACACAATCAGAAACAAAATATATTCGATCACTCCAACAGATGTAAATTCTGGATTTACATAATCAAAGTAGTGGCAGAGAAGCCTGACAGAAGGACCTGTAATCTGAGCACTGGAGAGTCAAAGCAGAAGGACCATATCAAATCTATCAAATCGGAGGACTTCCTGGTCTATATAAGGAGTTCCAGGCCATCCAAGAGACACACATAGTCTGTGAGTTTCTTTTCTGTTGCTGTAATAAAACATCATGATGAAGGCGCTCTTATAGGAGGAAAGGTTTATTTGGGCTTGAAGAGGATAAGGGTCCATCATGGCAGGGGACTGTGGCTGCAGATGGGTGTTCACATCTCCAACCCCAAGCAGAAAAAAAAAAGCAGATTTGATTCATGTGGAATCATTTGTAGCTTTTAAGACCTCAAAGCTGACCGCCCCTCCTCCACCCCCACTCCGGTGACACTTTTTCAGCAAGGCCACACTTTCTAAACACATACAAACAGCACCATCAACCGGACACCAAGTATTCATACATCTGAGTCTATAAGGAACATCTAAGTCAAACCACCATGCATGGTGAGATCTAGTCTTAGGAAGACAAAAAGGGGTATTTCAAATTGCCATCTCCATAAAAGTCCAATGGCCCTTAGGGACTTTAAAAACCCTAGATGTACCCTAGAGGTAACTTTGGTTGCTACTTTGCAATGCTCCAATCATCTGTCAGTCTGTTAGTCCCACCCCCTACCCAACACACACACAAACACAAACACACACACACACAAGCATTATCTGAATAGCACCTTACACTTTCACCGTGGTCTGTCTGACAGCATTTCAATCCAGTAACAGCAGGAGACTCACAAGGAACCTCCTCCAACCTCCGTGTTCCACTTTCAGTATCTCCACGGTTCACTCTTATCCTTCACGTGGTCCTTCGAACTGTCTTGTTTCCCATCTCTTACTACTCCTCAGACTGTACAATGCATCCAACGAGAAGGACTGAGCCCATGCTATGCTACAAAGCCTTTATGTAGAAGACTTCCACACCAATTGGCTTCCATCTTGAATACTGTTCATCCCAGGCATGTCTGCAGAGAAGACCTCCTTAACACATAAGCCTGGGCTTCTCTCGGACCCAAACCAGCCTACATTCGCATCACTTGGAAGACAGGCAGATTAACTCCTGGACTTCCCTCAATCTAACTCCACATACCTCCATAATCAGAATCACCTCCAGGAGCCTCTATCACACTGTAGATCCTCAGGCAGGCCTCCATCCGGGAGAACACATCTATTTCTCCAACAGGCCCTTGCCGGTTGTGAGAGATCTATCCATATTTCTCCAGGCATCTCAGGGATTTTTTTTTTTAACCAAGTAGATTCTCTTGCAAATTTGAATCCAATAGGAAACAAGATTTGGTGCATTAATTAATTAATTAATTAGCAATTTATTCGTGCATTAATTAACATCTCTGCACAAATGTGTCCTAACATCTGAATACAGAACACAGGGATGGACTATGAAACACTTCAACAGATGGAAAGGGAGGTGAGGAGACCTGGGAAGAAGGAGCCAACTTGAGAGTTTAGCTTCCCTTGTGCTTGGTGATTACCTGAACTTTTATTTTTAAACTACAAAGCCTTGAAATTCATGAATAATACAGGAAATCTATAAAACGCCACTTTTCTGGAGTAAGCGGGACATTAAAATGTAAATTGCAGTGCCATACACAGCTGTACTCCATGTGACAAATTAGGCCTTTCTTATTCTCAGGCTTGACATTTGCCGTCAAGATGTTTGTTGGATGCACATAAAAAGCACCAAGGGGAGGTACACACGAGGGATGGAGACAGCAACCCCAGAGCCAGCCCAGGAAGACATCCTCACAAAAGGCTCGGGCAGGCACCTGCCCAGCTAGCAGAACCCACAGAGAAACGTCCTCTGCATTACTAAATTTTCTCAGGGAGACTCCTCACGAAAACGGCATTGCTTAATAACAAAGATATCACTTTGGGATGACAAGGACATTTAGAAATCTGGAGTACATTGAGTAAGCTAGAAAGTTTCTGGCTGGGTAGCCATTAAAGCCAAACCTCCACATTACACAGGTTTAGCTAAGATACCCAGAGAGGTCCTCTGCCCCCAAAGGATCCCTCCTCGATGATCTTTGTCACCTGTTACTGGCACTCCCACAGGGCATGGTTGGTGAGTGTTCACTAAACATTTGATTCTCTGTTTATTACTGAGTTCCACTTACCTGGGCCTGGAGCAACAATGGCAAGAATTAGCTCCATCTAGTGGAAAGCGCCTGACACAGGCAAGAAGACCCTATGGAGGGGGTGACTGTACATACAGCCAAGGCCAGGAAGAGGGTAACACAGAGTTCAGGATAGCTTGGGTTAAGGTCTGTACAAAGGGGCTTTGTCACCACTCTACAGACCTCCGGCAGTCGCTTTCACAACCTTTTCAGGCTTACCCAAAGGAAAGTGCATTCTTCAATATACATAATATACACACACATACACACACACACACACACACACACACACACACACATATATATATACTGCATATAGTACATATAGATAACATATATGTATACTTACATATATACTGCATATAGTGTATAAAGGTGACATACATATACATACATGCATATGTACATTAATTTCATTTAGTAGCAGCAGCAGTAAGGGGTGGTACAAGTGTACCAGGCATATGTCTGGAAGCCAGGGCCCAGGAGTGCCCTCAGGAGCTGTTTCTCTCCTCCCACCTTCATGTGGGTCCTGGGAATCGAACTCAGGATGTTAGAGTGTCCTCTAAAGTACTTGAACCTGCTGAGCCATCCCCCAAGCTCAGATCAAAGGCTGGCTTTCCTGGGGAGGCTCTAACTAGCAAGCTCTCAGTGGAGGTTAATATCTAGCTTCTTGGTGTGTAAGCAATATTCCAAACCCTGAGCAGATGACGTGTAAAAGGAGCTTTAAACATCAGGAAAGCAGAGCAGCTTTAACAAAGCTCTGCGGGGAGGGGGGGGGGAATGGTGAGACAGGAGAGTCCCGCAGGAAGGATGGCTACGTGCGACCATGTACAGCAGCACTAAACTTGAAAAGCAAATAAAATAACTAGCTTGAAGGCCAGGAATCAGATAGCATCCAGAAACAAAATCTGAAGGGACACTAAAACTTCCTGATCTCCTTTTATTGCTAGGAACCAAGTTCTCTTGGACTAAATATTTACAGGTTGTGATACTGGTGCCCTAGTGTAAAACGAAGCCTATATCCATACGCCATTCCGTGTAAAACAAAACAAAAAATGGAGTGCATTCCTTTTGTTTTGCTCTCTTATGGGCGTTGAAAGAAGAGAATGAGCTGGGGGTGAATATGACCAAGATTTACTGTATTTTGATATGAAACTTTCAAAGAACAAAACATAAAACAGGAAAAATAAGAGTATTTTTATAAGTTTTAATCTTCTGGTCTTTTCTCTTTTACATAAACAAAAGGAAAGAAATAGGAAAACCAGGAAACACGAGAGGGAACCAAAGGCAGGAGATGGGAGTGGGGGTGAGGGGCAGAGGGGGTGGAGGCCAAGGGGGATTGAGGACCAGCAGGGGGTTGGGGGCAGGGGTAGGAGTGGAGGGCAGGGGAGGGGAGGGGCAGAGGGTGAGGGCAGGGAAGTGGAGGGTAGGGGGGAGCAGTGACAGAGTCTGCTCTCCTAACCCTGCTTCATAATCTGGCAAACTCCTAGTCGACCATCTAGACCCTGTCCAGTATCCCCTCCAGTTCGCAGTCCCGCCAGTCTGCACCCCCACCTCCAGCCAGGTCCTGCCAGTATGTAGCTCTCCACAAAACCACCTAGTATCATAAGAGTGCCAGTGCGATGAGTCCCCCTTCCCCTTTCCTGAGTTTCCCAGCAGCACATCCGGCTGCTAAATGACCACTGACTGTAAATAAGCTTCTCTAAAACAAGTGCCATTTTCTCTCCTATGCTCTGCATTGTTCCACAACAAAATGTAAGGCTGCACCAAAACCCAGCAATCCTCCGGCCTGGGCTTTCACTCCTCTTTCATGATTTTTTTTTCTCCTAGATCCTCTTTAAACCTAGTCTTCCCAAGCCACAAAATCAACAGTCATTGAAATGTAAAGCAGAAAGAAAAATAGCCTGGGCTTTGGTTTTTAAATGCTATTTTCTTCTCTTTTGCCAGAGATAAAACCGTCAGGAGGGAGGAGGGAGGCCGCACGCGCATCAGTACATCTGCAATGAAAGGATTGTGGGAAGCCTGGCTGGCAAGATCAGATCCTACATCAATCCTAGCCGTGTGATGACGACAGGCCTGTTTCTTCCCTTCCTGATGGCAAATGTACTGCTGAAGGTTAAGAGACAATTAAGAATCCTCACATTTCCATGGAAATGAGAATTGAAACAGAAAGATCAGCCTGGCATGATTGCCCAAAATCAGTTACAGCTAAACTAAAGACAAATCGGCAGGAAGACACCGTAGCGCAAAATGTGTTTCGTTGGTATACTCTAGGGGTTCAAAATTGGGTCTGGGAGACCAAAAAGGCAGAAATGGGGCTGGAGACCTAAAATGCTGTCTAACCAGCAGTCTCCAGAAGCCACAGAAAGAAACTATTGAAAGCCAGGCATGGCAGCATAGGGGAATCCCAGCCCAGGGGAAGTGGAAATATGGGGGACTTCCTGGAGAGCCGCTGGATGAACTGCAAGGCAGTGAGAATCCCTGCCTCAAACAGAAAAGAGTGAGTTCTTCCCTCGCCATTTCAGATTTGCTTTCTAGTCCTTTTCCACTCTTTTGTGATTCACATTGACCTGGAGAATCACTCTGTACCAAGAACCTCCCCTCCCCTCCCTTCCTCTCCCTCTCCCCTCCCCTCCCTTCCTCTCCCTCTCCCCTCCTCCCCCCCTCCTGTCCCTTCCCCTCCTCTCCTTGCTCCTCCCCTCCCTTCCCCTAGTGGTTACATTAGGCTGGGCCTCAGATCCTTCAGATCAGTATATTGCTCGGACCTCGTCACTGAAACTCCTTGTAGTAGATAGTGATTAACACAGAGACTCAACTGGACAATGTGCAGAAAGCAAGAGACTGTGCAGCGCTCAGCCCTACATGGGATGTTTTCATCATATCCCGGCCCCTGAGGCTCAGAGATCTATGGAAGAGGAGGAGGAGGAGGAGGAGGAGGAGGAGGAGGAGGAGGAGGAGGAGGAGGAGGAGGAGGAGGAGGAGGAGGAGGAGGAAAGAAGAAGAAAGAAGAAAAGATTGTAGGAGCCTGAGGTGGTGGATGGCTTCAAGGAAATAGTAGTATCTTCCAAACACATCAGGACAGATAGGAGTATGACCTCACAGAGACTATGGTAGCCCAGGGCTAGTAAAGATTCAAACTGGCCAAAAAATACCAGCACGAGGAGAGGTAAGTGGGCACAGGGCTCCACCCCTAACCAAGAAGCTATTTGCAATTCATACCTGCTGGCAAGGGGGTAAAATCAGTTTTCAACACCAAAGTATCGCTGTATATCAACCAGATTCAGGGCAGGCCCTATGTCCAGGATCAGTTGGACAGTACAAAATGAACTCTTATGTTTTGTTTTGTTGTATTGTGGGCATTTTTGCGTTGTGGGCATTTTGTGTTGTTTGGGCTGTTTTTGTAGTTGTTTTTGTTTTTTGTTTGGGTTTTTTGTCTTTGGGAGTTTTGTTAATGTTTGGCTGTTTTTACTTTTGTTTATTTATTTTGTTGTTTCTGTTTTGAGAGAAAACATGAAGCTGGGTGGGTAGGTAGTAGGATGGGATTTGGGAGGAGTTGGTAGAAGGGGGAAACTAAATCAAAAGTTGTTGTATGAAAATTTTTAAAATAGAAAAAGAAAGGTAAGTGGCACCTGAGAGAGGATATTCAAGGTTGTCTTCTGTCCTTTACACACACACACACATATACATACACAAATACACACACATAAATGTACTCATACATACTCATACATATATATACACACACATATACACACACATATACACATACACACATACATGTCCTCATACATACACACATATATATATACACACATGCAATCATATATACACACATACATACACATATATATACACACATACACACACATACACAGATGCAATCATACATACACACACATACACACATACATACACACATATATACACACACATACACGAACACACATACATACACACACACACACACTCAAATCCAGGCTCTGATGTACATTTAAGTTGAGCAACCGTGAACATAAACATAATCTCCCAATGCCTCCATTTTCTTCCATGATATAAGGACAATATTCAAATCCTGGCTTTGTTATGAACCGCTTTGCGTCCAGCACACAGGAAACACTCATTAAGTGGCGTTTACAATAACTCTTCTTTTCTAACTTACTCCTTCATTGATTTTTAAAGACTAAGGATTTAGTGCACACACTTTGATAGTATACTAAAGTCTTACCCACTTGGTCACTGTTCACACCTTGAACAAGACAGGGTGGAGCCCTCCCAGGCCAGCCCCTGTCGTGCCAGAGGCTCTACAGTCCCCGATTCCCAGTTCATTGTTAGGCTGTGTCACTCCTTTGTTAAAGTGGCTGAGAAGGCAGTCCCACTCCCTCTCCTTCAGCTCTTTGCACAGGGCCCGGAGTGGCTCTGGCTGCTGTGTCTACTAACCATGGGACCTTCGCCCTAAGGCTGCACGAGTAACATATTTGGACTTCTTACAAGTTGACGCTGATGAGGAAAACCGCAGCTCTTGCTCTTTTTCCCCATTTAAAAAAAAAAAAAAAAAAAAAAAAAAAAAAAAAAAAAAACCTCAGACCTACACATGTCTACTTAAAATTGTGCAACCAAGTTCAATCCTGTGACATCTGTGTGTTCTCGATTAAAGGGCAAGATACATTCCAATGGTATTTTCTGCCAAACGGTGACAACATAAGCTAGCCGAGGGACCCATTAATTATTGACTGACTCCTTCAGCTGAACACTTAACAGTTAATAACCATGCGCACTCTTGCTTGCCGCGACTTTCATTTTAAGTAGGGATTTCCTGCTTTTTGAGCTACTGTATCAGCTAGGGAGCAAGCTATTAAAAACACTATAACAACTAAATCAAGGAAGTGGTTTTTAAAAGGCTGCTGTTTTCAGGCTGGGTGGCTTTCTTGATGTCAGGCCAAGGAGGGAGCATGGGTGGGGGAGAAGGAAGAGGAGGAGGAGGAAGAGGAAGAAAAAAACCACACTTAATCGAATGTGGCTGCAAATGCCTCACACACAGATTGCCTCTGAAGTTTATTAAACCAGCTAGCTGCTTCCCTGAATAACTGGAAATATCACAAGCCAGGCAGTGGTGGCTCATGCCATGCACACCTTTAATCCCAGCACTTGGGAGGCAGAGGCAGGCGGATTTCTGAGTTCGAGGCCAGCCTGGTCTACAGAGTGAGTTCCAGGACAGCCAGGGCTACACAGAGACACCCTGTCTCAAAAAACCAAAATCAAACAAACAAACAAAAAAAAAGAATGAAACATCACAAATTTTAACTAATAAATACATACTAAGAATTATTCCCTTAATCTTTCTATGCATTTGCACTTTAAACTTTCTTGTCTGATACTGCATTTGAAACAGGCTCAGAAGGAGGCTCAGAATGTCTTATACCGGGTCCTTCTATTTTATGAGCACCTGGAATACATGTAAACACACATATAACAACACACATATATAACTCACAAACATACACAACACACACACACACACACACACACACACACACACAAGCACAGCACAAAGTAGTTAAAAGGAAATAGACTTGGGAGTGATGGACTCTAACCTGGATGTTAAAGGCAAATTATGTGGCTAGCTTAGCGTTTATGGGGCACATTGAACAGTGAACAGAACTCAGGGGAAAGGGGAAATGAGAAACAATAAAGCAAGGTGCAGAGGAGACGCAGAGAGTGCTCAGGACAGAGAAAGAGAAGCGGTCCCGATGTATGGGACTGCTTTTGCTCACGTGGACCGCAAGGGAAAGGAACCATTGCAGCGAATTCTTATAATTTTATGTCGCCCCATCAAGCGCTTGAAACAGACGTTGAACTTTCTCGTAACAGAAGCCAGTGATGCTTGGCTGCGTTTCTAGTTCCTCATTGTGGTCGATCCAGATATCTGGCTCAAATGAGTGCCTCCCCGGCACCACCTCCCCGCGTGGCAGTTACAGCCTGCTTGGCAGAACAAAAATACAACTGCATTCACCCTCCTCACTTCCACACTCTGCACGGCTTGCACAAATGCACTACACAAGCCAGTCTCCAGCACAGAAGGAGTTCTTGAAGTTTCCTTTCTATCCACTAACGAAAATTCCCCCACGGAAAAACCTGTCTGGATAATGTGTTCTGGATCCATTAAAGACACTGGCTCACGGGTCCCCGTTTTCCTCTCTCCCAACGCCCTAGCCCCCATGTACGTCCCACAGGTATCCATATGTTCTTATTGACCTGTAAGTAATAGGTAAGTAATAAAATACTTCCATCTTGCCTCTCCTAATAACTACAAGTGTGTTCCCCATCTTAAAGATCCTAAATTAAGACAAAAGTACAAGAAGATTTAAGGCTAGCCTAGAAAAACGAAACAAAAATCAATCAAACAAACAAACGGAAAAAACGGCCCTCTAGTCTTTACTTAAGGCAAAGATGCACACTGCTGGAAACCCCACTCCTAAGCCCAGCTTCCATAACCCAGCAACAAGGCAGCAGCCGCAGCCGCAGCCACAGGCAAAATGAACGCACCCTCCCTATGCGCATGCTCTGTATCCCTGTACTAAAATCCTAGAGCCTTCTCTTCCTGCCCTCTTTTCTTTAGCACCTTGCTCGTGGGCAGCCTCTGTAAAAATGAAATGAAATAGCAAACAATAACAATAAATAAGAACAAAACAACAACAACAACAACAACAACAACAACAACAACAATAATATCTCGAGTGATCTCTGCCCCAGCATTCCTTGGTTCCAATCCACCGAGGTATTCAGCTGCTAAATACTAACACACATTATGTTTTGGTCCTATCGAGCTATGACTAATGAGCCCGAGGAGTCACGTTTTTTTCAAATTGACTTTGTTCTGCCTTTCAGCTTTTGGAGATTTTGGTTGGTTGGTTGGTTAGTTGGTTGGTTCATTTTTCTCTCTCTCTCTCTCTTTTTTTTTTTTCTTTTTTGCTTTTTTAAGGTTTTTTGAGACAGGGTTTCTCTGTGTAGCCCTGACTGTCCTGAAACTCTCTCCAGATCAGGCTGCCCTCAAACTCAGAGATATATGCCTGTCTCTGGCTCCCAAGCGCTGGAATTAAAGGTGTACACCACCATGCCTGGCTCCGTTTAATTTTTTTCATTCCTTCAAGATTTCTGGAAAGCAGAAGTTCAATAAAATCCCAGCTCTGGTCTTTTCTTCGAAGGATCTCCCAAACATGAAATTGATTCCATTATCGAGAGTTTTCAGTCCTTGAGTCTGATTTATCCAGTCGCAGCTGTTTTCTGTAGTTATTCAGTACTTACCTGGGAAATCTCCAAATCTGTTTTTGGCGTAATATAAAAAGACACATGACGCTAAAGAACTCTGAAAAGAGAAGTCGTGGAGCTCAAATTCTTCATTTTTAGAAGTCTCTGTCTCCCAGGACTCTATTATTCAAATTTTCAAATGTCTTGGCTTCTAGTAAACTGCAAGACACGGTGGAGAATTAAAGTAAGAGCGTGCCAAGCCTCTGTTTCTGGGGGCACTGGTGTTTAACTGGGTAGACAAAGGGGAGAGTTTGGACTTTTGTTTTTGTTTTTATTTTATTTTTTGTTTTTTGTCTTTTAGGGGAGGGGATGGGCTTATTTTCTCTGCAGTGACATAAAAATAGACTAATCTTAATTCTTAATTTAAAACACTCTCAGCACAGGTCCACATGTGGCCCCCCTTTTACTTAGACATTTTTAGCTATTTTATGTTTTAAAATAATGAAACAAACACCATAAATGACCCACTCATCTCCAAAACAAGAATACAAGTGCATTTACCCTAGGGCATCAGCCTCTCCTCCTGCCCTTCTCTAAAAGTGAGGAAAACTACACATGCGTGGGGCTAGAAAGATGGCTTACTGGTTAAGAGAACACACTGATCCTTCCGAGGGCCCAGGTTCAGTTCCCAGCACACACATGGCAGCTCACAGCCATGAATAACTCCAGTTTCCAGAAGATCAGCTCCCTCTTCTGGCCTCCTTCAGACACCTGGTATGTATATAGTACACATATTTACATGTGGCTCAAACATACATGTAAAAATAAAAATAAATAGACCTTTTTTTTTTTTTAAGCGAGTGTGGAAACCACCCGTTAACAACAACAACAAATGCGTGATTCAAAAAGTTGGTCAGTTTGAGCCAGGGGTAGTTGGTATGATTTTGTTATATAGAAAAGAATACTTGTATGCAAATAAAACAAAGTTCAAACATTCAAAAATAGAACACAGAGAGCCTGCATCATTAATACGGTAGCACATGGCTATCAGGAGGCAGTCAGTTCAACACCAGTCAGGCTCAACACCAGTCAGACTTCATGGGGAGGTCAAGGCCAGGACCAAAGCATGAGAAATTTGGTTCAAAATAAAAATAAATAAATAAATAAAAGCTACAAAAAGGTTTAGAGATAGGCAAAGGCATGTAGGAAGAATAAATCCACTAGAACCCTTAATCTATGTCAGGGTTTCATGAGATACAATAGAAGTCATATGTAGAGGTAGAAAACTCTAAAAACCACCAAAGTTTATTCTGAAGAAAACAGGGGTTAGTAATGAACATTCACTATGGAAATAAATGATCAAAGTAAGATCCAATTGGGAGTATTGACAGATGGAAAAGGGATACTAAATTTAAGGAAAAATAATCAATACAAAAAAGGGTTTTGGGGGGTTTTTTGTTGTTGCTGTTTTTGTTGTTTGTTTGTTTGTTTGTTTGTTTGTTTTGAGACAGGGTTTCTCTGTATAGCCCTGGCTGTCCTGGAACTCACTCTGTAGACCAGGCTGGCCTCGAACTCAAAAATCTGCCTGCCTCTGCCTCCCAGGGTGCTGGGATTACAGGCGTGCACTACCACTGCCCGGCTAGGGTTGTTTTAGTGTTAGAAAAACACCACAGACTGGAACCTGGCTAACATAGAGCAGCTCTCCATAAAAGAGAAGACCAAACCTAGCACATTCACAATGTCTCATAACCAAACAGTCTACCATCAGCAAATACCCTCACGGTGTCTCCTTAAATAGTTAGTAACACATATGAAATAAACACAAATATAAAGTCATAAAAAAATAAAGATTATGATAAGGTATAAAATTAAAGGGGCAATAGGGTGTTTGCTTGGCATGCTCAGAGCCTTGAATTCAAGGCTTCACAGACGTCTTTCCTGCTATGGTTTAAATGTAAATGTCACACACAGCCTGAAGTATTAAACAACTAGTCAGTCTGAAGTATTAAACAATAGTTGCCAGCTCATGGGAAGTTCTAGAAACTTTAGTAGGTGGGGCCTAGTTGAAGGAAGTAGGTTACTGGGGCATACCTTTGAAGATTACACCTGGTCCCCAGTCTACCTCTTTCCTCCTCTCTGCTTCCAGTGTGACATCAAGAACCTCCACCACCATGTTCCCATTGCCATGATGTTCTGCCCAAGTGCCAGCAGCCGAATCACCATGGACTGAACCCTCTGAAACTCTGAGGCAAAAGACACTTTCCCTTCTTTAAGTTGTTTTGTATGTGTGCTTACTGTGTGTATTTAAAAGTAAAACACACCCCATTGAAAAGCCAAAGAATTAAATAGCTACTAGGCAAATAAAATAAAGCATGCACAGGCCACCATATTTATTTCTGGTGATGTAGAATGTAAAATTCAGCTAAATTACAATGTATGTAGGATGGAGACATGTGTGTGTGTGTGTGTGTGTGTGTGTGTGTGTGTATCACCAAATCAGTAAACCTTGTAAATTCATGAATAATACTGAAATAAACTGAAAATATTTTTCAAGTTCTGAAACAAAATGGTTTTACTGATATATCTTTATATATTGTCAAAACGTACCAAGTTCAAAACTGCTGAAAGAAAACTGCTAGATATACCCTTCATGACTGCTGATGGGATGATCTCCACAAGCTACTAACAAACTAAATTCAATTAATATATTAATAGAGTTGTACACAGTAAGTAGTATTTATTCCTAGAAAGCAAAGATGGTTCAACTTATGAAAAAACAGTCACTGTAACAGGGCACATTAGAAGAAGAGAAAGAAGAGGAAGAAGAGGAAGGAGAAGAAGGAGAAGAAGGAGAGGAAGGAGAAGAAGGAGAGGAAGAAGAAGAAGAAGAAGAAGAAGAAGAAGAAGAAGAAGAAGAAGAAGAAGAAGAAGTTGTTTTTAAAGATCCAACACATTTTCATGATCAGACACATACAGCCAAAAACATACTCAAAAGTAGAAGGAAACCACCACAGCATAATGAAGGTCATATATAAAGAGCTCATAAATATCATCATAATTGCCAATCAGTTGACTGCTGCTAAGATAAAATATCCAAGAAAATACAATTAAATAAGATTTATTTTGGCTCATAGTTTTAACCCATCATGAGCAACTCTGGTGTTTCTTAGCCATGGGGAGACCAAGTATGGGAGGAGAGTATACAAGAGCAAAGTTGCTGGCATCATGGCTACCATGAAGAGAAAGAGAGAGAGGGAGCGGGGAGAGGGAAGGGTAAAGTCCTCAGTGACCTCCTCCTCCAGCTGGATCCTACCTGCTAATGACCCATTTTGTCATGATTTATCAAGGGAGTAGCCCATTGATAAGGTTAGCATCCTCAAGACCCAATCACTTCTTAATGGCATCAACATCCGGGGCCAACATCTTCAACACCTGAGCCCATGAGCCCATGAGCCCATGCACATGCACACCCTAACATCAGTTAATAGTGAAAGACTACAAGTTGTTTTTATTTTCCCAACGATCAGAAACAAGAACGCCTCGTCTAGCCACCTCTACGCAGCATAGAATGCTCCACTTATCCTAGACAGAGAAATTAGGCTAAACAAACAGCATTCAAGCTGTAAAAGAAAACGCCTCCCTTTCTCTTAGAAATAAAATAGTCTTATATCCAGAAACTCTTAAAAGTTTTCCTCTTAAAAAAATGTTACAGATAATAAATTTGAAAGAGCTTCAGAATATAAAATCAACCTTTAAAAAACAAAGTTCCATTTTTATGTCTCATTGAAGAACAATCTGGGAGCAAATTTCAAAACTTGTTCTGTTTACATTGGCAATCAAAACGAATGATATAATTTGGAATAAATTCAGCCAAGGAGCCATAAGACTTATATAATTCAAAGCATAAAGCACTACAGAATAAAATTAAAGATGACACAAATAAATAAAATAAAAAAGAAACCATCCCATATCGAGGTACTGAAAAACTAATATTGTTAAAATTCCATATTGCAAAAGCAAAAATCCTATTATATGCAATGTCTGTCAAAATCTCAAAGATATATTTTGCAGATACAGAACAATGCACTAAAGCATTCTTGTCAAGATTTAATATGTATATTAAGCAGACAGATTAATATTAGAAAAGCACAAAGCAGGATAACCCACACTTCCTGCTTTCAAAACTAACAAAGCCACCATAGTCAAGCAGTGTTTCCCTGGCAGAAGGACAGACCTTAACCCAAAAGAATTAAATGCAGAGTCTAGAGTCAAGCTCTGCATGTGATCTTAGACAAAAGGCAGAGAAGCGATAGAATCAAGCTCTTAGGCACAAATAGTCACATGATCTTTCACAAACTCCAAGGAAGGACAGTCTCATCAACAACCAAAAGCGAGAAAACTGATTATCTACTCACAAAACAAATAAAGACAGATCCTTTTGTTACATGATATGCAAAAAATCAATTCAAAATGGTCTCAAAACCTTATACCTAAGGCTATAGAAAAGTCTTAGAAAAACATATCTTCATCACAGGGGGTTTGGTAATAGTATCATTTATGATACCAAAAGCAGAGAAAACGGAAGTATGGTTGAAGACGGGTACAGCATATATTTTATAAGTCTATACCTCAGATAAACTAATCAAGGGGATGAAATGGTCATTGAGGAAAAAGGGGGAGAAATATATTTGTAAATAACATTCCTGAAAAATACCTAATAGCCAGAATATACAAAGAACTCTTAAAATTTTATTGAAAAAATATATGAGCAAACAACTAATTGACTTCAAAGAAGATACACAGTGACCAGGGGTAGGGCGGAGCTGGCAAAATGATAGGCACGGAAGAGATTCTAACACTGGTAGGTAGAGAGAGATTCCTGGGGCGGGGCTCTGGGGCCATCTAGCCAATCATCAAACTGCAGGTTCAATGAGAGAACAAGACTCAAAAAGGAAAATGGAAAGTGACAGAGGAAGACATGTTGTCGGTCTATTACCTCCACATGCACATGCATACACATGGACATGGTCACAACTACACCCTCACACACATACAAATTAAATACACAGTGAGAATAAGAAAATATGCTCACCATGAAAGGATGCCTCTCGTTCCCAGTACCACAGTCAACCTTAAAAAAGAAAAAGAAAAAGAAAAAGAAAAGGAGAAAAAGAAAAAGAAAAAAAAGGAAAAGAAAGAGAAAGAGAAAAAACAGACTAACGTTGCAGGAAAACATGGAGAAATCTGAAATTGTTTGCCATTGGTGGAGATACAAAATGGAAGAGAAGCTTATGTGGAACATCGTGAACATTCCTCGTGAGATTTAATGTTGTGATGTCATGCCATTTGCCAGTCTCACACCTGGGATAGAGCCACACGGAAGTAGGGTCTTGAAGAGATACTTGCACAGTTAGGTTTCAGTTCAGCATCGGTTACAATGGCCAAGAGGTGAAAGCTACCTCAACAGCTGACAAATGACTCAAGAAAGTTAAAACCAACCTACAATTCCACATTTATTTAAGCCCCAAGGAAGCAAGTCCTGTCACATCCTATGGCATGGACGAACCTTGCGTACCATATGTTAAGTGATATAACCCTCCAGTAAAAAGACAAGTAATATATGTGTTCACATTTACGAAGTAGCTAAAGCAGTCCCAAACCGGAGAACAGCAGCTCCCAGGAGCCGGGAAGGGGAAGATGAAGCGGATTCCCACTGATGAAGTATAGAGCTTCCGGGATTTTAAGTTGAAAAAGTTCTAAAGATCTGTTCCACAATCGAAATGCAGTTAACAGTAGTAAATTATATGCTTAAAATAGTCAAAATGGTAAGTAAATTTTACACTATGCGGTTTTACCACAATTAAAAATTAGAGTTTTTCAAATGCATAGATTAAGTAAATAGATAAAAAGCTATGCAATCATTTTATTAAATTAATATAAACCCGATGTTAAATCAAAAGTAGTGCTAGACGGATCTCAATCGTGAAAATTACCTAGTCCATTGAATAGTCCTGCCCCATCTTCTCTCTCTGCCCCTGGTGTTCACGAAGAGCCAACTGTGATCCAAGCACTATGCTAGCACACAAGGAAAAATATATATATCCACTTCCACATGGAATTTACATCCTAGCCATTTACAAAGTAACTATAATAGGAACTATTATGGTTTGTAATTTTGTACCAAAGACCCCTGTACTAAATGGTTGGTTTCCAGCATATGGTGCTCTTAAAGGAAGGTGAACCCTTCCAGAGGCAGGCTAGTGGGAAGTCATTAGGGGGTGAGTCCTTAAAGGGGGTAAGTGGGTCCTTGCCGCTTCCCCTCTTTTTAGCTTCCGGCTGCAGAATGACGCTTCCTCTGCTCTCATCTCCCAATGATTCATGGGAAATGGTTCATGGGACCAAAGTCAATGCAGTCAACAAACCATCATGGGAAACTTCCAGAACTTTAGTAAGACCCGAAAGAAAAACGGGGATGCCTCCTGCACCCCACACCTAGGAAGGTGACACCCCAGATCACTCGAGAGAAACGTTCTTGATGCAACAGCAAGAGGATTTTTATTCCAGAGCCTCTGGAGAACACAGCCATACACCACCACGCGGGGTAAAAGACAGTGAACCACGAGTGCAGAATCAGGACACCTTTTATAGGCTTACAACAGAACCCGCCTAACACAAACCACTCCATAGCTCCTAAGCCAATCTGTTTAAATTATCCAAGCCCATGCTCTCTGAGAACCAATCAGTTTCCTATAGAAGCCAGATAGAAACTAGTTAGGTACGTGGTACCATGTAGACATTTCCTATTACGGGGCCAGGATCACGCACAGGGTTACATACATATTTCCTGTTCCGCATTTCCTGTTATGGGGCCAGGATTACGTATTCAAAGCCCCCCCCCCAACTAGTAGTAGGTGTTGGGGACCTGAGCGCCTGCCAGGCACGAGCCCTGCAGCCCGCGCGGTGATCCTGCCAGCCCAGCTGCGCTCGCCCAGCTGCACTCGACCTCGCCACAGCTGCTCCGCAGAGGCGAGACAGGAAAAGACGCCAAGGACCTTCCCAGCCTGTGACTCGCAGCTGGACCCTGGAGACGGGTGTGACGTGTGCATTTCTGGGCTAACAAAGAGCGGGCTAAACTTTTGCTTTTGGGGGTCATTTAAGACTTAGACACGGGGGATTCTTAGCCTGTAATTCTCATCCTTTCACTATCGCCCAAAGAAACCTGCTTGCCCTTTAAACTGTTTCAGGTGTTATCAAGGAAAGTTGACTAAGGGGTTGAAATGTGAAAGATCTGTGACAGCATACTTAGAGCTTTAAATAAACTAAAAAGAATGCTTAGCAATGACCACAAAGGAGTCTAAACCAAGGAAGATAAAGTCAGTTTAATCTTAGAAAAGGATGCCTGAGGACAGGGGCTAAAAGGCAGGAGAGGAGATGGGGGAAGGGGGTGAGGAAGACAAATCTTCAGGCCTTAGAAGAAGATGAAGCCGGGTGGTGGTGGCACACGCCTTTAATCCCAGCACTTGGGAGGCAGAGGCAGGCAGATTTCTGAGTTCGAGGCCAGCCTGGTCTACAGAGTGAGTTCCAGGACAGCCAAGGCTACACAGAGAAACCCTGTCTCAAAAAAAAAAAAAAAAAAGATGAAGGACATCTTTCTTTTCTGGTTCTTTCATTCACTGATTCATTCATTGACGCGGTTGTCAATGTCAATAAGACCCATTCATTTGTGGACATTTGGTGGAAACCAAGGAAAAAGCAGCTGAACCCTTCCTCAAGGAACCAATACTCTTAATAAACCTATTATCTTATCAGTAACCACAAAACCATGTTAGAAGACTATTTTTTAGACGACTGTGATGGTTTGTATATGATTGGCCCAGGAAGTGAACCTGAGGTGTGGCCTTGTTGGAGTAGGTATGTCACTGTGGGTGTGGGCTTAAGACCTTCCCCCTGGCTGCCTGGAAGTCAGTCTTCTACTAGAAGCCTTTAGATGAAGATGTAGAACTCTCAGCTCCTCCTGTACCATGCCTGCCTGGATGCTACCATGTTTCTGCCTTGATGACAATGGACTGAACCTCTGAGCCTGTAAGCCAACCCCAATTAAATGTTGTCTTTTATAAAACTTGCATTGGTCACGGTGTCTGTTCACAGCAGTAAAACCCTAACTAAAACAACGACTATTTTTTAAAGGTGAAATAAGTCAATCCAAGCCAGATTAAACTATGTATATGAACGCAGGCTTGCTGGGAAGCAGGCAAGTTCGCTGGCCACAAGGAAGAAGGCCAGGGAAGCTGCCATGGAGCCGGGGCTGGTTAAAGAGAACGAGAGAAAACACAAGCACAGAGAGAATGGAAAGGAGGGGCAAAGAAGAGGAAGGGTTGGGGGCGCGGGTAGGAGAGGAAAATGTCTGGAATATACAGGGAAGCGCCTATGAGGGAAGGGCAGCCCCCGCCCCGCTCCGTCACCCCCCCACCCCCACCCACCCCCGCTCATGAGCAGGTTGGAAATTGGCTAAGCCCGGCAGGGACTGAGGAATGCTGAAAGAACCAGGAAGCTAGGTCTGCTTTCATATGTAAAATATGTAGTTCAGCCCCTCGTCCTGTCCCCGGGTCTGAAACCAAGCAGGTGGGTTCTAGTTCAATAAGATACACAGTAAGAACTAGAAATCTTTTCAAAGTGCATAGTACAATTTGGGGTGGCAAATGCTTTGAGTTAACATAACGCAAGATATGGTGACAACTATTTGAATTGTCAAGGAGAAAGAAGAAAATCAAACCAAAAAAAAAAAAAAAAAATGTATCTGGGAAACAGTCCTTCAAAGGTTTTGTTGTTTTGCTTTCTGCCCTCCCCCAACCCCACCCCCCACCCCCGAGCAGCGGATGTTTAAGCCGCAAAACGTTGATGAGTATTTTTAAGTGCAATCTTTCTAAAGTAACTTGTGTGCTTTCCAGCCTTGGGAAATGGGAGCTATAAAAGGAACTCATTTAATGACTCCGCATCATTAGCTCAAAAGTCTGGTGCCAGGCTGCATGTGGCTCAGCCCGGCCCTCGGCCCTCCCGAGCAGCGGGACTAGAAAGGTTTCCCCAGGCCAGGCCCAAATTTCTAGGGTTTTTTTTGTTTTGTCTTCTTCTTCTTCTTCTTCTTCTTCTTCTTCTTCTTCTTCTTCTTCTTCTTCTTCTTCTTCTTCTTCTTCTTCTCCGTCCTTGAATGCGTTTCTCCAGCTTTTTTATAGTTTATCTCAAACACATTGGATTTTAGGGCTGTAAAGGACATGGAGATTAACTGGCTGAACCCAGTAGCTTCTCCGTGGAGGAAGCCATTTCCCCTTCTCCAGGCAGGGCTCTCTGGCTCCCGCTCTGCTGTTTTAATGTGTTAATGTGCCTGCTGTGAGCCACTTGTCTCCCTTTTCTTATTTTCTGCTGCTAGCTGGACTACTGGGAAGCCAGAGAAGCAACCTTGTTAGACTCGCACCAAAAATAACCGTAATCTAATGAGGAACTAGAATTGGGAGTAAGAGTTTCAAGGTTCTCTGGGGCCATGCACCGTGCTTACCTGGACGGCCCTTTCTAATCTTCCCATGTGGGTGCATTTGCTGTGCAACACAAAAGCTCTCAGGCCTTTCATGGGAGAACGCCAATTCTCTAAGAGTAAGAGAATGTGTGATGGAGTAAGCGCTGTGCTGGGGTTCCTCCTCCTGCCCCCTCATGAAGAGGAAAAAAAAAAAAAAAAAGTCGGGCGGTGGTGGTGCACGCCTTTAATCCCAGCACTTGGGTAGCAGCAGCAGGCTTTCTCAGGGATTTCTGAGTTCGATGCCAGCCTGGTCTACAGAGTGAGTTTCAAGGCAGCCAGGGCTACACAGAGAAACCTACCTGGAGGGGTAATTGACCTTAAAACAATCATATGTTTAAAACAACCTTCCAAAAATGAGACTGTCTTCCTTTTCCTTTTATTTAAGAGGGATAGACCATGTTTGAAAAAGCTAATACAACATATTCTTAAATGCAGCTCATTTCAGATTAGGTCCAATCATACAAGGTTCTCCACAGAGTTTCTCAAAGGTCAATGTCATTAGAATCAACAGGAGGCTTTTAGAAAACCATCAGTTTATACCCTATGGACAGATTCTCCCTGGCCATCAAGTACAGTACATAGAGGCATGTTTTGAGAGAGTCCCAAATTATTCCCTTAAGAGTCCGAGCTGTATTCAATGTCTCAGGGAGAGCCTTCAACCCAAGCTGTCCCTGCATAGATCAAAACCACTAACAGTACCCCCAGAGTTCCCAGGGACTAAACCACAAACCAAAGAGCACTCATGGAGGGACCCAAGGCTCAGATGCATATGCAGCAGAGGATGGCCTTGTTGGACATCAAAGGGAGGAGAGGCCCTTGGTCCTGAGAAGACTCGATGCCCCAGTATAGGGGAATACCAGGACAGGTGAGTGGGAGTGGGTGGGTTGGTGAGCAGGGGGAGGGAGGATGGGATAGGGGACTAGGGGGTGGGGGGTGAAACCAGGAAAGGGGATAATATTTGAAATGTAAATAAAGAATACATCTAAGAAAAAAGGAAAAAAAAAAAAACCACTAACAGGAGCTGGAGAGCTGGATCAGTAGAAGCTAGAACCCATAGTTGGGAGGCAGAAAAATGAACGCAAATGTTCAATTTACTTATGTACAATTCATCTACAATTATTTACTCAGTCCTGGACTCCCATGAAAGGTTGCCACCACAGTTAGGCCAGGTCTTCCCACCAATCAATCCAGACAATCTCTTACAGATGCCCAGAGATTTTCCTACGTGATTCTGAAAGGGCAACAAAAACCCCATTTGTCTCCACTTAAGAACCAGGCCTGACTTCAAACAAGGCCATAAGGCACCAGTTTCAGGAATAGACCATAAGTCCTAGAAACTAAGTCATAAGACAGGAGCTCTAGGAACAGACCATAAAATCCAGAACAAGATCATAAAATCCCCACCCAAAGAACAGCCTGGGGATAACCACAAAAATGGAGAAATAGGTCAGAATGGGCCACATGCACTGGGCAGCCCTAGTTCATCAATTGGTTGAATGTTCATGGCATAGGAATGCAGACCACCGACCACCTGTGAGCCCCTAGCACCCACCAATGAAATTTTAGACGGCCTAAGCCTTCTAGAGGGTTCGCCCAGTTCCCTATAAGAAGGCCTGCTCACCTTTGTCTAGGTTTTAGAGAATGGTTGACCCCAGCATGCTGGTTGTTTGTGCAGAATAAACACTACTTGCTTTTTTGTATACTCTAAGTCTGGGATCTTCCTTCGGCGATTTTCAGACCCTTACAGTTCTAGATCTGTTAAGTTGGCCCCTGGTGCTGACCATCCCAAGTCTACTCCTTGTTAATTTCACACTCAAACGTAATCACAATGAAGCTACAACTTTCTACTTCTCACCATAAGCTCAAGATGTAAAAATGTGTTCAATTTCCATGGTCTTCAGTTTTCACAGTATTCAAAAGTAGAAATGTAGAGGCTCTATGAACCTGAGGCAGTCTCTTAACTGTGAGCCTTAATAACATTTTAATAAAGTTTTAGACTTCCAACATAAAAATAGCACAAAGTAGGCACTCCTATTCCCAAAGGAAGGAATTGGAGCATAGAAAGTAAAGACAACAAAACAAGACTGCACCCAGCACGACAAACACAAATCCTGCAGTTCCATGTCCAGCATGTGAGGCTTGTAAAGGAATTATCTGAGCTCCAAACCGTCTAATCCCGCTCTACCAACCCTGTCACCTGTGTAACACACACAGCCTCTCCTTGCATGCTTCGCTCTGCACACACAGCTTTCTTTGGCCGACATCCTATGGTCCTGCTGTTTCTAACATCCTGGGGTCTCCATGGAAACTTCAGCTTCACACACTGAGTTCTCAGAGCCTCCTTGCAGGGAATCGAACCCTTTCACACACTGTTTGCTTTCAGTGGCCTTCTGGAACCTTGGGACAAGGTTCAATTACTCTCAGTCATGCATCTATCATGCCTGTAAGACCAGTATGCATGTTCAAACCGCATGGCCAAGTTCTTTGAATGACGTGATATATTGCCTGTCCCCCTTGGATCACAGCTGTACCAGCCTTTGGGTACCCTCCAAGCTAACTAGGTCTGCTTACAACGTTCTAAGGTTTCCTAGCTCCAAGTTTCAAAGTCTTCCACATCTCTTTCTGGAAATAATTCCAAAGACCCAAGAACCACATGGCTAAGTTTATCACAGTGATGGATAGACTTTTAATGCCAACTTTTGATTAGTTATTATCGTTCCTTGTTATTTTGACAAAATATCTCACAAAGGCTACTTAAGGAAGGAAGAAAATATTTTGTTTCATAGTTGACAAGTAAACCCTTCATCCTAGGCAAGCCGCGGGGCAAGACATTGAGTTAGTCTCATTGCATCCACAGTAAGAAGGCAGAAAAACCAACAAGGATGCTCAGCTCATCCTCTCCTTTTGATGTATTAAAGGGTTATTTTATGTGTTTGTCTATGGTGGGGGCACCTGTGCCTCAGCATTCATGTGGGGGGTCAGAGGGAAACCCGAGGCAGTTTGATCTCTCCTTCCACCTTCATGCGGTGTCTTAGCTAGGTTTTCAATTGGTGTGATAAACACCATGTATAAAAGCAACTTGCGGAAGAGGAGGTTATTTCAGTTCACACATCCCAGTCACAGCGCATCATGAAGGGAAGGCAGAAGAAGAACTCCTAGAGACAGGAACTAAAGCACAGACCATTGGGAAATGCTGCTTACTGAATTACTACCCTTCATATGCTCAGTCTCCTCCTCCTGTCTATACAACCGGGAACCGCTTGCCCAGGAAGAACACTGTCCAGGGTGGGCTAGGCCCTCCCATATGAGTCATTAATCAAGAAAATGTCCACAGGCTTGCCTACAGCTAATGTAATGAGGGAATTTTCTCCACTGACATTTCCTCTTCCAAGACGACCCAAGCTTATGTTGTTGATTTTTAAAAAAACTAAGTAGCACATATAGTCCTTAAGATTGAACTCAGGTCCTCGAGAATTAAGTGGTTTTACCAGTTGAGCAATTCCACACTCGTTTTCTCCTTGTTTTGGACTCCAGATCATGGGATCATGCCACCCACAGTTAGGTTAGGTCTTTCTACCTCCACAAACCCAGTCTAGAAACTCTTGTAGACTTGCCTAGAGAGTTGTCTCTTTGGTGATTCTAGAGCCTATTAAGCTGACAATCAGTATTATCTATCGTGGTGCAAATATAAAAGACTGAAACTTCCAAGCACTGATGTTAGAAATACATAACTGCTTTAGAAAAAGTTTTGTCAGTATTCAGTGTTGTTATGTAAACATATTATATACTTTACAAAGCTAAACATATATACTAGTAATTCTATTTACCTAAGAGAAATAAAACCTCTGTCTACTCAAAGATCTGTATACAAATTCTCAAGAAAGAATTATAGACTAAGTTGCTCTTATCTCTGGAACCAGATGAATAGAGTTTACTTTTTTTCATATTTAGCATATTTTCATACACTTAATGCCATATATTGGAGGATGAGCTCAAGCTGAAACATGAGATTCTGTTTATGTTATATATATATATAACATATATATATATAATATATATAACAAATATATGTAGAAGGTAATTTTGTAAGATGAATATCCTACAGTGTCCTAGTGGGAGTATATGTTCACATATGGAATTTTTCATTTATCAATGTATCATAGCTCAAAAGTTGTTTGGATTTGGGAGTAATTTGGACTTTTAATTTTTGGATTAAGACAATCTGCTTGTATTTACTACAGCTAAAAGTAGAAACCTTTCAAATGTCTCCCAGCCATTGAATGGATAACCCAAATAGAGCATGCGAATACAACGGAATCCATTCAGTAGAAACAGAGCTATTTATGCATACTGCAATATTGATGAACCTAAAGAAATATAACTCCAAGTGAACAAAGACAAACATACATATTATATGTTATATTGATCCATTATAAAATTTTCAGAAAAAGGTAAATCTAGAGAGACAGAGAGTAGATGCATGGTTGAGACCTGAGAGCAAGCATGGGTGTAGGTATAGACTGGGAACTTTGGGGAATGCTGAAACTATCAAAGACTGTATTGATACAGAACATTCTCACTCAAACACACTAATCTATATACTATAATATACTTAGACTGTGTAAGTGTGCCATATACATTATACCTTACTAAAGCGGCTATCTTAGTTAGTCTATGAACAGACACCATGACCAAGGCAAGTCTCATAAAAGACAGCATTTAATTAGGGCTGGCTTACAGGTTCAGAGGTTTAATCCAGTATCATCAAGGTGGGAACATGGCAGCATCTAGTCATGCATGGTACAGGAGGAGCTGAGCGTTCTACATCTTCATCTGAAAGCTGATAGTGGAAGACTGACTTCCAGGCAGCTAGGATGAGAGTTTTAAGCCCACACCCACAGTGACACACCTACTCTAACAAGACCACACTGCCTGATAGTGCCACTCCTTGGGCCAAGCATATCCAAACCATCACAGCAATTAAGCAACAAAAACATATGAAAATATGGTGGAAATATCAAGTTTTCATTCCCATTCTTCTATACCTTCTCTGACTCTTTATCTACTGTGTACTGGAACTCAACATCTACAGGAATCTGCCAAGATTGGGACCTTGACTTTAAACAAGGATTCCATTCTCTATTGGCTTCTCCTAAATATCCACTGATTTGTGAGTAGTCTTAGAAGCCGAAATCACCTTCTTTAGAGATGCCATTTCCTCCTCCGGCAGCAACCATCCCTGCTATCTCTAGGTTCCTCAGCTCATTTTTGTCCTACCTCTGGTTTTAGTTCAGCCATACTCCTCAAAACATAACTCATATACAAATCCCCCCAAATATTAGCTCAGAACTCAGGCCAAAAACTTCATTCAAATTGACACCATTGAGTTTTCTGCTAGCACTGAGGTAAGGCAGAGTTAGGGCAGTATCTCAGAAAAATTCCCACTCTTCTTGAAATATTGAAAAAATTTTAAACATTTTTCAAACCCACACACAGTAGCAATTATACTTTAATATCAGTTGATTGAAAAAAGTACAAAATGACAGGATCGACTATGATAGCTTAAATGTTCAGTATATTTGCACTTTATTCATCATAACTATGTTGACATTTATCAAATACCAAAAAACCTGCTATTCAAAGCAGAAAGAAATATTTAAAAGGTACTTCTTTATTCTGGAAAAATGTAAGATTTGCTTCAAAGAAAGTCCTTCCATTGTTTGAGATGACACAGCTCCTGGGCTTTGAAGAAGAAGGCTCCAGTCTACTGAGATAACAAGGGGCGAGTTCCCAGGCTGAAGAGAAATAAATTATTCGACAAAAGGAAACACTGAATAAAGATCTTTTAAGTTGTTCCCTAGACGTTTAGGAAAATAATGAATCTTTGGTTTATACATTTTATTGTCATTGCTGGAAGAGAAGGAGGGAGGGAGGAAAATAAAGGAGGAAGGAAGGAAGAAGAGGAGCATGAACCCATAAAGAGATTTTGTGGGAGCAAAAATTTTGATAGAAGGAGTTGCCGAATATGAATTCAGATCACAGCTACTGCTTGGTACCCAAGTCTGGAAGCTACCAGACATCGTGGCTACCAGAAAGGTACAGCTGCTACAGGGAAAGATGGTCTCTGATGATGCTCTTAGGTTATCCCACACACCCTTCACATGGCATAAATGAAGATCTATTAAGATTGGTTATTGATCAGATTAACTCATAAAAGGATAGCTGTCTTTCAGCTGCTCAATCAAGGAGCAAAAATTCATCCTTAACTGGTCTGTGCACCTTGCACAATCCATACAAATATCTTAATGGTACTAAATTTTTTGTTGTAAGACTCATATATTGCAGAATGTGCAGCTCTGACAAGATTCATCCGCGGGGATGCTGAACTGACCTCTGCTCCAGCTGCCTTCCTCCTGATGTTGTTTCCAGAGCCTTGCTTCCAGAACAGCTTCAGGAATAGCTGCTGAGTCCCAATGGACTTGGTTCACCCAGCTTTTCAGACAGATCTAGTCAGAATTTTAGTCAAGCCCTAAGCCTTCTAAGAGTACAGAGGCTGAATAACAGATACTAAAACTAGTTTTCTTAAGTCTAACTAATTGTTCTCATTTTCCTACCCCTCCCAACCCCTTTAAAAAAATTTTCATCACCCCAATTCAGCAGGAAGAAGTTATGGAGAGTCATCATCTCAATTATTTGGGTCTGGGTGTCTGGTTATGGTTATTTTACAAATTATAGATAGGTTTTCATTTTAAGGGATAATTTGGAAATGTTCATAATTTTTAACAGGAAGAAAATTAAAGAGAGAACTTAGACTTGGTGATTTCTGTCCTTCCTTTCCTCTTCTTTATCCTTAACTTCCTAGGTAAAAGGGGAATAGAGTGCTATTATAAAATATTAGCTGTCAGGCAGTGGTGGCACACACCTTTAATCCCAACACTTGGGAGGCAGAGGCAGGCGGATTTCTGAGTTCGAGGCCAGCCTGGTCTACAGAGTGAGTGAGTTTCAGGACAGCCAGGGCTACACAGAGAAACCCTGTCTCAAAAAACCAAAAACAAAAAAAAGTCTGTAAGATATTAGCTATATGGGATGTATTACTAAAATTATTCATAAACAAAACATTGGATAGTCATACTATTACATTAATAGAAATATTTATATTTGATGCAAAACTGAAGTTATAATTACTTACATTGGTATAAAATTATATATTGATATGGGTTTAAGGTTTTCATTGGTATAAATCTTTGCATATTGATACAGCATTTGAAATTAATATTGTTACTCTTAGATAGGCATTGTGTCTATGCAACTCATTTAAGAATACAAGGTTTTGACCAGTCCTTCTAATAGCTGCTATTACAAACTGTTTAGGATGCTTAAGTAATGCAAGTTAAGGTTATTACTTAATCACTTAATTAATTAATAAACTCATGGTTATATTAGATCTTATTTAATTATAATAATGTGCATTCATTATTATTCAACTAGAAATAGCTAACAGTAGTCAAGGTTTAATAGTTCAGGCATACTATATATAAATAGTCTTCAAAAGCATCAGAAATCCACAGAGTATAACACTAAAGTCATTGTACTATTAGTAGATTTTTTATTAAGAGACATGTCTGCTGCTGACAGTACTCTCCTTCATGGTTCAAAGAAGATATTAAGCATCATAACCCCTATATAGAGTTGTTATAGTTGTGAAAAGGTAACAACTGGGCAAGAATTTCCCTAATTCATCTGCAAACAAAAATTACTGTCCAGGAAAGGACATATGATACAGAATAGTCAACAACTTAGTTCTGCCAATGCAGAGTAAGCTAGTCCTTCATAATTCCTGCTTCACTTAAGGTCTGCCAGATGGTTCTGGGCCAGAAGGCTGAAGACAAATGCTCTAACATTTTGAGGAATAGGGGACTATCCAGGTAGTAGTCAGATGTCTCTGCAACTTGTTTAAGTTTTGGAAGCTATGTTTTTGTGCTTCCTATATTTTCAAGTTACATTTAATTCATTCTCAAATCTCTGATGGAGTTGAAGACAAGTTATAGTGTCATAATCAAACTTAAGTTGTTTGACATTGAGTAAGATAAAGTAGATATGAAAGGATGATTTTAAGACAGTAATGCACGTTAAAATCAAAACATAATTCAGGAATAGAATTGTAAACCCTTTAAGTTTGGATAGATGTTAGAGTAACGTACCTAAATTGACAAAACTGATGGACTGGATATTATTAGTGTATATCATACCTTATGGTTTATATAACTGTTAGAACTATGTTCATTGCATATCTGCGAGAAAGGGCCTTTTTAGTGGACCAAAAAAAGGGGGGGGAAATGCTGTGCATTTGGTGTAATACTTGCATTGTTATTTGGGTTACCAAAATTGCATGAGAATCCCATGTGTGAGGAGCCAAGGGTCCTCGCTGGTTCTGACTGGTAAATAAAGTTTCTGCCAGTCAATGGCTTGGTAAGGAGACGAAGGGGCAAGGGGACGGAGGAAGAAGCAGAATTGCCATGCCATAAAAAGAATAAGATCTAGGCTTGAGAGCTACAGAAGAGAAAGCGTGTGTGTGTGTGTGTGTGTGTGTGTGTGTGTGTGTGTGTGTGTTTCATTCAGGAATTCAGAACACTGGGCAGGGAGATTAGACCAGATTAATCAACTACAGCAGCAGTAGCCCCTCAACAGCATTAACAAGCATTCATGTGACAAATATTTATTGGCTATTTATCCTGTGCCACTACCTCACAAACAGCCTACTGTCAGTAGCCCATGCTCAAACATGACCCAACAACTGTCACCATAACAAGTTATGATGGAAGCCTCCCTCCTCTTGACTTGTGGGCATTTTGGTTTGTGTGTGTTATTAAATAGATAAATGCTTTACCTTTCTTAAAGAACAAAAAGTAGATTACTTTGAAGGGCATTAGTTATACACACAAACCATCTGCCTACATGGCTTTTAAATCTTTACCAGATACACACAAAGTCCCTTTGTAGCATTTTTCATTATGGAATATAGAGGACAAAGCAAATGCCATAAGAGAAGTGATTCAAATGCAGAAGAGCTGAGATCTGGCTTAAAAGTCATCATGGGAAGACTTGGAGCAACGAGGATACTCTATCAGACATGCTAAACCTACACCCCAGCATAGTTATAAATTCAGCCCAAACAAAACTGTAAACAAACTTACTTTAAATGTTTAGGATGTATTTCTTTTTTTAACTAGCTGTACAGTTCTCAAGCGTGAACTTTGTATATGACAATATTGTGCCATGATCTAAAATGGTTGACTTGCCTACAAGGACACTGAGAAGGTGCCCAGTCTCACTGGTTTTACTCACTGGAGTAAACAGAATATTACTGAACAAAAAAAAAAAAAAAAAAAAAAAAAAAAAAAAAAAGCAAGTCTGTGAGCCTTCCACGTCTGACTGTATCTCTCAATAGCTGGCACAGAAAATGCTGGCTTCTCTGTGCTTCACACTTATTCTTCACAGAATGTAAGGTGGAGGGTACATGGTCTCTAAAACTTTCTTTCCACTCAGTGTTCCAGTGAGGTCAAGAGTGCACACTCAGGATAGTTCCAGGAGAATGTTTCACGGGGATGGACTGGAGCAGGGAAATTACAGAGCAGAGTGTGACAACAAGAGAACAATCAAGATCCTGGGCACACGTGGAGAAGGGAGGAAGAACCAGGCCTGGAGGTGGGTTATTTAGCACGTTCTCCTTAAGGGGGTGCGTATTCCAGAAAGAGAACAAGGCTTCCAGTGCTACATTGAAAACGAGGTGGGATAGGGAAGGGAAGTGGGCATCCTGGCCTTGTCCTGGTTTTAGTATAAATACTTTTACCTTTTCTCTACTGAGCAAGATGCTGGCTATGGATTTCCTGTCTTTACTATGATAAAATATGACCCCTAAATTCATAGATTTTTCTAGGACTTGTATCAGGAAGGGATATTAGATTTTGTGAAAGACTTCACTTTATCTGATGAGTTGGTCATGTGGTTTGTTTCTTTGCATCTATTTATGTGGTGGATTATATTTATTCATTTGCATGAGCTGACCTATCTCTGCATCTCTGAGACTGTAAGACCAGTGAAGGAAACAAATGGGATACAAATAGAAAAGAAAGAAGTCAAAGTGTTGCCAATTGCAAAAGATATGATACTATACATAAAAGATCCTAATGACTGCATCAGTAATCCCCTGCAGATGACAAACACATTCAACAAAATAACAGGATAGAAAATTAACACACACACACACACACACACACACACACACAAATAAAACAATATCCTTCCTATATACAAATGACAAGCACACTTAGAAAGACACCAGGGAAGCAATTCCATTCATAATATTCTCAAAGAAATCTTTGAATAAATCTAACCATGGAAGGAAAAAACTTGTACAATGAAAACTGTATTCCAAAAAGGAAATGGTAAAAGATACCAGAAGAAAGAAATATCTTCTATGTTCTTGGTTTAACATTGTAAAAATTACAATCCTATCAAAAACAATTTACAGATTCAATACAGTCCTCATGAAAATTTTAGTACAAATCTTCAGAATAACTGAAATATTCTTAAATTTAATATGGAAACACTAAATAAAACCAACCCTGAACCATAAAGAATGGCTGGATATATCACCCTCCCAGATTTTAAGTTATGTTACAGAACTACAGTAATAAAAGCAGCATAGTAACTGCATAAAAACAGACCCATAGATCAGTGGAATAGAACTGAGAACCCACATACAACCCCATACTCTTTTGGCTTACTGATTTTCAACTAAGAGGCCAGCAATATTCATGGCAGTAATACAGATGGAAGTAAACTTCTATAAATTGTGCTGGTCAAGATGGATATCTAAGTGTAAAAGAAAATAGATCCTTATCTCTCAGTCTGCCAAAACTCAACACCAGATGGATCAAAGATCTCAATGCAAGAACTGATATCTCGGATACAGTTGAGGAAAAAGTAGGGAATGATCTTGAACTTGTTAGCAGGAAAGGACTTTCTGAATAGTACAAAGATAGAGCAGAGATTAAGACCAACAATTAATAAATGGGATCTCATGAAACAAAAAAGCTTTTGTATAGCAAAAGGTATCGACATTTGTGTGAACATATCTACAGAATGGGGGGAAATTCTTAACCAGCTATAAATCTGATGGTGGTTAATATCTAGACTATACAAAGAATTCAAAGGTTAAATATCAAGAAAAAAAATAACTCTATTAAAATGAGACATGGAACTAAACAGAGTACTCAAAGGACAAAATACAAATGTCCGAGAAACATTTAAAATGTTCAACAATGCCCCTAGTAAACACTATAATAGCAAATAAAGGCACAGTGTCAGGAATGGGTTACTTCTTTCAGCATTGTTGGTAAGTAAAGTCCCATAGAACCCAAATGTTACAAGATATTGCCAATGTGCTTGATTACTGTCTAGAACTTGATGGTTAAGACCCAGCTCATGAAGACAACACATACTTGAGTCTTACAACATAAAGAAATCAAGCTGGTGCTCACTAGAAGCCTTATCCCTACTGACTAGCTTTCATGGTGCTAGAAAGTATTATGCATGATACCAGCGGGGGAAAAAAATAATTCATCACTCTTACACAACTGTGAATTTTGTGAACTACAGTAACAACTGCCCTGGGGAGACATGCCCATTGTTACAATGGGAGCATGAATATCCATAGTAAGAGTAACCAATCACTTTCTGATTGGATTTAAGACCCACTCCCAAAGTTGAAACCCATATCTAGCACCATTATTGGAATCAAGAAACCTATAAGGTAGGAAAGACAGGTCTTAGGGGTGGACATACTTCAAATATTCTGCTAAATGGACATAGTATTACACCGACTCCTAAGTACCTAGTGTCCTATCCATAGATTAGTGCAGCTTGTTAGAAAAGCTTCCTTCTTGGAACAGATAAAAATTAACACAGTGACCCACAACTGATCAAGGTTCAGAGAACATGAGACTTTAGAATGCTCAGTCCTAAATGCTGCATCTCTGTTACATTTCCTTTACCTGTGGTTCAGGATTCATGGTGGAAGAGGTGAAACACTAGACCCACAATGAAACAGTGTTTTCCAGACACAGCAGGGCAGTTGCCCATATGAGCAGTTGTGACAGTATACACAGGCTCAGGACAAGCAAAATCCCAGCACAGAGACTGAAACTCAGGCAAGAAGTCCTAGCTTGGGAGGTATTGACAACTGACAGCTGCTGGGGGAAGGAGAGTTAGATTTCTTTAAGGTAGAAAAACCTGGTGGGTAGACCAGCCTCCAGTGAAGGCCGCACATCCAAAAATATATGAGCAGTATAAGCTGTACTTAATAAGTTTTTAAAACAAAACCACAGAAAAAGAGACAGAATACAAAATTGGGTGTGTAAAGAAAAGCAGGATGGATCTGGGAAGAATGGAGGAATGGTGATTATATGATCAAAGTGAATTGTTCAACATTCTCAAAGAACTTATAAAAATTAGGGAAAAAAAGAAATACAAAATAAAAACATGGTTAAGAAGAAGCACAGAAAGTACAAATTGCCCCTACAGTGGCATACTCTCCCTTCACCCTATGACAGTTCCTTCCCTGAGAGCTCTGCTATAGCATCCGGCCAGAAACCAGACTATGGGTCGTTTTCCAGAAGAGAAAAGCCTGAAGAAATGGGGAGACTGGAAATGAAGATATGAACTGCAGCAGGCCCTTTCCCATTTTATATTCTCTAATGTTTGATATATTGTGGGACCATGTGACCTAAATATACGCAAAGCCAAAACGTGTAGGCAACTGGGAATAGCGTGGACTCACATATACACCTAGGTCAGCTTTTACTCTCTCAAGATCAAGATGATTCAAAAAGAGATAAATTCGATGCTTCCACCAACCAAGGACTTCATGCCCCTAGGTAAGTCTCCATAGCTAGATCAGTAATTTGATTTGCAACGTTAAAGACACCTGATTCATCAAGAGTAGATATTTTCCATTCCCTTCTCTCTGAAACTCAAGGATTAAGATATCAGGTCTAGCCGGGCAGTGGTGGCGCACGCCTTTAATCCCAGCACTTGGGAGGCAGAGGCAGGCGGATTTCTGAGTTCGAGGCCAGCCTGGTCTACAAAGTGAGTTCCAGGACAGCCAGGGCTACAAAGAGAAACCCTGTCTCGAAAAACCAAAAAAAAAAAAAAAAAAAAAAAAAAAAAAAAAAGATATCAGGTCTAAAATAAGACACAATAATTTTTGGTTTCAGGGTCCAAGTTATCCTGTATATCCTGATTAAACTCTCTAAGGCTTTCCTTATCTGTAGAACGGGAACATTAGAACCTACCATGTGGAGCTGTTATGAAGATTAAATAAGATGTTCATCATGAAGCACGGGGTTTGGATAATCAGTGCTAATGTTTATTATTAATCTCACAGTAGGCATTTATTTAACAAGTAATTCTTGGAAGTTTGCTAATGACTTTGACCTGAGCCGCCTTGCTTTGCCCTTATTCTAACTTCGGAAGCCTTTTTCACTTGAGAGATTTCCAAAATGCCAAAAACTGATCAGCAATTTGTACTGCAGCAACACATTAAATGAATTTTTTTGAAGAGTTACCACCTTAGACAAGATGAAATTAATATCTTTCAGCTGGGAAACTGTTCATTTTGCAAGTACGAGTCTTTTGCATTGAAAAGAAAATAGCTAAATAAAACATCAATCATCCCATAATGCCATTTGAGAAATGTAAGTTAGCAAAAGGAAACTTTGGCTTTTATCGAAAGGCTTTATTTTGGCTGATGTCTTTTATGGATATATAATTCCATTTTTTAAACTTGGAGGGGCTTTGCTTTGATCTGTGGGTACACTTAGAAGTTATAAACAGACAAAAGGCACCATAACTGCAAAAGAGAATGCGAAAATACAAAACAATGGTAATATAATATACCCAGGGCCAAGTTTTGTGTAGCTGAATGGGAATAAGGGTGCTGGTGACAAGATTAAAAGACACGTAATTGATGTACATATATTTATCTAGTTTTTAATCAGCATATACTTAGTTACATTTTCAGAGTGGATTTCTATGCCTGGCATTGAACTCGGACTTACAGAGACCAAGTGTTTCTCTCCTGCAGTCACTGCCCCTGTCACTGGAGTATGCAAGGTCTTCTAGAGAGACAGACTCATAAACTGGAGAGTAGAATGGGTATTGTGCCATAGTATATACAAATCCATATGGGAAAATGAATTCAGGAGACAGGAGAGCAAATTCATTAATTAGCTCCTGCAGAGTAACTAACCATTCTAAAGTTTATGGCTTTGACACCAGCTATTTATTCGGCTCCCCGTTTTGGCCCAGGCAGGTCTGATTCATCTAAACTAGTTGTTCTTGCATGTCTGTGGTCAGGTGATAGATCTTCTGGCGTCTGAATAATTTATGATAACCTCATTCTTGTAGTGGGCAACAGGAAGACACGGAAAGCAGCTATGGGTCTCTTATACAACTCGGGCTTTTTACCAAGGTAACAAGCGTCACAGGGTCCCCAAAGCAGCAACTGGAGAAATGGGCATTGTTCTCAATCAAGTCCCATCATGTCTGTCAAAGCTCTATAAACCAAAGCGGTTTAGAAGGCCAAGCCTAGAGCTCACATGTGAAGGCAACAAAGCCATACTTTTAAAGGTCTGTACCTACCAGAATGGAAAGACCTTAGGACCATGTTCACAGCATGTTCCAAGCCTGGGCACACGTGGGACATCTGCAGACAATATACCAGTCTCCAAGAAATTTGTCAGAGTAGGAGCTGTTGTCAGAGCTGTTCTATGAGAGAAGGATCGAAACAGGAGCTAGTGCACACATACAAAAATTGTCTGCAGTTCCACCAAGTGAGCAGTGTGTCTGGGAAGGTTCTGAGGATGAAATGAGTTCACTGTTTGATTTCCCATCTTGTGCAGGTATATTGGAAAGATCTATGCTAGAGAAGCCCCTGTCAAGCTGTGTCTCTGAGGCTCACAAGCTAACCCAATAAGGCTTCTGGGGATGTTCTTGTAATGAGCTATGCAGGTAAAACCCCATTACACGGACTGCTCTTCCAGGAAGACCTTACTGACAGAACATCCTGGGAATAAAACCAGCAGTGTCTTCATAAGTCGTGCGGAAGCATAACTGTGCTTTCAAAGTCACAGAAAAATGCTGCTGGCAGCTGTGGTGAAGGGAAGGAAACAGGCCCAACATGTCCAAACTGGGTCACCATTGATGGTGTGGCTTCTGCATCTCTTCATTTACACCTGGCTATATGTTCCATACTCAAGATTCTATTAAATAGTCATGATCTGCTTATTTGATCAGTTTACCTATTTAATCATTCACACACCCAGCAAATGTGTATCAAATACCTTCCAAATGCCAATAGGAGCTAGGAGAAAACAAACAAGAAAAATATGCCACCAAGGGTCTTACCACTTGACAAAGAGGGGGAGCACATAGAAATTAAAGCAACAGTCTTGTTTGATGATGGTTAAAAAAAAAATGAATGTTGCTGTACTAACTACAGGAACACCCAACCCAGGGACAGCAGCCCAACAACCACTACACCTGTAGACCTTTCATAAAGATAAATCTGATTTACATATCCCTTTTATAATAAAAGGAGATTCAACAAGGGATCGCTGAGTCTTCCCATTCAGCAGCTCTGTCATCCCAGATGTCTTGCCTGACTGGAGAACCGGAGTCCATAGTGCAGTGCTGACCCTCAGTGGATGCTTTTGAAGGGTCAGATGCTTGGCTAACCTCCCTGTTGATATAATTATGAAGAGCGAGGTTTAGACTTAAGGGATGATATGTAGAGTTACAGTTGGGGCATCAGTCAAGTGTAGACGAGCCTGCAACCTACCCTCCACTTTCTGTCTCGACAGAGCTCTTTGGCCTGCGACTTGGGTTATACCCATTGCTCCAGGAACCTTGGTCTGAACATCTCCCATCTCTGAGTTTTCCTATCTTCCCAACTCTACAATTAGATCCATCAGACTAATTTATTCATTCAGGAGTATATTTGCATCTCAGATGGTGTATGTGAGATTTAAGAGATGAGACATGGCCTCAAGCCTAAGGTGTTTCTATTCTAGGAGGATTTTTCCTAAGGTCATCCAACCATTCATTCAACTAAAACGAACAACTACCTACTATGTGCCAAGAACTTGTGAGATTTGGGGTGTAGAAGTGAATAATGAAGTTGGAGTTCTTGCTTATCCTAATGAAATTCAAGACACACATAAACAATTTGCAGCAGATGTAGGGTTGGAATCTGGGTGTCCTGAGTAGTTCCTGATGATTAAACTTTTTGGAAGTGCTATAGCTAATTGTTCTTTCTACTTCCTTCATCCATTTGCAGTCATCTCCATCGCCTGGATCTCCCTCCCACCACTTCTCCGAAAACTACCCTTGTTAAGATCACCAGTGACTTCCACATCAGCAAACCGGTTACAGACCATCTTTGCCAGAACATCCTCCCTTTAATTTCACAGCACAACCCAGGCAATTCTCATATCCCATGGACCATCCCTTCCTAAACTTCACTGGCTCCTCCTCTTTTCTCAGCTTCAAACCACTTTATCTTCCAAAGGCAACTCGAGGACATCAGGGCTTATTTCATCATATATCTTGTAGGCTATCACTCAGGGAAGTCGGGACAGGAACTCAAGGCAGGAACTGGAGAAAGGAACTAATGCAGAGGCCATGCAGGGGTGCTGCTTGCTGGATTGCTTCCCATGGCTTGTTCAACCTACCTTCTTATAGCACCCAGTCCAACCAGCTCATATGTAGCATCACACCCCCCATCTATCATCAACCAAGAAAATGAACCACAGGCTTGCCCACAGGTGAACCTCGTGGCATCATTCAACACTAGCCAGCACAACATTCAAATCTCTAGCTTTGTCTCTCTAGCCTTGACTTCTTTCTCGAATTCTAGGATCCTATGTCTAAATGTTTGCTGATAACAAATTGACCGATCATTCAAAATACAACTCTGTCCATTGACCACTGAAGCTACTACTCTCACATAACAGTTATCAGTGTCATTGTCTCTTGAATTCCTTGAGTGATGAGCTCTCATGCCCAGTTTATCAGCAAGACGTACCAGAGCATCTCAAAGTACACCTGGCATCCCTTGACTTGTCTCCATTTTTACTACCTGAATCCATTTCAGACTACTGCTGTCTCTTGCTGAACCATTGCAACAGCCTTTCAGTGGACCTTCCAGTTCTGTCTTGTTCTTCCCTGTTATTACTGATAAAGGAACCACAATGAACAATTAGGAAGGGAATCGGGCTGCTAATGTAGGCTCCAATGGCTCTACCACATTTTAAGTAAATTTAAAATAAAATACACTCTTTTTCTGCCCTCAGTCCCTAATATAATATATGATGACTATGACACTTTCATCTCTTTCCATGTTTACTTTGATCCCTCTTTTCTAATCACAATGGCCCTGGGTCTTCATAACAGTTGCTCTCTTTGACCGGAAAGTTCTTCTTCCCACATGTATAGATCCTGTCCTTTACATGTAGATATAGTTTTGTTTTGGTGTGTGTGTGTGTGTGTGTGTGTGTGTGTATGTGTGTATGTGTGTGTATGTGTGTATGTGGGGGGTGTATGTGTGTGTATGTGTGCATGTGCGTGCATGTGTGTGTGTGTGTGTGTGTGTGTGTTGGAGGGTGCCATGTGTGGAATTTAAAGACAACTTGTGGAAGTTAGTTTTCTCCTTCCACCATGTGGGGCCAAGAGTCTGAAGTCATGTCATCAGCCTTGGGAGAAAGAATCCTTACCAGCTGGGACATCTTCGCCACCCTTTCCTTTCCACTTCACATCCTCAAAAAGGCCTTCCACCATCACCCACTCTAACATGTCTCTCTCTCTTTTAATTTTCTGTGTCCCAGTTTGTCCTAACATATTTGCCTCTCTGTCTGTAGTCAGTTTCTTGCCCATTTTGTTTTGTTAAAACATAAGATGCCAGAGTATAGTGTATTTGTCTTGCTTAGGATATGGCAGAGTAAACAATACAGATTAGGGAACCAATAAAGGTAAAGAAGTAAATAGATGAATCCCCTATAAGTTCTTTAATAATGAAGGGATGTTTTAATGTTTTCATAGATATTTTTAAGGTCTTTCACCAATGGAATTTAGAATGAAGCTAATATCATCATAGAAACCTGTAGCACCTAGAAAACTATCAATAGTAAAGCAGTAATCAATCCATTCATGAGCAAGAAAGAATTTTCAGGACTTTTACAGAGAACAGCAGAGGCATTTTAAATCCAAACATATACAATTGCATTTCTCAAAATAAACGTCTGCAATATGGAGGCAGATGAACCAAATTGACCACAGCTGGATTAGGGCGTGCCCTGTAAGTCTACTCATGTTTCTACCAAAATATTGATGGCTTCCTTGAGTGCATGGTTTTGCCTGATGTTCCAGATGAGAGAAACATTCAAAAGGAAAAAAGCCATCCATTCAGCTGCCTATGAAAGAGTAAAAAGTATCAGTGTTCAGCACTACAAAACACTCTGGGATTTGAGTCAGAACAGAGGCCATATGAAAATTAAAGTGTAAATGGATGGATAGGCAATTAGAGAGTCACCCAATTAGAAGAACTTTAGATGTCCCCAAAGGCTCACAGCTTCCCATCCCAAGACTGGCATTCTTGACTCCAATACACATCAGAAGAGTTAACCCTTGGCTTATGTCTGATCTACAAAGCATCATTCTGTAGCAGTTCTTATGAATTCTTTAGGCACAGAAAGCCTGTTTGGAAACAGATCACAGAGTACCTGGTTCTTACTGATAGAAGAGACAAAAACATTCCAAATATTTAAATGACTCATAACCCCTTCAGGAACGATCATGCCGCAAAGGAATTAGTGGTAATGCAATGTCTTCAACTGAATGTTTTTCAAGCTCCAACATTTCTAATATGTGAATAAAACGATCCTGATACTCTTGGCTAGATGGCGCTGGACACTGGCTCTGTGTCCCTATTCAGCTTTGCATCATCAAGACTTAAATGCCTGGTAAGCGAAGAAGAGATTTGCTTATTAAATAATCCTCTGGCTTACTCAATCCCTTACTCTCCTCTCCTGCCCTCTGTGTCTCTGTCTCTGTGTGTGACTGTAACTGTCTTTGTCACTATCTCTCTGTCTCTCAGTCTCTCAGTCTCTCAGTCTCTCTCTCTTTCTCTTACACACACACACACACACACACAATCCCTATTAAAGTTCATCACTGACATTGTGTCTTGAACCTGTGAAGGACTGGGTCTGGTATCCCACAGTGATCCCATCCTAACCCTACCCCCAAGAGCTTGCCAAGATAAACAAGTGGTGAATTCTCATCTTGGAATAAACTGGCCTTACTGTTGTTTCCAGATGCTAAGTGCAACTATATATAAAAACTTTGAGATGCATCCAAGTATCCTGAGCCCCCAACGCTCCGCGTAAGCCAACCAGAAAAAGGAGCCCTGATGACAAAGGAACAGGTTATCTTATGAATCTTTATCCTACAAGTTTCGACTTACTAGGACTGTTCAATATTTCCTTAGAGATCCAATTCTTCTGTGCCCAGCAATGGACTCCCTGTTAAATAGAAATGCATACTTTAACACAATAATACTAACAATAGCAATGGTTAACATAGCAGCACTCAGTACGAACGAGGCCTCTGGCAAACGATTTTCCACATGCCACCCAGTTTATTAAAACCTGAAAAAATGAAGCTTTAGTGATCAATTTTTTATAGATACATATCTTGTATCTTACAGGAGGGAAAGAGGCATAGTTCAGATGCATACACAACAGCCTAGATTAAGTCCTGAGCACCGACACCCACTCCCTGACCAAAAACGCCAATGGCTTCATATCACAGGTTTCCCTACATTAGTTGTGAAATCTTAGGAATGTTTGCTAACCTCCTGAGCTAGTCCACAAGAAGACCAAGAGAGTCAACTAACCTGGACCCTTGGGGGCTCCCAGAGACTGAACCGCCAACCAACGAGCATACACAGGCTGGACCTGCACATATGTAGCAGATGTGCTGCTCGGTCTTCACACGGATCTCCCAACAACTGGAGCGGGGGCTTTACCCTGACTCTGTGGCCTGCTTGTGGATCCTGTTCCCCTAACTAGGCTGACTTGCCTGACCTCAGTGGAAGAAGATGTGCCTATTCCTGCAGTGACATGATGTGCCAGAATGGGTTGGTACTGGGAGGGGGAGGGTCTCCCCTTCTCAGAGAAGTGATGGGGGAGGGGCTGTCTGAGGGGGATACTGAGGGGAGAGGAGGAGGCTAAAATTAGATCCAAGTAAGTGAGTAAATAAATAGATAAATAAATAAATAAATAAATGGAACAAAAAGAGAAGGAACTAACAAAATCCCTAACAGTTCAGCAGCGCCCTACTGTGGGTTAAAACTAATCTCAACCCCCAGGACTCTCATCTATAAATCTGACACCCAAAAAAGGTCTGAAATCAGATCTTTCTCTTAAACTGATGTTATCCAGTTCCCTATTACCACAAACTTGTCAGTGCGAGCTTATTATTCAGTGGTCATTTGGAGCCTATGTGTGATGTGCACCTTCCTCGGCGAACACCGAGCCGTCATTAGAAGGCTGCAGTCCTTTCCAGACTCAAGAAGAAGCCATTTTCTCCTCCTCTTTTCTGACTTCTAGAAGCCACCATCTTGGCATGTAGTCCCTTCCATCTTTGAAGCTAGCAGTGGTGGCTTGGGCTCTCCTCCCATGGAGGACCACTGCAAGAGCCACACCATTGTCTTGCCTCCTTCTCTAACTCCCTCACGCTTCTCCTCCACATTTAAAGACGCTTGTAATTATATTGGGTGCAGTCAGGTATCCCAGAATTCCCCAGCTGTGACGTCAGATGGCTGGAAATGTTGATTCCACCTGTCCCCTCACCTCTCCTGACCCTTTTATGATACACAGTCGCATATAGAAGTTCCAGGAATTTGGATACAAGTGTACTTGGAAAAGGAATTTCTTTCCTTCTGAGTTTCCACTAAGCCTTTCTGGCAGAAAAATATGTTGTGGGCTAATATTACTACTACTACTACTACTACTACTACTACTACTAGTAGTAGTAGTAGTAGTATTAGTATTAGTATTATTAGTATTATTAACTAATTTTTTAGACTTTAGTTTTTCTCCTGGGAAGGAGAGAATGTTTTAGCATTTACATGGGTATGTCTTTTTTTTCCCTTTTTTTTATTGGCTATTTTATTTATTTACATTTCAAATGTTATCCCCTTTTCCAATTTACTCCCCAGAAACCCTCTATACCATCCCCTTTCTCCTGCTTCTATGAGGTTGTGCCCCCACCCACCCACCCACTCCCGTTTCCCTGCTCTCACATTCCCCTACACTGGGGAATCGTGCCTTTACAGGACCAAGGGCCTCTTCTCCCATAGATGCCTAGCCAAGAGGACAAGGCCATCCTCTGCTACATAGGCAGCTGGAGCCATGGGACCCTCCATGTGTGCTCCTTGATATAATCAAGACGACTCATAATTAATTGTCCCAGGAGCTAAATAATATACATTCACTGAATTGCATTTCTAAACTCCAAAAAAAATTCAGAACCCTGAAATACAGCCAGCCAGCCCAAAGGGTTTCAGGCATAACATTAAGGAATTATGCTAACACTATAATTACGGTTATTATTAATATCTTCATCATCTTGTCTGAGAAGAAAGAGAAAATGCTCTGATGTTGACAGGGTTAACAAATTGTGTTCACAATACCAATAACAAAGGCATGCAGAAGGTTCAAGGGACCAGGTGTCAGAGCACACACAAATATACCCCTTGCAAGTGTTTCTTTCTTCCCACATATCCCTAGGGGAAAAAATATTTACCCTCTATGGCTAAATAATGTACTTCTCTTTCTCACCTTGGAGGGGTTTGAGTTCAGCATAAAAAAAATCAGAATCATTAAAAGGATTAAATAAAACAAATCATGTAAGTCTCCTCTTGTTGGGCTTGGTATTCAGCACACATTCAATAAATGGTATTTCTACGCACGGCTGCTCTGCTCAGGCGTTGCCTTCATACCTAATACCTATGACTTTCTTTATGAGGTTCATGAGTGTAATTGAAAATGTGTTGATTCACTGAAAGAAAAAGGGTTGGAATTTCCATTTAATGTTGTCTGATCTGCAGCAATGATGGTGAAAGCCATCCCCGGCTTTCAGCTGCTAAGGCTTTCATAGTACTGGCAACTTGTCAGTGTCTGTGTTCCACAGGTGAAGAGAGCCATCCATGACTCACCAGCTTACAGTGCCTTCGGGAGGCCGTGCCCTGGCCTTATCACTGCCTACACCTTGCTTCTGTTCTCCCACACACAATCTCTTTCATCCTAATTTGGTTTCCCAAGTTAAACTCCACGTTCACCAAGAGGCGTGTTCTGTAGACGTTGGAGAATAAGAAGTTAGACCCAGATGTATCTAGAATCTGAGATACCATTCCTTTTTTCCTTCCCCCCTCCCTCCTTCCCTTTTTCCCCTCAATCCACAAAGGCAACTGAACACTTACTATAACCCATATATTCTGCTGAGAACTAGAAATGCAATTTCTAACCAGACTAGCCCAGCTCCTGCCATGGTAGACGGTACAGATGAGCCCATGAGTCATGAATTCATTACAGTCGGTTTCTCAATGCTTTAATTACAAAATAAAGTAACTGCTAGACAGAAAAAGTGCAGAGTGATCTGAGAGTATTTAAGTCTGGGGATTCCAGAAATGCTTAACAGCCACAGAGTAGGCAATGGCTACGATGATGTAAAGAAACCAATGAGCTTTGGGACCAGACAGTTTCTCCTACATGCAATGTACATGAGTTCCCTCAGCATCCTTACCTACAGAATAGTCTTGAAAGTGGCCATCCCTGTCATGCTCACTCTTGATCAGAAGAGACATTCCCAGTCAGATACTTAGTGAAGACACTTTACAAGGATGCTAAGAAGACTCAATGAGATATCATTGGTTACTGCTCTGTGCCTATAAACTTCAGTAACTGGAAACACTTATAAACCGGTATATTATATCTGAAATATTTACAAAGGAGAATGACACATCTACATCGAGGTTTGAGGAAATGGGGAAACATTTGTAGGAAGAACCATCAAGTTGGGGAAGAAACTGGTAGTTAGATGTAGTAGTTCAGATTGAGTTGAATCACGTAATGGACAACAGAGTATCTATTACATGACTATGTAATAGACATGATTATACAACTAATCAGTAAGAAGTTAAGTAAGCATCCCTTATGCCGGGAGCCAAGAGACTCATCCTGCAGACTACTCCTCCTTCTCAAGCATGGCCCTTCCCAAAGTAACCCAACCTCTCCAGGCTCCTATTCTAGGCAATAGGAAGGAAGAGAAGACCAAGGCAGGGAGCTTGTGCTAAATGTCTTAAGGGATGTTATCAGATCCCTATAAGGGATGTTATAGCTCTATTAGCATCTGTTAAACCAAAATAGAGTAACATGGCCACACCTGGCTTCAAGAAAAGCTGGGAAATAGTCTTTATCCTAGGAAGCCATAGCCTGGGCAAGGGAAGTATTTCAATAACTAAAGAGGAAAGACAGGGTGGACTGGGAAAAGCAACTGCAGAATCAGCAATAAAGAACGAACTCTTAAATGACTTGGGTGTCTTCCTCAGTATCCCTTCATTTAGAAGGCCCTCCTCGCCTCTCTGGGCTCACTCATAGGCTACATTAGAGCCTCCATCATGAGTGCTTTTCCTTTGCCTAGGATTCCTTCTGGTGTTCCCTCCTCCAATCTAATTCTACATTTTTGATTGCAACCTAAGACAAGATTTACCCCAAGATTAACCCATATCCCAACTTCTATTATATTTTAAAAATGTATTTTCCAGTTATCTTCCACAAACATATATTTATATATTTTACAACATATATAGCACATCTTATATATCATTCAAGTGCTATATGATATATAACAATATAATAATAAAATGTTATATATAATGGCATGTTATATTATATATAACACAAACATGTAAATATGCATGGCTTGAATTGGTTTGAACATAGTTCCATCACCATAAATTGTATATCCTTAGACAAGTCACCTGTGTTCTCTGAGCCTTTGGTTCCTCTAACAGCACATAGGGAGAAGAACAACCACTTCATAATGAGGCAGAGAGGATGAGAGGAGATTTGGTATGTGGAAGTGGTCTATTAACAAAAAAAAGAAAGCAATCCTGTCGGTTAACAAAAGAAAGAAGTGCTTGTGGGAAGTGTTACCTCCCAAAAGAACAAGGGACTCTGTTTCTTCTCTCTCATCTTTCCTTAACAAAGCTAGAAGATTCTGACAATTCTTAAAATATCTGCACAGACTGCAACTTACTATAAGAGTTGAGCAAGAATGACTTCCTTCGAAGAGAAAGGCGATCCTGAGAGGCCGGAATGCCCCTGCACTGCGGATCACAGCGGAACCAACGCCAACAGCAGAACTCAGATCATAGAAGGCCATGAGTCATAACACCTGGCAAGGAGGCGAGACCTCAGCCAGACACCAGCCAGACCTAAACACTGTGGCTCTTGGAAAAGCACCAGATGACTTCCTGTAACTGTGAACAACCCAAAGATGACCCCTGTCCCCCCCAGTATGGAGCTAGACACAAGGGACTGCTGATGGTACTGAAACGATAACTGCACCTGCTCAGACCAATCACATATCAGAAAGAGCCAAAACATGCACTTCACAAGATGTCATCAATAAACACTTTTGTTTCTTTTGCTACAAAATAAATGATGCGTTTGTGGTAGGAAATGCCTAAAGTATATGCGGAGGCTTTAACAGTCATTTTAAACTTTAATTACAACTCCTGTCAAGGAAGAGAGTGATGCAATACCCCAGAAGCAAGTCGCTTGAGTCACGATCTCTTTCCCACCTAGAAATGGTTCTTCTTCTCCTTAGATACATCTCCTTATCTAAGTTACCGATCATTCACGCCTCTACTCCATGTTGTCCATGGTTTCTTACTTTCATTGTGCATTGAATCACATATATTTATTCTTTTTTACTTTGTTCCTGCTGGTCAGCATTATGTATGTGACCCTACAATAGTCATTGTTAAAATGATATGACATCATTTTACAATCATAAAACAATCATAATCAGCACTACGTATTACTTAGTAAGGTCTCTAAATAGTTCTGATTTATGGTCGATCTAGTCACATATATACACCATATCACACATGTGTATATATACCACAATTTATATATATATATATATATATATATATATATGCATATATCACATACATATATATCACAGTTTATTTACTCATTCTATCATTGACATATATGTGTATTAATCATCTCAAGCTCAGGAGTTTTAAATTGGTGAGTACTATGAGCATTTTTGTAAAATGCTTTTAGTAGACAAGAGTCTCTCTTGAATACACTTACAGTGAAGCAGCAAAGGCATGGTGTACATGTGCCCTCAGCAACTTGTGGCAAGAGTGAAACATGTCCAGTGGTTCATCAGTTTACAGTCACACACTATTAACCTATGAACGTTCTCTTACGTTCCCTTTTGTCAACATTTGGTATGTTTTCCAGACATTTTAATGATTGCTTATCTTGAGAGTTGAACATTTCTTATGTCTAAGCTTTCTAACTTAAGATCAAAGTTAACTGTTATGCAACATGGTGGAATATGCCTGTAGTCTCAGCCCTTGAGAGGTTGAGGCCTGTAGATCACCAGTTCAAAAGCAGACTAAACCATGTTACAAGATCCTATCTCAAAAGCAAATAAGGAGAGCAGAAATCACCCATTCGTGAATGGAACATCAGTATGAAGTTGGTTTCACAAATACAGGCAAGCACCGCTTAGTGGTAGAGACTGGAGATACAGTCCAAGCAGCACGTTGTTAGTCAATTTTACCATTATGGAAACACAGCATATGCCCAAATTAAAACAGCATAACATCACTAGGTGATATAATCTTATGGGACTAAAATTGCATATATGGTCCACCGTTGATTGAAATGTTGTTATGAGAGGCTGGAGAGATGGCTCAAGGATTAAGGGCATGGGTTGCTTTTCAGAAGACCTGGGTTCAATTCCAAGCACCCACATGGCAGATCACAAATGTCTATAAATAACTCCAGTCCCACGTGATCTAACAAACGCATGGCGTACAGACACACATGTAGGTAGAACACCCATCCACATAAAAATTTTAAAGGTTAAAAAACATTTATAAAAATGTTGTTATGCAGAATAAGACTGGATATTATTTAATGGCCTTTCTTGGAATAGGGCTGATTGAGGAAAGCATTTGGTATCATAGAAAAAAAAACGACACAAACAAACAAGCAAACAAAAGATCAATATAAGCAGATGTGGAGAGCAAGACATAATAGTCTACAAGATGTGGAGAAGTGAGACAGGGACAAACCAAGGTCCTTGTACAGGTGATAGAAGGGTTTTCCTTTCATTCAGAGCATCGTGAGAACCAACGATGGGCTTTAAGCAAGAAATGTACATGATGTTGTTTCTATATTTGTATGTGTAAACTATTTCAGGCACATGCTCACTTCTAGCTGTAATGAGGTTTTTCAGATGTTTCAGACCAATGTTTCCACCTAAAGCAATTATAAAAAGCTTGATATAACACAAAGCGTGCACACACACCTTCTTGTAGGTATCACAGAGCTCTTGGAACATTAGGACTCCGGGACTAAAAACACTACAGAAGACAGAAAGATCCCCTTGGGTTATTAGCCGAAACTGGGTCAGGTCTAAAAGGCGGAGGATCCAAGAGAGAGCTGACATGCGGAGATGCTTTTAAGAGTCCAAAAACAACAGAGGAGCTTTTGGCAATCGTCTGGGACCAGAGAGACAAAAATTAGAGACTTGAGAGGCCAAGAGCCCAGTGAGAAGGCAGGACCAGCAGACAAGGCAAAGACTTATCTGGCGTTCCACTCAAGACATTTGCTGAATTCAGGAACTGAGAAGAGCAGGAGGCCAAGAAGCCCAAAGCTCCCATACTAGAAGTTTTCAGTGGGAGTTCTGACAGTCTCACAGCTCTCAAGAGACTAAAATATAAGTAAGTCAGAGGGAGAAGTCGCTGAGAACATCCAAATCTCTGAGCTGAACTCCTAGGAAAGCTACATCCTAGAAAGGGGGCATCTGCCAGTAGCAACACTTCGTCAGCAAAGCACAGCTTACAGGGACAGCTTGTGATGGTTCGCCCTCACTGCCGATGGGATTGGATTTAAAATCACCATGGAAACATCTTCTGGTTGTGTCAAGAAGTCGTTTCCAGAAAACTTTAACGGAAAAGGAAAGATTTCCCTGTATGTGGTCAGCATCATGGATTAACATGATGGGTTTTACTTTAAAAAAAAAAAAAAAAAAAAAAAAAAAACAAAGAAGATAAGCTGAGCACCAGAGTTCCTCTCTATTCCCTGACTGAACATAAGGTCATCAGATGTGTCATGATACTGCACACATGATGATTTTCACACCACAGTGAAGTATATCCCCTCCAACTAAACCAACTCTCAGGGGAGTGGGAGGTGGCTTAGTTAGGAAAATGCTTGCGAAATAAATCCAAGGAACCGAGTTCAGATCCCTAGCGCCTAGGTAAAGAAAAGCCAGGCGTGGTGGCATGTGTCTGTAATCCTAGTGGTGAGGAAGAAGAGGCAAATGCATCCCTGGGGCCTGCAGACCAGCCTGGCCAGTTGGTGAGCTCTGGATTTCATGACAGACTCTATCTCAAAATAAAGTCATTCCCCTGTAAACTGCTTATCTCCAGGTTTTTTGGCTACCGCAACCAAAAACGTACCTACTAAAGGAAGCTGGTGGCAGGAGTGCAACCGTTTGCCATGATAAATTTGACCTAGTTCCTAGGCCTTTAGAACTAATCTGCAGGGAGAGAATTGAAGAGTCTGGAGCTTGGAGCTACCGAAGCCCGGGCAGGCTGTAAATCGTGCTCAGTGAGCCAGCACACTAAGAACCTGGAAGGCCGGGACGACAAGACAACTGTGCTCAGCGGACGCCCCGGTTCACGCGGTTTCGTGTTAGAGGTCGCTCCTATTATATTCTTGCGAAGAATCTGATGGCATTCTGCCGGTGCCCTGAGACTGTGAATGAGGACGAATTTTAAAAATAATCAAACAATGTGTTTGGCCGAGGAAGTTTCAAGACAGGCTAACCAACAGACCAAGATATGGTTGGTTAACAGTTACTGTACTGTTCTTATCCAGGTGTACAGTGAGGGAGAGAGAGAGAGACAGAGACAGAACAAATGAAACAGAAAGATATGAAGAAAAAATATGTGCAATTTTGTGAGGAAAGGAACAGGGGACAGGTGAAAGTTGTAAAACATGGGTTGAGGGTGCTGAGAAGTTAGTTGTAACTGTTGGAGTGGTTAGCGCTGGTAAAGGGAAAACTCTCCCTCAGGACTAGGATGATAGGTGTGCTGAGGGTAAGCTCCACCCATTGAATAATGTACTGTTGTAATACAAATGCATCTAAAAGGCCAGAGACTGAACAGACAAGGGATTTTCTATCCCAAAATGACCATCTATGGAAGTGTTTTCCCAGGGTCAGCTTGAAGGCATGCAGGGGCTGCAGCAGTTATGGTCCAAGGGGTCCAGGCTATACCTCAAGAGGCACTGTCTTCTTATACACAGTATTGATTTTTTTTTCAGGCATGAAAGATACAAGAATGAGCGGGGGTCTCGAAGGCCTTCACTAAGGTTCCTGAGAGCAAAGGAGGCCAGGAGGCAATGTGTAGCAAAGTTGGATGCCCCCTGCCCCAGGAAAGCCTAGGAGACAATTTCATTAAGCTAGGAAAGTGAAGCTTAAGTTGAAATAGAGACTCTAGTATTTCAGGGATGCCAGAAACATGAGACATCTACCAAGTCAAGCTAGAGTCACAGAGTGGAGCTGACCTCCTCTACCCAGGCTAAAGAAAGAGTCTATATGTGCTATTTACACCACACCTGGAGGAGCAGAACCACGTGAGGCTGTTGGAGCCCAAGATGGAATCCCATCTTGAGTCCCAAATGGCAGATATGGGTGTGGCATTTGCCCTGAAACAACCACAGGGTTTTAGTCTTGTTTTGGTGTGATCCTTGATCTGGTTCTGGGCCCTACTCTCCTCCCATTCCGACCTCTTGGCGTATAAATGTTTATTCTCTGCCATTGGATACTGAAAGCACTCACATGATTTGTGGTTGGTTTTGTTTATAGACAATCATAGTTAAGACACGCCTTTGAGTTTCAGAATAGACTTTGGACTTCTAAACAGTGTTGGAAGTATTAAGTCTATAAAAAATGTTTAGAGACAGAATAAATTATTTTTGCATTAAAATGAAAATTAGACCTCAGAAGCCCGGAATAGAATGTTCCCATTGAAGTGATTCATTTGTTGAATCACAAAGGGGTATTGGATGGTTATCTTCATTGTCAACTTGATTGAATGTAGCATCACCTGTGTGTACGTCTATAACAATGTTTCCAGAAAGGTTTAACTGAAAAAAGGAAGACCCACCATCAATGTAGGCAACACTATATCATGACTATATCATGACTAGCATCCAGGACTAAATTACAAAGAGAAAGTAATACAACCATTATCCATTTTTCTCTACTTCCTTACTGTGAAAACAACAGAAACTGTCACTTTATGTCCTGCTGCATGCCTTCCCTGCTGTCAAGGGCCACACCCTCAGACTATAAGACAAAATAAACCTATTCTACTTATAGTTGCTTCTTATCAAATATTTTGTCACAATAACAGGAAAAGTACTACATAGCTCATTCCTTAATTGAATTAAAATAACCAACCCCTCAATATGTCTGCCTTGCATCTATTTGAATGAGATGTTCCCTGTGGTCCTGGGCAGTTGAATTATTGGCTCCCAGCTGGCAGAACTGTGTGGGAAGACTTAGGAGGTGTGGTTTTATTGGAGGAAGTGTGTTCCTGGAGGTGGGCTTGGAGAATTTAAAGCCCTCATCATTCCAGGTGTGCTTTCTCAGCTTCCTGTCTGGTTCAGGATGGGAGAACTCAGCTTGCTGCTCTAACTGCTGTGCCTGCCTGCTACCATGCTTTCTCACCATGATGATGATGATGATGGACTCTTATCCCTCTAGAACCATAAACCCAAATAAACCCTCACTTCGATAAGTCACCTTGGGCATGGTATTTTATCACAGCAAACAAAAGTAACTAATACAAGGTTTGCAAAGTGACTTGATGAGCAATCAACTCAGAGTAGCTTTTATATATTAACATGTATAAATTATATATGTGTGTGGGTGGATATACATATATACATATACATATATATACACATATATATATGTATATATGTATATGTATATATATACACATATATATGTATATATATGTATATGTATATATATATATATATATATATATATATATATCAAGTGATTGTATCATTGTACAATGAGATACAACTCAGAAGTAAAATTAAAAACTATAGATGAATCTTCTGGGCATTATGCTGAGCATAAGAAGGATTCCAAGGTGTGTGTGCTAGAGCTGGGCATGGTAGCACATGCCTGTCATCCCTGCATGAGTGAGCGGGATGAGTGAGTCAGGAGGACTTTGCCACCAGGGCCACAGAATCACACCTTGTCACAAACAAAACAAACAGAAAAGAGCACAGACCGAACAATTTCAGTTCTACCTTTCTAAAAGTTCTAGTCGAGCAAAATTGTGAAGCTAAAAGTCAGGTTATTAGCTTCCTTATGAAAACAAGATGACTTTTTTGTTGTTTTTTGTTTTTTGTTTTTTGTTTTTTCGAGACAGGGTTTCTCTGTGTAGTCCTGGCTGTCTTGGAACTCACTCTAGACCAGGCTAGCCTCAAACTCAGAAATCCGCCTGCCTCTGCCTCCCAAGTGCTGGGATTACAGGTGTGCGCCATCACGCCCGGCTGACGATTTACTTTTTAGCCATTCTCTCCTGAGCGCCTAACAGAGGTTGCAATGCGCATTGTGAAGAGAGAGGGAAGGGGCGGGACTTGTGTGAGGAGGCACTGTTGTACATTTTTATACTGTTGAACATAAAGATACCGTTAGTTACCAAGCTCTGCACTTAGGATGTACACCGGCCTATGTGTTCTATATTTGAAATGCATACGTTTTAAAATACATTTCAAATGTATGAAGAGCTGTACAAATGAGATTGTATCTAACCTCTGAGACACTAAAAAAAAAAAAATCGTAATAACAATTGATGCGTGCTGATTCCTGATGGGACCCACCCAAGATAACCTCTCTCCTGAACTGAATGCCCATCAGGTCTCTGTACTATTTTATACCTCTTTATCTTTTTTTTTTTCTGTTTTTTTTCCCCGAGACAGGGTTTCATTGCATAGTCTTGGCTGTCTTGGAACTCATTCTGTAGACCAGGCTGGTCCCAAACTCTTAGGGATCTGCTGCTTCTACTCCCTGAGTTCTGGAATTAAAGGCATGTGCCACTATATCCCAGCTACATTTTTCAATATTTCTATATCTTATATAAGCTCTAAAAACAACAATTCAAGTTTACTTTGCATGTTTTAAAACTCTACATATTAGGTCATTTGAATCTAGGTGTGGTGGCACACATCTAAAACCCAAGCACTTGGGAGACAGAAGCGGGAGGAGCCAAGGCCACTCAGGGGCTACACAGCAAGTTTGAGGCCACCCTTGGCTATCAGACTTCATACGGAAACTGTCTAGGATAGGTACAAAAGAGCTTTATAGGACGGCAAAACTTTGTCTTTCCTGTGTTCCTTTTCTTTAATAAATCTGTTTATAATAATTATAATCATCATCATCATCATCATCATCATCATCATCATCAACATCATCCATTCTAGGTCCTTTATTGGAAATGAATAGGGGTGGGCAAAAGGAAACTAGAAAGATTAGTTTGAATAGTAAAGTGGCCCTGGTGATACAGAACTCATAAACTGAATGGAAAAGAAGAAAACACAGTTGTGGACACAGTTCTTTGAGCTTAACCATTTAGTGGTATAAAAACTAGAAAAACAAATGAGTCCAAAATTAGAGCATTCTTAAATATGGAAGGCTGAAGTTGACCTAGTAGAGAAGAAAAGCCAAAGACAGACCAAAGTAGAAGCATGAATAAAACTCCAAGTCTTTGAGAGGAATGGAATGAGAAAGTTTTGTAATATAATGGTTGCTACTTTTTTTTTTTTTTTAAATGAGCAGGAGTCATTCTCCGAAAGAAGTGCAGGATGGGAATTTTGAGGCCTTCGGAAAACAATATGGTTTCTCTTAGATAGAGTTGGGAAAGAGTCCAACATGGTAGGACATGGTGAAAAAGATTTCCAGGTTTCAGTTTAGTCAGGTCAAATGTCCGACAGATCTCCAAATTCATACAATGATGCAGTGTGAGCTACAAAGAATAATCTTACCCCTTCCTCCCCCTTGGTTCTCCAGTACAAAGCACGATGTCACCTATTTTAGCTACTCAGGGAATGAAAGAAGAATAAATTATTTTGTTTTTTGTTTTTTGGGTTTTTTTTTGGGTTTTCGAGACAGGGTTTCTCTGTGTAGTCCTGGCTGTCCTGGAACTCACTCTGTAGACCAGGCTAGCCTTGAACTCAGAAGTCCGCCTGCCTCTGCCTCCCAAGTGCTGGGATTACAGGCATGCGCCACCATGCCCGGCAGAATAAATTATTTTGATGGTGCATTTTGTGTCATCTGGCACGTTCTACAGCAGAGCTGAAGAAATTACCTTTTCCTGAAATAATTCACGTTAGTTAGAAATGCATCTTCTTCCAACTTCTACCTTTGGAGGTTCTTGGGAGAAGAATCAATATTTCTGTCAATTTTATCAAGTTTTCATTTTATCTAAAGGAATAATCTGCAGACCTAAAATTTTATTTAAGGAAAAAAAATCATCAACGGGGTCAATTGTTGGGGGAACAAAATATGCCAGATATACCTGTATTGCCATAATTTGTAACCATCACAGGGATACAATTAATAAAAAGCTGAGAATCTTGCCAAGAGGAATTAACCTTTACTCTATGCTCAGGACATTCCTGCTGGTACTAAATTGCATGTGCACATGGACGCCTTTAGCCCATGGAAAGGAATCACAGAGTGGGCTCAGCCAAACCTGAATGTGCCCTCGGCAACAGAAGCTCGGGCTGACGAGTTAGCGCAAGGTGCTGTTTATCATTTTCCAGTTAGGAGATGAAGGAAGGGTTATAAAGACATCACTTGAAGCCTAAGTTGATACCCATTTTATTACACCCAGGTCCATTCCCGGACTCCACACAAGGACTCCGTTCCTGGGAGCGCCGTTTTGGTTGCTAAGCAGTTGGTGTCTGTGCACACCTCCATGGATATACTTATTATGTGTATTGAGTGCACTCTCCAAATTCCTGTTGTCATAGCCAGACTGTAAATGCATATGTTCTCGTCGTTTTTAACTATAGTAATTCAGAGCCTCAGCTGCCAAGCGTGGTGCCAATACTCTCACAGCAGCAGTTCACGCTCCAGTCTTAAAATAATTCCTTGTTTGCTGTCAGAAGCTCCTGTCATGACACATAAAATGGCACTATCATTTTTTAAAAAAAAAAAAATTAAATCACTACCTAAACACAACTACAAAGCGTTTCTTTTTTTTTTTTTTTCTTTTTTTCTTTTTTCTTTTGGCAAACATTCCCTTTACTATCGTACCCTTTAGTTAGTAATTATAAACTTTAGCCACAAAGCAAAATAGAAGACCTTTTCAAACATAAGAAACCACACGTTGCGATGTTTTCAAGGAGGAAAAATGGGAGGAAATCTCAGTTACACGCCAACCCGTGCTCTGAGGTACTGTCATTGTAAACGCAGAGGTATCAATTATTCTCCCCATGCTGGAAGAGCTACACATTTAAAGGTTCCGCAGGTCCGCTAAGAAAATCAGCCACTATTTCTCTCTATCATTAAACACAACAGGGTATATAGTCCTGTGCTGGGTTGAAATCACCAGCAGAATTCCAAGTATGGATATGAAGGCTTATTATTTCAACCCCAAAGGAAACAGAATTGCCCTGTAGCCAAGCAGGATTGAAACCATACTTCAAGTTGTCGTTTGCATATGTTTAAGACCAAAGACCAGCTCCTTCAAAATTATCTCTTCCTAGAGTCTGAAGAAACTCCAGGGATTCTCCTACTCTATGGTGACACCCAAAGCGACATTTCTCTTTCTCTTTCCCCAGCTTCCCTGACAGATGGGCAACCTCTGCTTCAATTACTCCACTGGGGCAGTTCTTGATATTGTATTCCGAGATTCCCAGGGAATATGACGAAAGACTAGGACCAACCTTTAAGACAGGAGTAAAAGCTCCGGTCGGCAAGCTTGCAGGAGACCGACAGCATGGCCAAACACTGAAGCCCGACTTCCATGAGAACAAGCTTCAGAATTAGCATTTCATAAGAGTGCAGCGTTTAAGAGCCCAATACTAGGACCATCCAAGAGGCTTTCTTCATCCTCAGAATAGCTCCTAAAATTTGGGAAACACCGTGCCTTTTCCCTTCTGACTGATTTCTTAAAAAGAGAAACGATTTTTATGGACCGCAGCAATGGTTTGTCAAGCTAGAGAGCACCAAACCAATTTCTCACACACACACTCCCCGCCCTCCCCCCCCCAAAAAAAAGAAACAAGCAACGGGACCCCCTGGTGGAATTGCTTGTACTTTTAAAACTCCGGTCTCAGAATCATCGCTACACTAAACCAGAAACATTTCAAGGTTTCTTTTAAAGGTTTGCCTTTAGCCTGTGCTTGAAGTTGCTTGGTTGGTTGTAGGGGTGATGGGTGCAGGGTTGTATTTTAAGCTCAGCCCTTCTTCCCTTCGTGAAGTCTAGCTTGATCGATCCTCCCAGGAAAGGCTGGCGGGAGCTCAGCGCCATGCACATCCCCAGCAGAGCCTGGGACGGGGCGGCCTGTCCCTTACCTGTCGATGCTGATCACGCACAGGGTCATGATCGAGGCAGTGCAGCACATGACGTCCATGGCGATGAAGACGTTGCAGAAGAAGTGGCCGAAGATCCACTTGCCCCCGATGAGGTCGGTAACACTAACGAAAGGCATGACCGCCACGGCCACCGAGAGGTCAGCCAGCGCCAGGGACACAATCAGGTAGTTGGAGGGCTGGCGGAGCTTCTTGACGAAGCACACCGAAATCACCACCAGGCAGTTGCCCGCGATCGTCAACAGCGTGATGAGCGTCAGGATGGAGCCGATCACAACTTTCTCGACTCTGCCGTAGTTGATCTGCTCCCCGCAGCCGGAGACATTGTCCGGGGGCGCGTCCCAGGTGGGCGCCGGGCTGGCTGTCACCTCTGGGAAGCCGCTCAGCAGGTGCGGCATCCAGGAGCTCACCACCGGGTGGGCGCCACCGTCGGGGCTCAGGTCCTGCAGCCCGCGCCCCACCTCCGGCAGGATGAGCGAGCGGAGATGGCCGTAGAGGTCGGGGCGGCCGCTGCTGTTAACGTCCATCATCCTGCCGGGTGCCGCTGCCCATGGAGCCGGCGCCCCCGCCAAGCGCTCCGGCAGCCGGCCCCGGGGCTGGATTCACCTTGCCCGCTCGGCTCCGCGCGGCCCAGCCATGGGGTCCGACGCCGGCCACTGGGGGGCGCCCAGCTCGGCCTCGCGACCCGGCACGTCCCAGTGTCCCCCCAGCCGCTGCGGGTGACGCGTGGGCGAGGACTCCCCGCGGGAGGCACCAGCGGTCCCCGACGGGCACGCGGGAGGCGCAGGGTGGCGAGCCGAGCCGGGCCGGGCTGGCCGCACCGCAGCCCCGCAGCGACGCGCGCCGGGGCCCGAGAGCGCCGGGCCGCCGCGGCCGAAGTTGCGGAGTGCGCCCCGCCCCTCGCGCCCGCCGCCGCCGCTCCCCTGCGGCAGCCGCGCCACGTCCCAGCCACCGCCTCCGGCGGCCGCCAGAGCCCCGCGCGCTCCAGGACCGGCTTCCCCTGCTGGGCAGCCCCGCCGCTGCGCACCTTGCGAACGCCCAGCCCCGGCTCGCCCTGCTTGCCGCAGACCCCCCTGGCCTCAGCACTGTAGCAAATGACAAGTGGGTGGGAGCGGTTTGCTTTTCAATAAGACTCCGGGGGGTCACTGCGTGAACCGGTGAAGATCCTCGTTGGAGAATATTTTTTAAGCCTTTAATAAAAATAAATAAATAAAAATTAAGGGGAAAAGAACCTTTTGAGTGCCACACCAAGCATCAAATAGATACTTCCGTTTCCCATTTTTGACCACTTATGAGAGAAATCGAAGATGAAAAAAAAAAGAAGAAGAAGAAGAAGAAGCCAGATGGGGTGGGTGTAGGAGCTTTGGTGCTCTGATGAGAAGGAATAAAGAAAAAAAAAAGAGTAGGGGCGCCCAAGGCCCTGGCAGTTAGGTAGCACTGGGCACCCGCTTCCAGGTGGCTGGAACCCTTCCTAACCTTTCTGAGGGCTAGATGCAGGTCTCTCCACTTGAAAATGCACCTTTACATAAAGGCTTCCAAATATACAACATCAAGACGTGGCTTGGATTTCCCTTCGCATCCTGAAAGTCTGGCAAACACACATAAAGAATGACCGGTTATAATGGCCTGCAGACCTGGAGAGACGTGTGTCCTATAATAGCTATTGCCTAAAACCCCCTCTGGGATTCAAACTCTGTCAGGGTGGCTGGATTTTATTATTTATGAGGCTCAACTTCATTCCATTTGTTTAAACGTTTTATTGGAAGCCATAGTGATTTCTATAGTTAAGGTTCCAAAAAGAAATTCAAATGCGTTTTCTTTTCTAGTTGGGCCTGATGGTTTGCAGGAAAAGGAGGAGGGGGGAGGGGGAAGGGGAGGAGGAGGAGGGGAGGAGGAAGGAAGGAAGGAAGGAAGGAAGGAAGGAAGGAAGGAAGGAAGGAAAAAAGGAAGGAAGGAAAGAGGAGGAGGAGAAGAAAGAGAAGAGGTAGAGGAGGAAAGTGGAGCTGAATAATACTCTGTCCTCAAGGTAATAGCTCTATTCTGGCAGGTAAGGAGAGTTGCTACTGCCATGCCTTACTATATTCAAACTCAGGCTTGGCTAATTTGCAGGTCTATAATCTTCCCCCTGTACACTGAAAGAAATTAAAGAGGAAAATACATGCCCTAAACGGCTTTCCAGTGCTCACAGCATCTTTGCTAGCATCGCCAGCCCAAGACTGTCCCTGCTGAAATAAGCAGTGTAGTGGGAGTGAGGGGTGGGGTGGGATGGTCGCGGATGCTGAGATCACAAAGCAGCAGAATAGAGCATTAGAGAACAGGGAAGATGGTGAGTCTTCACCCTCACCTGCTGCTGTATATAATCTCAAAAAAAAAAAAAATCACGCGTGCCTGGAAGGCAGCTCTGCCACCATTCATACAGACCAGGACACGGACGCTAAGAGAAGTTTAATAGTCTGGGATTGTGTGTGGCTACACCGAACTGTCTCGGTGCTTGCTCTTGAGGTTTAGACCTGCCCTGGGGCTTCTGAAAAATCACTCAAAGTGCTTCATCTCAGGAGACATTTTTGCCGTTTTGAATTTTCACTCGTTTCTACTTTTCTCTTAATTTTGTCCCTTCTTTATTCCTCCCCCCCATTCATTCAGCCTGTATGTTCTGCCTTGGCACTTTAAAATAATATTTCAAAATGGTGAATTATACCACAATTTGGAGACTGCTGGCTTTGATACTGAAATCTTAGAGTCGTTCTATTTTCCAGCTACACACTTGCCTAGCTGAGTAATATCTGATAGACACTTCTGGTTCTTGCTCTTGCTCTGTTTTAGCCCATTTGAGCTGATATAGCAAAAACACCATATACTAATTTATGGGCGTGGGAGATAATTTCTCCCAGCACTGGAGACCCAAGAATATAAAACAAAGACCAAAGGACTCAGTGTCTGGTGAGGTTGCAATCCCTAGTTCACAGGCAGCCATCTTGTTTTGTCCTTCTGCTGTAGTGGGGATGGGAGGGCCATTGGGTGTCTCTTATAGAATGACAACGACCCCATTAGAGCTTTGACTCTACAACCTAACTACCCTCCAAGAGGGTCCCCCTAATGCCACCACACTGGCCAGCAAGATTTCAGCATATGAATTTAAGAAGAAAAACCTGTTTTCTCCATAATAACTTTTAAATTATGTGTCATAGAGATACTCCAAACAATCACGAAATGAGATTTTCCAAGTGTCTTTCCTTTTCATTGTCATTATAGCACATAGCCCAAACTCCTCTTTTTCTAGAACAGTCACCTCTATAATATTGTCACTTCTAGTGTCTGGGTCTGTTTCTTAAGATTTGTTAGGTTTTTAATTTATAAGCTGTCACAATGCATAAGCATGGTTATTGGAAACCTTGGCTTCTGTAGCATTACCTTGTTTACGACGACTTTAAGTTTCATCTATCATTGTATTACTCTGAAATTCTGACAGAACAATCTGGAGTTCTCGCGGGTTCCCTCCAGCCTTCAGGAACAAATAATTGTGTCATAATAAAAATGCTAAAATCTCTCATCTGCTTCCCAATGCTTTCCTTACATGAGAAAAATTAATGGTATAGATTCATAAACTATTTACAAAACACAGAGGTGCCCATCTGAAATTGCTATCCATCCCTGTAGCTTCCTGGTCTGTTTAACATGTGGGTCAAGGGTCTCTCTTTCCACTCCTCCCACCTCTTGACTCTGGAGATAATAAATGAAATGTTGGCAGCCAAATCAAATCATGTCTTCAGTTTTTATCCCTTTTATTTCTTTTTTTTTAAAGATTTACTTATTTTCTGTATAGGAGTGCACTGTAACTCTCTTCAGACACACTAGAATAGGACATTGGATCCCATTACAGATGATTGTGAGTCACCATGTGGGTGCTGGGAATTAAACTCAGGACCTCTGGAAGAACAGTCAGGGCTCTTAACCGCTGAGCCATCTCTCCAGCCCCCTTTTATTTCTTTCACTAAGAGAAACTTACAGCTTTGAAATACGCCAATTCTCAACCAGACTCATTGCCTATAAAATCATTCTCATGGAATAGTCAATAGGGGCAGGCTTTCTGATGCTTCCTGCTGGCAGCCGCCTGCTCTCAGAACTGCGCTGGCAGAGTGCAGAACATCACATCTCTCTGCCACAGGAATTCTTATCTTTTCTATGTGCCCTCCCTCCCTCCCTCGAGGTCCTCTTCCGACTCATCCAAATGCACATTCTTCATCAGAGCTATACAAACCCACACATGGCTGTACCTAGGACATAAACTTAGGACAACTGGTTTTTCCATGAACCAGAACATTTTAACCCTCTAGGCTTACTTAAGGTGCAAAAGAAGAGTAAAGCTTCCTCTGCCAGAGAAAACTCAGCCCTCAGTCAAGTGTGCCCATGGCTGCCTGCTTGGGTTCCAGTGATTCCCAGGCCCAAGGCAGCAGACATCTCGAGTATATGACTAGTCTTTGGTTTCTCCAAAATTTCAGCCTCTCGTTTTAATGTCCCATCACCTAACTCAAGTGAACTAATAATGTGTGTGTGTCCTTTGGCCCAGATAAGAAAAGATAAAAATCAGTATAGCATAGGTTGGGTATCTGTTATTTGGCAAAGACCCTAAATTTTCTCATTTCACATATTTTTTTTCTGGATTTTTGTATTTCTGTACATATAATATGAAGCCATTCCTGACACGTTCTTTTAATCCTTACATAATCATGTATCAGTTCCCAATTTGTAGTTCAGATTCTTCCAGGTTTTGATGCTTTTTCTGTGCATACAGATATATCTTGGGGATGGACCCAAGTCTATACACAGAATTTCCTCATGTTTCACCTTAACTTCTGAACCTAAAGGTTCCATATAATTCTATGCAAATGCCTTTTAGTGCACCTGCATTTTAGCTGTGGAATTTATTTTTGCCACGCGGGCACTCAGAAAGTTGCCGATTTTAGAACATTTGGCGTTTCAGATTTCCATATTAGAGATGCTAAACCTGTCCAGGATTACTGTATGTAAATATTTAAATCCTACCCTGTGGCCACTAAAGGGCTCTACTGCAGTAGCAGATAACAGAACATGTGTTCCAGAGACAGAACGCAAATCTGTCAGCAGAGACATTCTGAGGCCTCGTTGTGATGACAGAGAGTTAGTCTAGACTACACAAATGTCTTCTCTGTGACAGTCACCGGCAACATAGTTACTCTCATTCTTTCCCCAGGCTCTTTGAGAACTTTTTCTCTGTCCACGTTATAGTACTTCCTATTGTTTACATCTTATATTTTTATTTATTTCTATTTTTATGTGTATAAGTGCTTTACTTGGATGTATGTCTGTGTACCACATGTGTGTCTGGTCCCCAAAGAGGTCAGAATTTTAGTTCAGACACATGCATGCAATCATATTGCTTTCACTTATATTGGATCTTAAACTATTAAAAATGACTTGCTTCCTTCCATTGAGAAATTGATCACTCTTTTTACAAAATAAAGTTTACATTTGTGACTTTTAAATTATTTTCCTCTACTGGGCATGGTGGCACTTATGTTTAATCCCAGCCCTTGGCAGGTAGAAGCAAGCATACCACTGATATCTCTGTGAGTTCCAGTCCAGCCTGGTCTATATAGTGAGTTCCAGGCCAGCTAGGGCAACAGAGTGAGACTTTGACAAATAAATAAATAAATAAATAAATAAATAAATCTAAATCTTTCAAGCAAGATGACTAGAAAATCAGGGAATACACGGGCTTGGTGATACATGCCTGTAACACTAACATTCAGGGTGCAGAGCTGAATGACCTTCATGAGGTCAAGGGCATTTTGGCCTACATAGGGAGTTTCAGGCCAGGTGGGACTCCAGAGCTAGACCTGATAAGGAAGGAAGGAAGGAGAGAAAGGAAGGGAGAGAGAAAGGGAGGGAGGGAAGAAGGGAGAGAGGGAAGGAAAGAGGGAGGGAAGGAGAGAGGGAGGGAAGGAGGGAGGGAGGGAGGGACGGACAGGGGGACATCATAGAACAGATACATTCAAAAGCACTTTATTAATTGCTCAGTATTTTCTCTTGCTAGGCCTTTTTATTTTAACATATAAGTGATATATGTACACCCTCTAGTGGGGACTTTATGCAACAATAAAATTCTACAAAGAGAATCTCCAAGGAAAGCCAAAGAAGAAGGAAAAAACTCCACAGTCCAAATCTAATGAAAAAGAGACATTAAGCTTCTAAATTTAAAAACATAATAGATAAAATTAGCCAAGGAACAAATGTAATTTGAGATTATCTTGGATACTCAAGTGCCGATTGTCAAGTTAGTGGACAGAAGTTCCAGGGGAAGTCACTCCAGAGGAAGTGTGGGGAAGCAGATGCCCCAAGTTCTGAGAAGGGGAAAGGAAAAGAGACGGAAAAAGACTTGGGGGATGCCAGTGCACGTGGAGACCCAGCAGAGATTGAACACCTGAAGCCCAGGGAAGAAAAGGCTTCCAAAAAGAACACCTTAGAGGCTTTTCCGTCGCTGTGATGAAACACTATGACCAAGGTAACTTGTAGAAGAAAGCATTTAATGTTGCTCACTGTTCCAGAAGATTGGCACCCATGATGACAAAGCAGGAAATGAGAGCTCACCGCATGATCTGCAGCCATGAAGCAGGGGTGGGGGGATGGGGAGTGGAGAGACAGACAGACAGACAGAGACAGAGAAACTGGAATGACACCAGCGTTTTGAAACCTGGAGTTCACACCTAGGGACACAACTATCTCAACAAGGAGGCACCTCCCAACCCCTTCCAAACTGTTCCATCAACTAGCCTCCTCCAAGTACTCAAATGTGTGGGTCGATGGGAGCCACCATCATTCCAACCACCACAAAGGGGGAAACCATTAAGAAAGACCCAAAGAAGTCAAATCACAAGAGTCCGAGGAAGGATATTTGAATCTTTCTCAGAAGAGGAAAGAAAATAGGCATCTGGAGGTGGAGGGAGGGAACTGGGTGGGAAAGAGGATAGGGAGGAAACAGGGTTGGAGGATCATGTGCAGGGAGAGTGCGTGGGAGAAAGAACAGAAACTGGCGGTAGGGGTGGGGAGAGGGGGCATTTCTAGGATGTACCAGAGACCTGGGACGGGGGGATGTCCCAGGGAGTTTGTGGTGGTGACTCTAGCTGAGACTCCTAGCAGTGGAGGATATAGATCCTGACACCTCCTGTAGCTAGGCAGAACTTCCAGTGGAAGAATAAGGACACCAACTCACCCACAAAACCTGTGACCCAAAACGTGTCCTGCCTACAAGATATGCAGGGACAAAACAAATGGAGTAGGGACAGAAGAAATGCCCAACTAATGATTGTCCCAAATTGAGGCCCATACCATGGGCAAGACCCAATCCCTGACACTATTAACGAAACTCTGTTATACTGGCAGACAGGATCTTAGCATAACTGTCCTCTGAGAGCCCCCAGCAGCAGCCAGTGGAAACAGAGGCAGAGACCAGCAGCCACACGTTAGGTGGGACTCAGGGAGTCTTGTAGAAGAGTTGCAGAAAGGATGGAGGGACCCGGAGGGGGTAGGGACTCCACGAGAAGGCCTACTGAGTAAACTAACCTGAACCCATCGGGGTTCCCAAGACTGAACCCCCAACCAAAGGACAAGCATGGGCTAGACCTCGCTACACACACACACACACACACACACACACACACACATCTGTAGCAGATGTGCAGCTTGAGTTTCCTGCACCACCCCCCAATAGCTGCAGTGGGGGCTGTCACTGACTCTGTTGTCTGCCTATGGATTCCATTTCTCTAACTGGGAGAAGATATACCCAGGACTTGATATGCCAGGGTGGGGTGATACCCAGGGGCAACCTTCCCTTCCCAGAAGAGAAGGGGGAGGGGATAACAGGGGGAGGAGCTGTTTGAGAGAAAAGAGGGGGGCTGCAAAGTGAATAAATTAATGAATGAAAAAAAAGGCCCCCCCCCAAAAAAAAACCCTCAGTGGTATGGTAAGAACAAAGCAGGTTGAAGCAGAGTCAAGAACAGGAAAAGAGGCAGTTGGCAGGCAGCATTTACAGGAGTTTTACTCCAAAATATGGGAGCCAGCGTTTCAGGCAGAAGATGCAGGAATGTGTGGTAGAGAGAAAATAAAGGGGAGGGGGTCACTGAGGAATTGGGTTTCATCTAACTATATTTTCTAAAGCTTTATTAACATGTTGAGGCTCCTGTATTATCCGAAAAATCATATTTGAATCATAATGAAGATTGCCAAGCTGGTGTTGATACACAAAACCACAGCTATCCCCTTAAAGGGATCAGAGATGGTTTATTCTGGAGCCATTTTGAGTGACCATGGACTGGGAACACAGGTTTAGGTAACCCCAAGTTTCATGTTCCAACATGGAAGCAGTTTCGTGAAGTTTTTATGGTTTCCCTGAATAAAGAGAGTCATAAATTAAGGCAAATTTAAGATGCATTGGTAGGTGCAGTGAAGTAAAGGAGAGGTGTTAAGTAGTCCTCAGATGGTGCTTGGTGACATTCTTGGCTTTTGGATCTGCAGAAGCTAGTGTTCTGCTCAGTCAACAGATTCTAAAAGGATTTTATCTGCTGTCACAAGATGTTAGTTCCAATACAAAGTGGGGCAGGGAATAGATGTTCTGGAAAGCTAAAACCAGCCCAAAATAAGGTAATTTGCCTCTGAACCTAAAAAAATGTAAATCTCTTCACCGCACTGACATTCCAACTGGTCCATCAGTCTCTTCAGACACAGACTTCTTCCAGAAGTTTTTCATTCATAGCTGACAAAACTTCTTTTCAGGAATTTTTATTCGCAGTGGATTTAGCTCCATAGAACGGCATGTGCTTAGCATGTAGGAGATGCTGGGTTTTATCCTCAACACATAGTAATAGGGAAAAAAGGAGGAATTCTACTTTGAATCCTCTAACTGAAAACAATATTGAGTTTTATTCATATTCTTAACCAAAAGGGTCGTGGGGAAATATAAATACTCCTGAAACAAATAGGTCTTTTATAAAATGGGTTTTACAATCAAAGATAGATAGATAGATAGATAGATAGATAGATAGATAGATAGATAGAAAGATAGAAAGATATAAATATACATATATATATGTATATATATGTATATATATGTATATATATATATATATATATATATATACACACACATACATCCTACTAGCCAAACAGCTAATGTTTTAGGCTTTTCAGATCAAAATGCGAAATTGCGTCATTTGGCATTTAAATGGCTAGGGAGAAAACGGTTCCACAAATTTTAAGTGAACTTCAAAATGTAACAATAGTGCCATGTGATTTTTTTTTCTTACAAGAAAGGTTTACTACTGAGAAGAATGTCACTCATTCTGAGGAGTAACATTTAACTTAATCGGTGTTCAAAATTGGTGATCGCCTATCATTAAAGCAGTTAGATACGTTCATTTCTTAATGATGCTCTGTAATGAGATTTTAAGTACTTCATCTCTGAAGAGGCCCTTTCACGGAGGGGCTGCCAACTGCTCCTGACAATCTACAAACGTATGTATTTTTATTGACATGAAATTTACATAACCTAATATTTGAAAGTGCATTAGCAATTTAGTGGTTTTCAATGTATTCAGCAAGCAGTACATCCGCCGCCTCTAGATAATTCCATCATCAAGCTTACTTTCCAACATGCTAAGGAGACACTCCATGTCCATTAGGCGAGTGGTCCCTCTCCTGTTCCTCTGCCTAAGTGCCAAGCAATCACTAACCAGCCTTCTGACTATAGATTTTTCTGTTTTGGTCATTTCACACAAAAGGAATGAAGCAGTTTGTGTCCTTTGGTATCAGGTTTCTTTCTCACTGAAAAAAAAAATATTTACAATGTACTCCCTTGTTGGGGCTTGTAATAATTCTATTCCTAAGTAATTTCCCAATGAATAGGTAACCCAAATTTGGTTTAGCTGTTTGTCAGTTAATAAACATTTAGAATGTTTCCACATTTTGACTACTAAGGAAAATGTTATGGTAGAAATTTGTATTAGTATTTTGAATGAATTTGTCTTTTGAGTTATCTTTCACACTTGTGAGCAGAACTGTTGGATCGCATGATACCTCTTTCTGTAAAGTTTTAAGATGTGTCAAAATGTTCCCCAGGGTAGCTACATCATATTACTTTCTCACAAAGAATAATGAAGCTTCTAATTTGTTATGTCTTCATCAATTCTTGTTACTTTCTTAATTTTGATTTATTTAGTTAAGTAAGTATGAAATGGCATCTCATTCCGGGCTTCATGTAAAGTTCTTTCATGATCAATGGTAGTAAGCATACTTTCATGCGCTCTCCGATCACTGTGTGTCTACTAGGAGAGAGGTCCGAAGTTCACTCATTAGCCTTTTTAGAATTGGGTTGTTGATGTCTTGATGTTGACTGGTAAGAATTCTTTACATATTCTGGATGTAAGACTCATCTCATCTATATGGTTTCTAATTTTTTTTCAATTTTTTGAGTAATTTTTCACTTTCTCAATAATGTACTTTAACACACTAAGTTTTTACTTCTAACTGGCATCATGACACACACTTACAATCCCAGCACTTGGACGCCTCAATGGAAGGCAGGAATGGCAGTCCACTCCACGACAAATAAACTTTGTTAATCCCAGAAAATGCTCTGAGGAGGATCAGCTTGCCTCTTTTTTTTTCCTATTTCCCTTAGGATTTTCATGCCTACCTAAGAACAATATTGGGGAGCATAACTCAGCAGTTAAGAGTACTTAACCGGGAAGGGGGGGCCTAGAGAGATGGCTCAGTGGCTAAGAGCAGTGACTGCTATTCCAGAGGACCCAGGTTCAACTCCCAGCACACATGTGGCAGCTCACAGCTGTCTGTAACGCCTGTTCCAGGGGTTCTGAAACCCTCACACAGAAATATGCAGCCAAAACGCCAATGCACGTAAAATAAAAATAAATAATTAAAAAATAATAATTTAATAAATAATTTAAACAACTTACTTACTGTTCTTACTAAGAAAAGCTGAGGGCAAGAGAGGTGGTTCTCCCCAGGGAAGAACACACTAATTGGTTGTCCAGTGCCAAATGGGCAGCCCCGAAGACATACGTACAAGTTATATATGAACTGAACAGGTTGTATTTAGGAATATATACATATACATGCATGCACTAACAAAAAAAAGAGAAAAACGTGAATTTGAAAGAGAGCAGGAGTGGTTGGTGTGTGGGCAGATTCTGAAGGAGAAGAGGGAAGGGAAAGATGCTGCCATTAAATTATAACCTTAAAAATAGAATAAAATAATTTAAAAAATAAATAGAAGCCTGAATGTAAAGAGCAAGTGTCACTCCGCAGAGGATCTGGGTGCCCTTCCAGGTCCTAGCTGGCAGCACATGACCATTTGTAGCTCTGGTTCCAGAAGATCCAATGCCTTCTTCTGACCCCAGGCATCAGAAACACATGGTATACAAACATACATACATACATACATACATACATACACACATACATAATACATGCATGCATAATACATACATGCATATATACATATGCGCATGCCTACATACATGCATACATGTGTGAATGCATACATATAAGCAAAAAACTCACATCCATGAAACAAATTAACAAATATCTTTTTAAAATTCAGCATTTTCTAACCCAACTCCATAAATATTTGTGCCCATATCATCCTAAGAACCTTATGTTTGGGTGTTTTACCCAAGTTACTTTTGAAAAATTATTTATTTTTATTTTATACACATTGGTGTTTTGCCTGCACATTTGTCTGTGTGAGGGTGAGGATACCAGATATTGTAGTTACAGGGAGAATTGTGAGCTGCCATGTGGGTACTGGGAATTGAACTCAAGTCCTCTGGAAGACCAGTCAGTGCCCTTAACCACTAAGCCATCTCTCCAGCCCCTCGTTTCTTTTTAGGTATAATATGAATAAAACTCATGCATGCATGTCTGCGTATTTGGTGTGTCCACATCTTTTGCTGAAAACATTATTCTTTCCCTATGAAATGGTCTTGGCACCCGTCTGGAAAATCCTCTGCGCATGAATGGCTTTACTCCCAAACTCTCTCGACTCTCTCCACTCTCCGTTGACCACACACTGCTTTGTTTTTAGTAAGGGACATGTCCTGCAACACACCCTGCTTCAACAAGGTCTTCTGTTTACAATGCAAGGAACTTTAAGCTCGCCTACTTCTGCATTGAACTACATTTAAAAGAGTCTAGACATCTCAGTGGGTAAAGGCGCTGGCCTCCAAGCCTGATGGGCTGAGTTCTGTCCACAGCAGCCACACAGTGGACAAAGGGAATGGCACCCTCTAAGTTGTCTTCTGAGCCCCCTACCATGGCACAAGTACACACATGCTCAAGGGCACACACACACACACACACACACACACACACACACGTACACACGATTGCTTTAATTACCTTCTTATATCTTTATGATAAAATATTCAATGGAAACAACTTCAGTTATTTTGCCTGGATTCACCGTGCTAAAGAAACGGGAGGAACAATTGTCCTTTTAAGCAGATAATGTTCTTTTCCTTCCCAGAAAGCTTGTGCCTTGCACAGTCACTACGTAACCACGGCCCTGCAGCTGAGTTAACTCTGACCACTTCTCTGAATTACTCTTCCTGTTTATTTTTTTTTAATCTCTTGCTTGTGTATACTAGACAGAGCCTAAGGATGCTTTCACACTGTCTCTGAAGTCCTCCTCCCTATCACGTGACTGCTCACAAATGCCAAGGCTCTCTCTTCCTTCTCTCTGTCCCCTTCTAGACAATGATCAAAATCGACAGCTTGCCTGTCCTGTGGTTTTTCTTTTAAAGTCTAATACAATTGTCTATAAGTTTACTTCTGAGTTTGTAATTAAATCATTTTATTAATGAGAAGAAGAACCCTAAGAGGGCCCTGGTTTCCTGGGTAACATACAGCATCCCAGGTAGACTCCCCAAATTTTCAAGTGACAGAATAGATATTCATTTATAGAAAGAATATCTTGTGGATTGTATAGCTTATCACCTGTCAGTTAAAAAGCCTGTGGCCTATGGTTTAGGCAGGAGATAGAAGATGGGACATCCAGGAGGTGAAAAAAGTTCTGGAATAGGGGCCAGGCAGGAGGGCTGCCAGGGGAGGCGTGAGAAGACAGAGGCATGCATGGTCCTTGACGACAGGTAACCAACCACGTGGCAGAATGTACATTAAAATAAATGAGATGGTTTGTTAGATCTAGTCAGAGAGGAGCCTAGCTGTGTAGCCAAGGTATATGCAAATATATTTTGAGTCTGAGTCTCATTTCATGGGGTCGTGCGGGAGAACCAAGACCTAGCTTTACATTGGTTGGCTTTGGAAAAGATGTGACATGAAATTGCTTTGCAGAATGATCATTATGAGGAAAGACAGACAGGAGAGGGAGAGGGAGGGAGAGGAAGAGGGGGAAGGGACAAAGGGAGATGGAAAGAGGAAGGGGAGAGGGAGGAGAAAGGGGGAAGGGAAGGGGGAAGGAGAGAGGGAGAGAAGGAAAGGGAGAGAGAATTGTGAAGATGGGGGAAGGTCATGATTGGTCCTTGAAGTAAGGGAGCATTAGAAGAGGCCGAGCATCAGACTAGATTTAGCATAAAGGGGCCTTTGAGAAAGAAGGAGCCTTCCATCGTAAACTCAGAAAGAGCCTAAGTTATTAGGGATAGGGTCTTGAAGTTGGGGAGCAGGCATTCAGTCTAGAGGTAGCTACATTAGGAGAGATAGCTGCCATGTATTGCGCGTGACAGAGGGACTGAAAGATAAATGAAAAATACGAAAAAAGGATTTTCTTCTTTCTATAGATTTTCAGGGATGGTGAGAAGTTCTACATCATGTGACTTAGTCTAATATAGTCTATGTGCCAAGATAAGATATACAATAAAAACTACAAATGTATCTTGCACTTGCTAAGGGGAGACACTAGGATCATCCCACTGAGACATGTGTGCTATAATTGTCATTTCAGGAACTGTTGGTTGGTTCTAAGGGACACACTGAGGGTGGGGGGGGGAACGGTCTGGTGTCTAGGAGGGGAAGATGAGCAGTCAAAAGAATCTGCATTCTAACTAGTTCATTTTAGTTTATGGTTTCAGAGAGTTCCTGTGCATCATAGCAAGGGAGGCAGGAGTGGATGGGAAAGCCTTGTTCGCTTCGTCTGCCTGCGGGAGTCCTTGGCAAGGAGATTGAGCAGAAGTGTGACTGTGGAGAAGAGATCCTGGTCACCGAGCTGTCTGCCATGACAGAGGACGCATCTGTTGCAATCAAGACCCTGGCAAACTAACGGGCTTCCAGGGTGGGGCTTCCAGGGTGCTGGTGGAGGCAGCAGTGATCCGTGAGCCTACGAAGGCCCTGCCCCTAGCCAGGTTCTGCTATTCAATTTATTTGACGGTTTATTTTGGTTCAGCCCTTCAAACTGTCAGCGAGACCCTGCCCTTCACCTAGCTCCCTTGGCCATGGCGGGGAGCCATGGCCTTGGTGAAGCTACCTGCCTCTTCTCTCAAAACCCTGATGGGGGGGCAGGGGGTGGGGAAGTGTTTGTGATTTAGGTTTCCCGCTCCATTTTTTTGTTTTTTGTTTTTTGTTTTTTTAATCAATTTGGAATCAGAAAGTTGGATTCTGGCAAATGGTCTTGTGCCTTTAGCCCACTCATCCGCGATCTGGTCCCTGTTCTCCAAAGTCCTTCACCCCCAAGCACCACTGTAAAGACTGGGGGCCAGTCCCCTTCCCTGACTGTGTCTCTTCCCAATCCCCTTTAGGGGTGGAGAGAAGAGGGGCGGGAGGAAACATGATCCCTCCTCAGACATCTGGGAAGGCCTCGCCCCCATGGGCTTGACCCTTTCCTGTGGGCTCTCTCCCTGACACAATTGTTAAAAATCAAACCTGAACAAAACTACAAGTTTAATATGGGGGTGGGGGTGGGGAAAGAAGCAGAAAGTTGGGTCAGAACTACTATGGGCTAGGATATTACTTTCCATGCTCCACTCCTCAAAACCTTCTTCTGGTGGCCTGGTCTCGCTTCTTAAAGGTTCCTCTAGAAACAGAACTACCAAGCAGGGAATATATGTCAAAACCTGAGTCTCTGGATAAAAGTTTCCATTCAAACTGTGACAAAAAATATGAAAAAATTTGGATAATATAACCATCTTAATACCAAGTCCTCTACTTTATAGATGTCTTCCCATTTATTTAGGTCTTAATTTTATTAATATTCCCCTAATTTTATATTAATATCTTGGTTACACTGATTCCTAATTTTTTGACAATACTGTATGTTGTTTTCTTTTTATTTTCATTTCTGGATCACTTGTTGTAGGTGTATAGAAATAAAACTAGTTTTATATTGATCTCAAATGCCAAAGCTTTGCTTACTTACTAATGCTAGAAACGTTTGTGTATGACCTCATAAGAATTTTATATATAAATAAGGTCAACATGGTTCATGAATGTGGGGCCCTTTAATTTCCTTTTCTTGATGCATAACCTGATGGTGAAATACTGAACAGCGTGGGAAATGGCACTCTCTTATTATTACTCATTCTGGGGGAACGGCAAAGAGTAGCGATTCAATACTTTGCCTTTGAGTATGGTGCCAGTTGTAGGTTTCTCAGGTGATCTTTGCCAGGTTATACTGCTAGTCTCATGTCAACTTGACACAAGCTAGAGCCTCTGTTAAGAAAATGTCTCCGTAAGAACCAGCTGGAAGGCATTTTCTTTTCTTTTCTCCCCCGCCCCCCACTTTGGCAAAGAAACTGCTTTTTTTTAATGATAAAATTGAAGATTTACATGGAAAATATTTCTGAAAAAAAACTGAGGAAATATGTAGAAAAACACATTAAAATTGACAATTTTCGTGGAAAATTAAAGAGTAAAATGGTAGACATAAAAACATTAAATTAATTGACAAAGGAAGTAGAAACATTTTATGATAGAACTGAAGATTTACATGGAAAATATTTCTGATAAGATTGTAGAAAAATATAGAATAAAATGTTAAAATTAAAGATTATCATGGAAAATTACACAGATAAAAAGGTAGGCATAAAAATATTTTTAAGTTGATTGAAAGTGGAATTATAAACGTTTTTCTGATAAAACTGAAGATCTACAAGGAAATATTTCTGATAAAATTCAAGAAATATATAGAAAAACACACTAAAATTGACTATTTCATGGAAATTATATAGATAAAATGGTAGGCAAAAATATTTTTAAGTTGATTGAAAGTGGAATTATAAACATTTTCTGATAAAGTTGAAAATTTGCATGGAAAATATTTCTGATAAAATTAAAGAAATATATAGAAAAATATGTTAAAATTGAAGATTATTGTGGAAAGTTATACAGATAAAATGGTAGGCCTAAAAATATTTCTAAGTTGATTGAAAGTGGGATTATAAACATTTTCTGATAAAGTTGAAGATCTACAAGGAAAATACTTCTTATAAAATTTGAGAAATATATAGAAAAACATGTTAAAATTGACTATTTCATGGAAATTATACAGATAAAATGGTAAGCATAGAAATATTTCTGTTGATTGAAAGTGGAATTATAAATATTTCCTGATAAAATTGAAGAAATATATAGAAAAACACATTAAAATTGACTACTTCATGGAAAATTATACAGATAAAGTGGTAGGCATAAAAATGTTTCTAAGGTAATTGAGAGTGGACTTACAAGCCGGGTGGTGGTGGTGCATGCCTTTAATCCCAGCACTTAGGAGGCAGAGGCAGGTGGATTTCTGAGTTCGAGGCTAGCCTGGTCTACAGAGTGAGTTCCAGGACAGGCAGGGCTACACAGAGAAACCCTGTCTCAAAAAACAAAACAAAACAAAAAAAGAGAGTGGAATTACAAAAATTGAAAATTTACATGGAAAATATCTCTGATAAAATTGAAGAAATATATAGAGAAATACATTAAGATTGACTCTTTCAGCCTGGCGGTGGTGGTGCACGCCTTTAATCCTAGCACTTGGGAGGCAGAGGAAGGCGGATTTCTGAGTTGGAGGCCAGCCTGGTCTACAGAGTGAGTTCCAGAACAGCCAGGGCAACCCTGTCTCGGAAAAAACAAACAAACAAACAAACAAACAAAAAAAAACAAACAAAAAAAGATTGACTATTTCATGGAAAAAATTATACAGACAAAACGGTAGGGATAAAAATGTTTCTAAGTTGATTGAAAGTGGAATTATAAACATTTTCTGATAAAATTGAAGATTGACATGGAAAATATTTCTGATAAAATAGAAGAAATATATAGAAAAACATCTGAACTCCAGACTGAACTGCCACCAACTCCACTCCACTGCACTGCTTCCCAACTCACAGACTCAACAGCACTGAGTAGTTTGGAGTTCTGCATGCCTCTGCGTCCTGAGCATGCAGAATTAAGGGCATGGACAACCACACCTAGACCTAAGTTTTTCTTTACCTGAAATTTGCTCTATAGTAAGCTAATCTTGAACTTGATCTGCCTGCCTCTGTCTCCTGGAATAAAAGGTGTGTCTGCATTCCAGCTAAATCATACAGATCTGGAAGGTCTTCGGATGTTTTTGCTAGCCAGAGAAGCCATGTTGCTGGATTAAAATTCCTCTACAAATAACCCTGACTAAACACAGGTCAATAAAGTCCTTTCTATTCTTATTTTTGTGAAATGATTTTATCACAAAATTATGGAAATGTTTATGCAGGGAGACATAACAATGTTAGAGCCTAACAATAATGAATGGTATATGAAAAAAAAAAAGCCTACTGTCTTTCAATCCAGTTTAAGAAGGAAAACAGAGCCGGGCGTGGTGGCGCACGCCTGTAATCCCAGCACTTTGGAGGCAGAGGCAGGCAGATTTCTGAGTTCGAGGCCAGCCTGGTCTACAGAGCAAGTTCCAGGACAGCCAGGGCTACACAGAGAAACCCTGTCTGGAAAAACCAAAACAAAAAAAAAAGAAAAAAGAAAAAAAAGAAAGAAAGAAGGAAAACTGAACCTTATGGAGTAGATACTAGGTCTAGCAAACAATGTTAACCCTGCATTACATGATTATAAAACCGCAAACACACACACAAAAATACATTAGTGTGTTAGAGAGCCAGGGAAATTTTTGTCAGCAGAGTACAAAAATTCAAAGTATTCTTTAATTTTGCAATTGTTTACTATGGAATAACTTGGCACATCAGTTCAGTTTTAAGGTACAAAACTGATGGTTGAACAAGGAAATATCATCTGGATTGTAAAATTCTTGCCTTGATAAAAATTACTCAAATATTATTTAAGAAAATATTATTTAAGGAAAAAAAGAGTTAGAAGGGAGATATCCTGAGGAAAAAAATAGGACTGTGATTTTTGGCATTGAGATGGCCACATGATTTTGTTGCTTCTTTCTGTCAGTATGAGCTACTGCACTCATTGATTTTCATTGTTGAGCCTTCCTTTCATTCCTGAAGTAAATCCCACTTGGCCATGGCCATACAATACTCTTAATATGCTGTTGCATTTGGGTGTATGATATTTGTGGGGTATTTTTTAAAGATGTATTTATTTATATGTAAGTACACTGTAGTTGTCTTCAGATACCCCAGAAGAGGGCATCCGATCTCATTACAGATGGTTGTGAGCCCACCATGTGGTTGCTGGGATTTGAACTCAGGACCTTCAGAAGAGCAGTCAGTGCTCTTAACCGCTGAGCCACCTCTCCAGCCCCATTTGTGGGGTATTATCACAGTTAGGTTTATGGGATTTGTTGAGTATTATTGCATCCGCATTCATAGGAGATGCTGCTCTTCGCTACTCTTTATTGCAAAGGGGTTTTCTGGCTTTAGAACCCTAGTAGCATTCACCTAATGAAAAGGTTCATAATTCTTCCATTTTTGGACAGAGTTTGTGAACATCGGCATTCCAGAGTGCTTGAAGGCGACTTGTTATAATGCCAAAGCTGTACACCACTGGGTAAAGACTTACGAAGCTAACGACATAGCGATGCATGAAGTCAGACAGACTTGTGCCACATAGTCCCCGCTATGCAAATGACCCTTAAAGCCCAGGTTATGAGACACACACAAGCTGGGATTTTTGTCCCCGGGTGCTGTTCGAGCTCCTGAACTTGCTCTTTGTTCTCAACCCGTCTCCCTGGGACATGAATCTTTCCTTAGCATCCTGTCTCTGCTCCTGATGTCACCCTGTATCCACTCAATTGACTTGTTCTGGGACACAAGAACCGAGAACTCCTGGCAAGCGCCCAGGCAGACCTCCATGTCTACCAATATCACCCCCACAGTGTGCTGCAACAGGGAGTGAGTAGACCCGAGTTTCGGGTAAGAAAATGAGCTAAGTTACTGCTTGCCTAATGAGTTTTCCAAAGATGTTTTCCTATACATGAGCAAACCAGTTTACAATGTTTCTTTGAAAGGTAGAGCGTATGGAGTTTTAGAAAGGCTTACAGTCCTATCAAACTAAGAACCCGGTTTTTGATCCACTCTTCACTCACTCATCAGGATGGAGATGGTGTCCTTCGTTTACAAGTACATTTCTTTCCACAGTTCCAGCTTCCTCACCGTTCACTGCAGTTCTCTGGAGCATGAACTATGTGGAGGTTATGCTTAATGCTTCTGGTTATTATTTGTATGGTTTTTAATATTAGAGCCTAAATGGTCTTTTGGTCACTGGGACGATACATTGGCTTAAATTTTGTGCTTTGATGAAGCCATGTCACATCGCGCTTGTGTTTCCTAAGTCTAAAGTGAGCACGGACCCCTGCAGGAAGCCCATCTGTCGCCATGGTTACCAGTTCTGAGGAGTCTACTTTCAAATTCTCAAAACTCTTCTCCCTACACAAAAATAAGCCACTTCAAAGATTGTACCTCCGAGGAGCACCATTTCTGAAAGGCTTTTAGTCTTGTCAAAATTCCCCCAACGTGGGCTGGAGAGAGATGGTTCAGCAGTTAAGAGCACTTACTACTCTCACAGAGGACCCAAGTTCGATTCAAAGCACCCATGCTAGATGGCTCAAAATAGCTATAACTGCAGATTCAAGGGCTCTGACATCCCTGGACTCCTCAGGCAATGGCACATACTTGCACAGATGCGGACTCTTACACATAATTTAGACATAAAGTAAAATTCTCAGCAGCACAAGTAGCTTTTAGGCATCTATGCACTTAGAAGCTGCAATGAAAAATTCCAGGAATAAATAAATTTCTTTTTTTCCCATAATGTCTTAATGGGAATGCTAGTCTACATAGAATCTGCTCTCTTCTGTGTCCTGAGTAAATGCCCCCCATGTAAACTTTCAGGCAATGGAAAGATTTAACGGAGCAACTTTTTTTCAAGTGATGTGCAGTTAGCATTGCTTTGCTGGTTTATTTTTGCTTTTGCTCTGGTTTGATCAGTTTGACCGACCCGTGGATGGGTCGGTCAAACTTCTAGTTTACGTTGTGGGTGCGCGTCCTCATGGGATTTGCATCTTAGTAAGCAGGCTGAGTAAAGTGGATTGCTCTCCCTGAGGTCTGGCTTTATCCTGTCTATTGAAGGTGGATCCTGTGCAGACTGAGTTCTGTCACCTTGTGGAAAATTCCTCCAGCCTGACTACCATGAGTGGGGACATCGGCTTTTCCCTGTCTTTGGACTCAGATTGAAATTCCAGCTCTTCCTGGGTCCTGAGTCCATCCATCTTGGGACAACGCTGGCTTTCACCGCTCAGGTGAGACTAGGGCAGCATAGAATGATGGGGACCCTGAGAAGGGAAGCACGGGAAAGATGCCCAGTGACAGTGACGCACCGAGTCTGCCTCTAGGTGGCGACATACCCCTGACTCCTCTCTTAAGGGTCAATGGAAACCTGCCAGATCAGTGAACTCCCTAGGGAAATACCCTTTTCTTTCCAGCATTTCCATCCACTAGGGCAGTTTCTACTAGCTGACCCTCCCTGAGGTTCAGTAGGATCTGCTTACCTTTATGGGACCTGACTCCTACTGAAGTAGCCGTGTCTACACTGGCCAGAGCCTTTAAACCCCCTAACCGGTGCTCTTTGCCTCCCGGCTCTTTTCCTGAAGCTTGCCTGCCCAGGTTAGGGACGCTTGGCCCTGGTGGCTGACCTCCACGCTGATTTATTCCGAGCAGTGTGGCTTTTGCTCTTGGCCATTCTCATTCCCTGCAGCCAGCTGTGATGTGTGTAACCAGCCTGCTTTGAGGCTCTCCTTTCAAATTCTAACAAATACTCCTGAGTTTCTGCTTGAGCCCATTCTTTGTTCTCTAGCCTATGCATGTCTGTTCTTAATTTTTTTATTAATGAAACTAAGAACCCAAAAGGGAGCACTCAAATCATATGATGGCTCTGCTGGGACTCACACACACACACACACACACACACACACACATTTAGACATATTTGGAGACACTAAAATCAAATGCTGCTTTGGATGCAAGAACCCATCTTCTACGTGTCTAAAGCAAGGGTAGGACTGCTTCAAGGCATGGTTGAGTGGAAGGTTTTTACTATAGATATGAGGGAGAGAACATCCAGAGGCATCTGGAAGAGTGTAGAGCAGGAAGAGAAAGTAATGGGTCAAACGTGGCCAGAAAACTGAACTGGACCATGATAGGAGAAAATGGGGGTCAAGTGAGAGAGAAGAGAGAAAGGAGGAGAAAGGGCTAAGAGAGCAAAGAGACTGTGTATGGCCAAAACCGCAAGATTGTACAGGAATGAGAAGCTGGGGGGAGGGTGTTATGGGTCTGGGGTCACTCAGATTCACCTTGACCATGAATAAATTTTAACAAATGAGAGCCTCCATTATGAACTGGTGCCGGGTCTGTACCAGGATTCTCAAAATGCAGCACTTAGCCATATTTACCCTGGGTTTGTAAAAGCAGGAACCGTGAGGCTTTAGAGCTGTGGAACTATCTCTCATCCGTGCCTAACTTTTACAATAGACACCCTGTGGATGCCTCGGCCATCTCCAGCAAGCAAGCAGGTTTTACAGAAGTATGACTAGGGATTAGTTCCCAGGACCCACTGTCTTACAAGAACAACAGGGGCAGTAAAATTTACAAGGACAGGCAGTTTCTTAAGATTTGCTCAACTATTCTATTCTGCAAAGTTATTTATCATGGGCAAGTTCGCCAACAGGGAACATTTCACAAACTAATACATTACAAGCTGAAGCAATTTCCTCATGGATTCTTTCAATACAGTAGTGTTCAAATTTTGAACTTATTATTCTTTATCCAGAGAGGTCAATGACCTGGGTTCTCTGAGCCCAGTGTAGGGTATGGGCAGGGTAAGAAGAGTGGAGCAGAGCCAGGATGCCAGCCAGAATGAACTCTGTAACAAGTACTTAAGATGCTGAGAGAACCTGGAAGCCATCATGTGCTTTGCATACTGACAGGCATTGGAGTTGGTCATTTGTTCCCAGTTTCTGTTGAACCTGACACTAAGTTTCACTATGGAAGAGAAATTATTTAGTAACCATTCTGCTAGAGCCCCCTCCCCAATTAAAACAGGAACCTCCATCCCACTAACCTGTTAGAATTAAATCAGCAAGCATATGGCTGTGTTCCATTCAGCAGTTTCTAAAGTTTTCTTCAAGTGCTGCACCCTCGAGGCCTCTGCCACCCATTCAGGCCAACATTTGAGCTTTTTTCTCTCCCATCCTTTCCTCTCTGCCCATTCCTGCCTCCTTTCCCTTCCTTCCCATTCCCTGCTTCCTTTCTTCTTCCTTAACCCCCTTTTCTCTTTTCCTCTTCTCTCCTCCGTCATCCACAACAGTCCTTTCTGCTTGCTTTTCTCAGGAGACAACATTCTAGGCAGCTACGGAGCCAAAGTGCTTCAATCCACCATTAGACCGCTGAAGCGTTCGGTTTCTCAAAAGCCAAAAAAGGTAGATGTTGATTTAAAAATAAATACTTACTTGCTTTGAAAATTAACAAGATGTACACATAAGTACTCGGCAGATGCTCTGCCCCGGTGCAGTGCTCAGTGGCTTTTATCTGTTCATTTCATTTCTCATCCTTTCTTTCCTCTTCACCTAAGCTCAGTGATATGATCTGCAATGCAGCATCATGATGCAGTGGGAGGGGGTGCCTTAGTGGGCCCTCCTTATAGCAAACCAGGCTTGTCCCGCCTGTTGCTAAGTAACTGTTGGGTGGAGCCTAGAAGAAATGCTAACACACAGAGCAAAGGGAATCTAAAAGGTGAAGTCCACAGTAACATCTGCATGACTCTTAAAAAATTATGTCCTCTTTAGTCTAATCTTATCATCGAATACTTAAAATTCTATCTTATCTAGGTCCACTACACAATGGCCATTCTACTGACCAATCTAGATTTTGTGATCCTGTATCGAGACTCCTCTCTACTACTATAAATGCTAGCACTAGACATCTGAAGAAAAGCAAGGGGGTTGCTCTGTATGGCCTTGTTCTAGTTGCAGAAGTTATCTTGTTGTTTTGCTCTGGGAAAACATCAAGTATTGGAAACAATCATTTTTGAAAATTAACCAAACATAGGTTTGGCAATGCTCAGCTGTAACCCCAGAACCCAGGATACTGAGGCAAGAAGATTGTGGATTCAAGCCCACCCTGGGCAACTAATAATACTGCCTCTGCTGCCTCCTCCTCCTCCTTCTCCTCCTCCTCCTCCTCCTCCTCCTCCTCCTCCTCCTCCTCCTCTCCCTCCTCCTCCTCCTCCACCACCACCTCTTTTTCCTCCTCTTCCTCCTCCCTCCCCCACTACCACCACCACCATCATCATCATCTTTCAGAAGTTTGTAAGAAGTTAATGATCATTACAATGCTGTGGTCAGAAAGAGAAGACTATATATTGTTTGTGATCAGTACAGAAACTGAAAATGCTTCTAAGCCTTTCCATCACTTTGGTATAATCCCAATGGGAAAAGCTCATGATAAGCGGACTTTTCTTATTTGAGAGGCCAGCAGTTCAGAAGTCCTATTGAGTTGCACGAGGCTGGAGCTGCTTATTAGTAATGCGAGGAAGAGTTTGCATGCTGGTCAACTAAAGACTGAATGGAGAGAGATAAAGGACGGGCCCTCTACATCAAGTAGATTGAAAATCGTGTTCTATGTTGTTGAATAATTGAACTGTCAATATTAAAGAGTTCATTTTAAAATAGGAACACCAAATGATATTTGATGTTTCTCATGAAAAATTGTAAAACATGTTTTCATTTTTGCCCCTCCCTGCCAGTCCTCTGGCTAAGGGAATGTTATTATCTTTGAGAGCACTCTGCCATCCTGTGGTTGTAGATGTTAACTGTAACGGATTGTCTTAGCCGAAAGAGTTTAATCTTAGCTATAGACCAAATACTTCAAAAAAGCCATTTTCAAAGAATGGAGTGTACTGTAGAATCCGGAAAGAAAAACAACTTCCTGTGTTTCTTCATTTATTTGTCAGTATATCTACTTTAGAGACTATGTATTTCAGACTGGCCTGGAACTCACGGTGTAGAGGAAGATGATCTCAAACTCGAGTTGCCTCTGCCTTCCCAAGGCTGGGATTAAAGGCGTGTACCACCACGCCCGAGCCCCCAGCAAAGGCTTCAAGACACTAGAAATGTCTGCTTGATCTCGGTATGTTCTATGTGTGCCTTTAAAATGAGTCACTTTGTATTGCTGTATTGTAGGAGCATGGGAGATTTGAACCCCATCAGAGAGTACCAAACGTTCTCGTTAAAATTACGAATAAGTGAGGCTGTGGGTCTCAACACACTCACTTTGGCTGACTCCTAGGGGATAGAAAGGAAAGTCTCTGCAAACACAAGACGACTGAGAAGGGAAAACTACAAATCCCAGAAAGCTCAAGGAACAGCCTAAAACTCCCAGCATGCTTGAGGGACATCACGGCGGCTGCGCAGACTGGCACGCCGGCGCTCCTTGGACGTCAGGATGGCGGCGTTCGCAGATTTGGATCTAAGAGCGGGCTCGGACCTGAAGGCTTTGCGCGGACTCGTGGAGACTGCTGCTCACCGTGAGTCTACTACCTTTGCGATATCCCCCATTCCATCCAGCTTTGTTTGATGGTTTTTTTTCAGGCGCCATTCAGGTCTCGTGTGATCTGCCTGACGTCTCCAGACGCAGATAATAGCTGCGTTATCACCCCATCCCTTGGGTGAGAAACTCAGGCTCTGGACCAAGCTGTTGTTGCGTGTGTTTGCCCAGTCATTCGTGCAGAGGGAGAGAACAGAGGCCTAAGGGGTCGAGGGATTGGCACGGAGTCTGCGAGCTGATGAATGCTAGAAACAGGGACTGGGCTCCTCAGCCAGTACTTTCAGTATCAGTCCTTTTTGAATCACACATCTGTCAAATACAGAAAACGGCTCTCGGGCAGGAACTGCTGTGGAAGCTTAGAGAATGGGAAGAGGGTTACCTTATTAATCTCGAGCATGAAAAGTTCCTTGAGGATGAGCATCGATCATGGGAGCTCTCGCCTGGCATAGGGCCTGATAATAGATTCTCAAATTCCTTAGAAAGGAAGGAAAGTAGGGGATTATTGGGCTGACTGATAAGAGGAAGGACCGATATTTTGTCATTACTATGCATTATTTTTTAGTATTCATACCCTATTATCCTGTCAGTAGTATTTAAGCAACTTAAGAGTCGTGAATTAAATGCCTTGGGGACAGGGCACTTATCACAAACAGTACACTAACCGTTGTGACGGCAAGGCAGGCCTGTAGTGTTCCTTGACTCTTATTGTAGAGTACCCCAAAAGAGATGTGAGGGAGTCATCACTCCTTTGCTCCTTAGAAAAGGAAGGAGATAGTGCAGGCTGTTTTAAGTGCATGACTTAATTGTCATGACACTTGAAAGTCCTGTCTGCTGTTAACATCGTGTGACAGATGAAGAACCTGAAATGTCACCTTAAGTAACAATAAACAGTAGGGCTCGGGGTCGGCCTCCTGCCCCGCCCTGCCCCCTTATTTTCCAGGTCTTGACATTGAATCCGGGACTTTGTATGCTAAGCAAGCATTCTAACTCTTAGCGACATCCCTGTTCTCGTCCCGTACTCTTAAGTCTCATATCAGTATGATCATTGTGAACAAGAAAGAATGATTTTTTAAAAATGATCTGTTCTTCTTTTCAGTGGGATACTCGGTTGTTGCTATCAATCACATTGTTGACTTTAAGGAAAAGAAACGGGTAAAGTAGAATTTCTCGAGCTAATTGGTTGCTAAATACAAGTATTTATAAATATTCATGTCTGTGTTGGGAATGTGGAACTAGAAACAAATATAAGTACTAGTTAACTCTTCTTGTTATGACCACAGACCTGCAAAGCAACTTAAGGAAGGAGGAGTTTATTTTGCTTATACGCTGAAGGTAGAGTCCATCATGGCAGTAGGAGCATGAAGTGGCCGGTCACAGTTTCTCCTCAGTCAGGAAGCGGGAAGAGATGACTGCTGAGCCTCCGCTCACCTTCTCCTTTAGTTAATTCGCTCAGGACCCCAACCTATGACATAGCACAGCTCCTATTCATGGTGGAAACACCGTTATAGAAATAGACAGAGATGTGTCTCTGCAGTTAGTCAGGGATCCGTCATCCTAAACATGTTTCTCTCTTGAGGCAAGGTCTTACTCTGGCCAAGGATGACCTCCTGCCAATACCTCCCCAGTGCTGAGATTACAGGCCCATAGCGAAGGCTTATGCATTTTAGAAGGCACTATACCAACTGAGGTGTATCCCCAACCCTCAACTATATTTCTTTAAAAACCCTGTTTATTTATTTGAACATATATTCATACAAATGATTTTTGTTTTGTTTGTGAGAAACTCTTAATGCAGCATAAGGATTCCTAATGTTGAGTTCATATTAACTAAGTTACTTTCAAGGATGTTTAAAAGTTCTTTGCTGTTAAATGAACTGAAAGTATTGCATCTTGTTTACTTTGTTGCCATGGTCTCATGAACTCATTGATTTCTCTCTTTGATAGACTGTCAGTATGTATATTTCTTTTTAGACCAACACCGTATATGTGTCATTTCTGTCTTTAAGATTTGCTTTTTGTTTTGAGGGTTGTTTTGTTTTTCCTAACAGGGTCTCTGTGTGTAGCCCTGGCTGTCCTGGAACTCACTCTCTAGACCAGGCGGACCTTGAACTCAGAGATCCTCCTGTCTCTGACTGTGAGTGCTGCAATTAAAAGCATGCAGGCATGCACCACCACAGTCTGGCATTTACTCTTGTCCTCTGATGCTCTTAGCATCTGCTCTTAGTTTTTGCTGTTTGGTTTCTTTCCTTAAAAAAAGAAAGAGAATAGTCTGGAGAGATGACTCAGCAGTTAAGAGCACTAGCTGCTCTTCCAGAGGTCCTGAGTTCAATTCCCAACAACCACATGGTAGCTCACCCCCACCTGTAATGGGAGCTGAAGCCCTGTTCTGGTGTGTCTGAAGACAGCTACAGTGTGCTCATAAACATAAAATAAATAAGTAACTTAAAAAAAAAAGAAAGACAAAAGCTACTTAGTATGTTTGAATGCCAGAGGCTAGCTTTCTTCCCCGCCCCCAGAGACACTTAGTGTTGTGCTTTGCTTCATTCTTTGTCATGTAATCAGAGCAGCTGTGTCTCATTTGTTGTAGGAAATTGAAAAGCCAGTGGCAGTTTCTGAACTCTTCACAACTTTACCCATTGTACAGGTAGGTATTTTATCGTTTAAGTGTAGTGTCTGTTCATTCAGTTCAAACATGCCCTCCCTCACCTGGTGCCCGCCCTCACCTGGTGCCCGCCCTCACCTGGTGCCCGCCCTCACCTGGTGCCCGCCCTCACCTGGTGCCCTCCCTCACCTGGTGCCCTCCCTCACCTGGTGCCCTCCCTCACCTGGTGCCCTCCCTCACCTGGTGCTCGCCCTCACCTGGTGCTCTCCAGCTTGAGCCTCGCCTGCCTCCTCCTGGCAGCCAGGGATCACGTCATCGGTTTCTTATAAATCCTGGTAGAATAAGCATGCTTGTTGATCTTTACTCTCCTTTGTAATTTGTACTGTTTTCCACTGGTAAAAAGACAATGAATCAATTGCACTTTATGTTTGTTAATAATGTTTTTGTTTGTTCATAGGGAAAATCAAGACCAATTAAAATTTTAACTAGATTGACAATAATAGTTACAGATCCAGCTCACTGTAATGTTTTGGTAAGTTTATTGTCTTTCTCCATTTGCCTCTTAAACTAATGTTAAATATTGTCACATTCCATCACGCTATTCTTTCCCCCCCTGTATCCCTTAAATCCATGACACCTGCCTGTGTCCCTTGTGTGTAGAAGCTGCACAATATGTGACTCTTCCAAAAGCCAAAAGGTGCCAACAGACAAAGAAGAAATGTTCCATGATTCCAGCATTCAGGGACTGTACATTGGAATGTATTTTTTCATTCTTGTATATATTATCAGGTTTAAAGTTTTCTTATTAAACAGTATATGTGTTTTATTGGTGTATTCCCCTATCCTAGACCAAAAGTATTTTCTTATAGCTGGCATTTTAGTTTGTATTGAGCACTATTTTTATTATGAGCTTGTGTGTCACAGTCATGTGAATTACCCACAACATATGAAATAATAATAATAGACAAACTAAACTAACTCCACTGAGAGTTGTCCTAGCGTTTTCCTTGTGATAAAACCCCAAATGCAACTTGGGAAGGAAATGTTTATTTCAGCTTACAATTCAACATTGCACTCCATCTCATTAAAAGAAGTCTGAACAGGGGCCTGGGGCAGAAACCTGGGAGCTGCTGCGGAGGCCATGGAGGAACACCCGTCGCTGTCCTCCTCGTCCCGCTCAGTCGGCTTTCCTATAGCACCCAGGACCACCATCCTAGAGTGGTACTGCCCATAATTAGCTGGCCTTCCCACATCAATCATCATTCAAGAAAATGCACCACGGGTTTGCCCGCGGGTTTGCCCACGGGTTTGCCCGCAGGCCAATTTGGTGGGGGACATTTTCTCAGTTGAGGTTCCCACTTCCCAAATGCCTCTAGCTTCAAGTTGACAGTAGCCAGCATAATTGACCTCTTGTCAGCTTTACACACAAAGACATCACTGTTAAGCCGTTTTACTTTTCCTTTCTTGTTCATCCCCAGGATCTCATATGTGTAATAGTATCATAATATAAAACATTCCAACTTTTGAAAAATCCCAGTCTTTAAAAATTCAAACACTTCAGAAGTCCAGTCTCAGCAGCCTGGGTTGGTGCACACTGCCTTAATCCCAGTCCTCAAAGTTCAGGCTTCTCTAAACATCCAAAGAGACTAAACTCAAAGTCTCCTTACTGTGAGCTCTAAAATAAACAATAAGATACGTTCTTTCTTACTCCAAGAAACTGGGCATCAGCTGTCTCTGTGACTTCTTTCCCATATATACAAGGCTGCAAATGTTTTTTATAGAGGATAAAAGTTAATTGATTACTTTAAATAGTAGAAAGCTGTCTCAGGATTTACTCTTTGTTCTATTAAAAAAAAAAAAAACAAGTAATTTCGCATTTCTCTATATTCTCTGAATGGTTACAAATTTGGATTAAAAAGGATGTTTGTTCCCTAAATGCTTCTATCTTTGTTACCTTGACTCAGTCATGGAAGTCTAGCCACAGTCTCTGACTTCTAATGTATGTCTCCCGTGTCAGCCCTTGAGTGAGCGGTGGTGAGCACAGGGCCTTGAAGCCAGGTGTGGTGCCTCACACCTTAGCACTCAGAAGGCTGAAGCAGGAGAATTGGTTTAAGTTTGAGGATGTTTGATATCTGTCTATATTTTTTGTTACTGTATCATAACATTCTTTTTGTCTTCTAGAGAGCAACTTCTTCAAGGGTCCGGCTGTATGATATTGTTGCAGTGTTTCCAAAGACAGAAAAACTTTTTCATGTAAGTGACAGGTGAAACAGAGTAGCATTTTCTCATACCTGAGTCTGTTGTTATACCACAGTAGGAACCCTGTTCATCCCACTTCATTTCTGTTGTTGTGATAAAAGAACCAGGTAAAAAGGCATGGGGGAGAAAGGATTACTTATTGTCCATCGTTGTGGGAAAGCCAAAGCAGGAGTGTCAGCAGCTGCAGACAGCATGTCTACAGTCCAGGGCAGAGAAAACTGCTCTTGTGTGCACGTGCTTGCTTGTGCTAAGCACTGTCTCTCCATTCTTAAACAGTTCAGGACACTACCGCCATCTCACCACTCCCCGGCCTGGGGATTAGTCCTTCCAACAGTGGACAGAGTGTCCCCATATTGATTGTTTTAATTAAGATAATTCCCCATCGACATGATCTATCAGTGTAGGTAAGGCCCTCATTGAGACTCTTCCCAGGCGATTCTAGGTTGTGTCAAATTTACAATTAAAGCTGACATCAGACCCCACCTGGAACCTTAGAACTTTGTGTTTCCACTCTGGGTTCTGGGATTTCATAGGGCAGTGGTTCTCAGCCCTCCTAATGCTGTGATTCTTTAGTACAGTTCCCCATGTTATGGTGACCCCTAACTATAAAATTATTTAAATTACTACCTTATCACTATCATTTCGCTACCATTATGAAATTGTAAATATACAATATGTAGCATATCTTATATATGACCCCTGTGAAAGAATCTTTCAACTCCCTGTCTAAGGGGTTGAAACCCATGGGTTGAAAACCACTGTCATGGGCCCATATTTAAGTGGCATGTGGGTTGGCTTGGCTTGGCTTGATTTTAGCCATCCTGGTAGATGGAGTCAGTGTGAAAGAGCTCATGAGTTTTCTCCTGTTTCTTTCTCTATACTTTGTTCACTTAACATTTATCCTTGGTAAATTCATCTCATTTAGTCAGTAACCACTTCAGTTTCTGGCCTTACCTACTCCTACCACTGATAGAAGAAAAGGGCAAGCCCTCTCTGGCCGGCTTCCCCCTCTGCAAGCTCTGAGTTGTAAGCCATATGCCGATGTGCCAGCCCTCAGTCGTGCAGAAGTCCCTCAGAATCAGTCAGTCACATAGCACTATGATTCCCCTCTGTGCTCCTGAGAGCCTCTGTGAGTTGAATTCCTTTTGTCCTTTTAGAATTGACCTTTGGTTGCTTTTTCAGAAGAGAAGAGAGCTGAGTTCACTTTGTCTCCAGGACAGACTGCCCGTCCTTTTAGATGATTACAGTGGGAGGAAAGCCTGAAATACCTTCAAAATGAATGCCTTTCACTGACAGAAAGGAGATCTAATTACTTTTAGATGGAGTTATGAATGTTCTCCTACCTTAGGCTCAAGGAGGTTCTATCTGCCAGACAGCATTGCAGGGGAAATCCTGGTCTCACACTTTTAATCTTACACCCATTTTTTTAACTGTCGTATTTTTTGTGGTTGTTTATTTCTGAGATTGTAAATGATGCTCTCCCTCCCTTTCTCCCTGCAGACCCCATGTGCCCTCTCCGCTCTGCTTCAGTCCATGGCCGTTTCCTCCTTAATCTTTACTGCATGCACGTGTGTCTCTAAACATAGCTCGCTGAGTCCCTGTACTGTCACTTTGTATGTTTTCCGGGCTGACCATTATTTAAGCAAAATTTTAAAACCGTAAGCACATCCTTCTTCCCCGAGTCTATCCAGTAGAGGGAGCCACTGACTAAGGAGATGAAACAGGGTCTTGGTGCTCAGCCTCAATTGCTCATTGTGTTAACAGAGGGGAACACCGCAGAACCACAGCTTTATCTAAGATACCTGTGCACACAAAGCACACCACACTGCCTTTGGGGACTTCCTTTATGAAATACAAGATTATATTAATTCTCAAGTATTTGTGATAAATTAAGGAATGATTAAACAAGTTGTTAATCATCAAAGACCTCTGTGGGCCAGATGTAGTGGCCTTGACTACCAGAACTCCAGTACCAGCATTTTAGAGGCAGAAGCAGGCGAATCTCTGTACTTGAGGCCAGCTTGTTTACATAGTGAGTTCTAAGACAACTGCCACCCTGGCAAGATAGTAGCTTTAAAAGGTTCTGGTCTCATGCTTCTCCTGCAGTCTTGCAGACTTCGCCTTTGTAGGACAATGTTGAAAGATGTCTTCATGCATCTTCCAAGGTAGCATTCTCAGGACACAGTCTGAGTCTTTTAGCTTCAAATTTCTCTGGGATAATTATTAAATGACAGATTATTAGCTCTAACCTACTGGATGAATCACTAGAAATATAGTCTCAGCAGCTCCATTTGTGATAGTGTTTAGGTGAATTCTGTGCACAGCTGCATTTGAGAGGTACTGTTTACAGGCGTCTCTGCCCTGGCAAGCCCGCGTTTTCCTTGTGTGGATTGATAAATGCTGACACCAAGGAAAGACACGCAGGGTAAAGCGTGGCTGCTCTACCTCTAGGCCCTGTGTGCCATAACAACCAAACATGCATCTGCTTGGATATTTTCATGGTGACAGACTTTTCTTAAACCATCATAGATGACTCTGTTCCTCTCCCAAAAAGAGGGTAAAGATGGCTTAGCAAATTCATATACAATCCACCAATTTCCTGAGAAAACTGAGATACTTAGCTCCAAAACTATTTTAGACATAAGCCAATCATTTTATTGATTTGGGTAATATTAGATTAAGCCTACCCAGTACTAAGAACATGGGTATGTGTCCCTGCATTGCATAGTTCTTTGAATGAACCAGTTGAACATTTGGATTGATAGAAAGTTAAATCACCAAATAATTCAGCCTGAACCACTTTAAATTCAAGAGGTCAGAGGAGCCAAATGAGACTGTCCTCTGTGGCTGAAAGTTCTTAGCAGCGATGTCCTCCCACCAGTGCCTTCCCCATGGGTGAGAGGAAGACACAAGCAGTGCATGATGGGAAGTAACCCACTTCAGCCTTACTAGGGAGTCATTGAACAGGGTTATTAAAAATACACTATCTTTCCATTAAAACTAATTAGGTGCGTGAGAGTAACTTCAAACTGCACAGGAGTGTATGTATAGAAACCATACCTTACCAGCTAAAGCTTCTCCAGAGGCAGCCAGCACTGTCCTCATGCGGCCCCTCAGAATGACCTCCGTGGTACAGTTCCCTGCGTGATCGCTCCAGAGGAGTGATCGATGCACGCATTCTTTTGGTTTTAGTTTTTTTTTTTTTTTCAGAAATATTTACCTACTTGTCCCCGTCCCCCTCTGTCCTTCCTGTCACCATGCTTTTTGTGCCTTGCAGTATATGAGTTCTGTACTTACAAGTGTACCTCATCCTTTAAAACACTGGCATATTCTGTCCTCTCTTTGTGATTGGTCTGTCAATGACCATTCTTGATCTGTTGTCCCTGGCCTGTGTGGAATTTATAGCTATAGAATATAATCCTAGAGTCTCTATAAAATATATGTCTGTAGGTGATAGTGCTGGACTGAGCATATCAATTACGATGGTTATTAGGGCTGTGACTCAGTGGTAGAGCGCTTGTCGTTCTCAAGACTGGGTCCGATCCTCAGCAGTATCATTGAAGTAAAATGGTGGCTCCTGCCAGAGTGCTCCTCACTGTGCTACTAACAATGCAGAGATGCTGAGCTCAGCTCCGTTCCTCCTCAGAGCTTTTCCTCAGCTACTCTGTGAGTTAGACAGCTGGGGCAGTTGACATAGGCAGCTTCTTTAGGAGCCAAGGGCTTCTGTCAGAACACAGTTTCTCAGGCTTACCATGGAACTCCGTGTTCAAGCCAGAGGGTCTCTGTCACCACTAAGTCATGGGGCTGGGGCCAGAATGACTGGAGCTTGACATTCTGAGGAAGATGGGTGAGATGTGCCATCTGTCACTGCTGAAGACTTACTCACTGTGCCCATCTTACTGTATTACCAATACCTTCTCCCCCCCCCCCCCCCCCCGTTCCTTGCACCCTTCTGCCTGTTCATACTACAGGCACTGATGTAGCAAGGACGCATTGGTACAGCGCTCTTGGTTTAATTGTTTTCCTTCTGTATTTATAAGTGTTCTACTGCCGGGCAGTGGTGGCGCACGCCTTTAATCCCAGCACTTGGGAGGCAGAAGCAGGCGGATTTCTGAGTTCGAGGCCAGCCTGGTCTACAGAGTGAGTTCCAGGACAGCCAGGGCTACACAGAGAAACCCTGTCTCGGGGGAAAAAAAAAAAAAAAATATATATATATATATATATATATATATACATACACACACATACATATATGTATGTATGTATGTATGTATGTATGTATATATATATATATTCTCCTGCATGTGTGCTTGAACATCAAACCTTTGCCTAATGCTCACTGAGGCTAGAAGAAGGTGTTGGACTCCCTGGAACTGGAGTTATGGATCCTTGTAAGCCACCTTGTGGGTTCTGGGAACTGAGCCCATGTCCTCTGAAATGTTCTTAACTGCCCAGTCATCTCTTCAGCCCCCGTAGTAATATTTTCAACATGGTACAGAACAGCCAATTCTTTTTACCTCTATAAGTCTGATCCTAACTCACCAACTCATTCATATATAAGAACTCATTCATATAAAGCAGAGGCTGAATGATTGTCTAGGCCCCTCCTGACTTGCAGTATCTCTGACTTGCATTCTGTAATCTCTGAATAGCTGTGCCTTCCTCGCTGAGTACTTTGTTTCTCTTGTCTGCCGTATTTGTCTCATGTATTTCCTATGTGGTTTATACAAGTGCTTTCAGAACCCTAGGGTGAGCACGGAGAGTGGCTCAGCGAGCGATGGTGAGACACACTCTGTGTGACTCCTCCCAGCTTCCGCTTGAGCCCTTTGTTAAACTGTCTGTTAGTATATGAAGAAAAGGCCATCAGCCGTGCTGGGCTATTTCTTAACCACAGAGTAGTCTGGTGGAACTACAAGCCTGGGTAATTCCTCGTAGAGAGATGCTCAGGAAAACGGCTTGTGGAGAAATGCGCTCTGCATGCATTCATCCTGACCTTCCAATTCCTCAGACTTCAGAACAGTTACCTTCCGCTCTCGGGAATAATTCAAAGTAATATTCTAGATACTGATCCTAACCAACCAACTCACTCATAGATAAAAACTTTGAGTTAGCGGGCCTTCAGGCCCTGACTTGTGAGAATTAACCCATCCAAGCCTGAAAGAACAGTAAACAGTGGCCTTGTAATGGGTCGTTACAGTTCAACACGGAACGATCATGACATCTGCAGAGTAAGCCATACTGTTTGTGTGGCTGTGTACTGGGTATGACCCTGTCTCTCATTCCAGCAAGTGCCAGTTTACTGTTAATCTATTTTTTCCTCTTGGCAGGTTGCTTGTACCCATTTAGATGTGGATTTAGTCTGTATAACTGTAACAGAGAAATTACCATTTTACTTCAAAAGACCCCCTATTAATGTGGTAAGTGTTGCTCTTTGTGTTTTGAATTTGGATCTGTAGAAACTTGTGTCTGTGGTTAGAAAAGAAACAGAAGACACCTATGTTCTGAGGGAACCAGAACCTGGGTAATTGGTAACTGGAGCAGTTTTAGAAAAGAGAATTTTGGCTTTCTAAGCTGACCAAAAGAAGAAAGCAAGCTTAAAATAGAGTCTCTAAGGTGGGAGCTATAGCGTGCCACAGTGGATAAAGTGCTTTCTGTGCAAGCATGAGATGTTTAGTTCAAATCCCCAGCACCCACATTAACACCAGGCAGCATGGCAGCCTGCTCTCAGTCTCAGCGTGGGGGACAGGCAGGAGCAGTCTGACTAGCTAGACTGGCTGAGGCAGGCAGCTCTGGGTCCAGGTGTGAGGCCCCGCCTCGGCAGACACTGAAGAGCAGGGAAGGAGGACACCTCCGGCTCCCATGCCTGCCGTGCACACACAAACACACAAGAGAACTCAGGCACGCAAGGAAGGGAAGTGCCGAGCTGAGTGTTGGCACTCCAAGCTGCCCAGGGGCCACCTGAGCCAGAAGTTCAAGACCAGCAGCAGCGAACTTAGACCTTGTCCCAAGAAACAAGAGTCGGTTAACTATTGAGATGTGTTTTGGAAAGCTTAGGAACTAAAACGTATGAAAAATATTTCTCAAATCGATATTTAATAATGAGAGATACTTAAAAACTCAGTATTGACGTTAAGATGGAAAAGAAAAGGTTAAAAACACAGAGTCCTTGAGATACAAAAGGAAATGCTGAAAGCCCCCAGGGAACGGTGAGTGAGATTACAGTGCACTGAGGCGTGCTGGCTCCCGGAGGAGGGACAGTGGGGTAGCCATGTGTTCAGGGATTTATTCTTCTCCCTCTTGACACAGACTTTTTCTCATTATCCTAATCTATAATTTTCCCTTTTTCCTATACCTTCATCTTTCATCTGCTGTGTTGCCCTCTAAGTCTCACACGCAGCTCCACCCCCCACCCCCACCCCCGTTTCCATGATAGAAAGATAGCATTACCTCACACCGGTAACTGATTCGCTAGGTATGAGGTCAGAGCAGCTGGTAACTATTTGCGTTGCTGGCCAGAACTTAAACTATTGTTTAGCATAGTGACTTCCAGAACTCAGATTATATCAAAAACTGTTATCCAAGAAAAAAGGTCTAGCGAGTGAGTATTCCAGATCCCATGCTGACTTATGTGGGGATTCAGCTCTTCTCAGAGTGGACAGCTTCCTCACCCTTCACCTGCTATAGGATTGCACCTTCTTCACTTTTTGTCCCCCTTTTCTCCTGCGGAATTTGTGCTTATCCTGACAATTAAAGACAACAATGAGGGGAGCGGATTGTCTGTTTGGTGTGGAAAATGTAAGATGACTTAGGTTCTACCCCTAAGTGTATACTGCTAAGATGGTTTTTGACAAGTGCCAAAACTGTATAGTTTGACAGCTCCGTGCTGCTGACCCTGACCCTGACCCTGACCCCAGCCAGGTCGGGGTGGCTTCTGAAGCCAGTCACACACCTCAGAGGCGGGCCCTGCTGTGTGCAGCAGCTCACTTGTCAGCCATCCAGCTTCAGTCACGGGCCTCATCGGGTGTGCTCGCTGCCTGTCAGTAAGACCTCCATGGTCCACACATGGGGGCAGCTCCCGAGCGCTTGGTCCTTAGGTACCGTTAGGTACAAAGGACCCACACTTATGGTCATCTTGTTGGCCTCGTGTATTCGTTTTTCCTGTCTTCAAAAAGCAATCTCTGTCTTAAAAGTTTGGCTCTACTTTTTATCAGTCTCAGACTGCCAATGCTTTCCACAGCATTCCTAGAATTAAATAGTGCAGCCCACCGTGCATATTTTTTGTTATATCTATCTAACAATATTTTCACATTAATAATTAGGAAACCTATTTTCTAGACAATTTGCCTGAATGAGCTTATGCATAGTTTTGTGTCCTTGGCTGAGGAGAAACAGTGACATGTAGTAGTCAAAGTATGGGAAAGAGCGATCACAGCAAGGAATTCCCCATGGCCAAGATGCGTGTTGTTAGTCATTAGGTAGTTGTCGGTGTTGGGCAGCACACGTGTGAGGGAGGTGGGGTGCTAAGGTGGCGTGAGGAGAGTGGCCCGGAAGGTCAGCACCAGGACACCGCCACCCGCCAGTTTTCTATACTTCTTTTGAAGTATAGAAAAGTCGCTGTCCAGTGTCTGATATTTCTGGCATGATTCCCACCTACATTTTCAGTTTAAAAATTCTGAAAAATTTAAAAATTTAACAAGAGATTTACAATATTTAATGGTATCTCTTTTTAAAAAAATTCTGGTATGAACATTTTGTATATGTTTAATAAGAGCTAGATGGAGGTGGGGACAGAAAGGCTGCACAAGATTACATTTAGACTTCATCTGGTCTAGAAGCCTGCAGAGGGAGCAGTCCTGGAGCAGAAAAGTCCCTGACAAATTATTTATTTAATTTCATTAGAGAGAGGAAACTAGGAACTTGTGCCTAGTTTTTATTTGGGACAAATTGTATAATATAGGTAGTATATATATTATATAGGCATGCCAAGACAGCAAGCACATCATGGTGAAACCTGTGTGGTTCATACACACATTTAAAATTTAAAAAATAACAATTGTCACCTCGTGATGGCCAGAAAATTGAGAGAAATAAAGGACAAAGCTGGGGTCCTGACATTCGTTTCAGCAGCATGGGCCAGAAGACCTTCCCTCCCTCCTGCAGTTTGAATCAGTTATTTTCGTTGCTGAAATGTAACAGAAGCAATGTAATAGAAGCAGGATCTGTGTTGGTTCACAGACTGTGGGGACACCGCCCACTGTGGTTGGGAAGGTGGGGCCGCAGGCAGCTGCGTGGTGACTGCAAGACACCTGAACATAGAGATACAGGACAGGAAGCGGGTGCTCAACCTCAGCAGCCCACTTCCTCCAGATAGTTCTACAGTGCCACCAGCACATGGGCTTGTGAGCAACGGCACCCATTCCAAGCCCAGCATGACTGGAGGCAAGGTGTGAACAGGCTACACTTCAAGATCCACAGGGTGTGAGCAGGCTGACTTCTCCAAGTTCCACAGGGTGTGAGCAGGCTGCACTTCTCCAAGATCCACGGGGTGTGAGCAGGCTGCACTTCTCCAAGATCCACAAGGTGTGAGCAGGCTGTGCTTCTCCAAGATCCACAAGGTGTGAACAGGCTGCACTTCTCCAAGATCCACAGGGTGTGTGAGCAGGTTGACTTCTCCAAGATCCACAGGGTGTGAGCAGGTTGACTTCTCCAAGATCCACAGGGTGTGAGCAGGCTGTCTTCTCCAAGATCCACAAGGAGCCTTTCTGAGAGTCGTCCTGGCTGGTGGTGATCTGTTGACCACAGTAATGCCTTTCTCTGCCTTCATTGTAAACGTTTTCCCTGTGTGTCTCTGACTATTGTATAAGAACACCAGTCACCTCATTTGATCACACCTGCACTGACCCTATCTCCAGTGAACATTACAGTCTGAGATACTGCAGGTTTATGGGTGGAGAAACAATTCAGCTCACAGTAGCCAGCTGTCCCAAGTGTTTATCCTGCTGATAATTTGAAGCCTGCATCTGTTAGTAAACGTGTTCTAAACACTGCCTGTTGTACCTCTATAATAAGTATTACGCAGCTGTAAAAGACAATGGAACTTACAAGCTGACAGGGGAAAGCTTTCAAATCAGGCAAGATAAGACTATAATAGCAAGCCACATTTCAGGAAACTAAAAAGAAGCCATGACACGTATTCACAGTTGTTCATATGTCAAAGCTGGAAGAGTGTGGAAGAAATAAATGAAAGTGATTACGGCTGTGGGGGCAGGGCAGCGTGAGCAGACAGAGGGGGCTCACTGTTCCTTCTGTGGCTCCGGTCAGTGTACTGAGACGCTGGGACCTAAGGAGTGAGACTGGAGGGCTGTCCGTCCTGAGCTCAGCGGGGGCACTGGCTCTTCGGCAGGCCATCAGCATGCTGCCCTGGGATAAACTGTGGGCTTCCATTCTTCCTTCTCCAAAGCTTCAGTATTTTTTTATACGTGGAATTTTATTACCAGTATCTCCTGATCCAAGCATCACATGCTGCCCTTGATGACATCATTGTGACTTGTTTCTTAGAAGAAAAAGAAAAAGAACAACCAACAACCTCATCATCTGCCTATTCAGGCACTTCTGTTCAGACATGAGAACAAAAGCCAATCAGGCAGGCTCTGTCATTCTCTGCGAAGACATTATTATGAACAATCACATGATGAGCTTATAGCAATTTACATAAAAATGCTCTCAGGAGCAGGAGACCAGGTAATGACTGTATTTTATTCATCTGAAATGGTAAAGTTTTATAAAAGAAATACAGCCTTCAATACCACATTATCTTTAATTTCTTTCTCAAGAGTTTTCTTAGCAGTTTTAAAGTGAACCTGATTAATGTACCAAGACCAGAATCATATGTGAAAGAAAATAAGCCGACATTTCTATCTTATTTTCCCCATTCCTCTCTCTCAGAGGGAGTCTTTATTTTGCTGTAATTCCCATACAAGTTTAAAAGTTTAAACTCATTCAACTAGAAGCGCTTATGGATCTGATCACCCAGCACCAGATTATACACATCCTTTATTCCCGCTGTCTTCCTGCTGTCCAGTGCTTTACGTCTGCAGATGGAAGGGTAGGAAGTAGGAATTGAGCTTCCGTGTCTAATTAACTTTGGCAAAGAAATAGCTGAGGAATTAGCTAGAAATGACCAAAGCGGTGTTTTCCTTTACCTGCGGATTTCCTTCACCAAGTTCATCCCAGTTCCTAGATATTCCACAGTGAAACGGCATCTCGCGTGGCCTTGCATCACAGGGAGGAGCTCTTATGCCAGCTGTGAGAAGAGCTGGCAGGGAAGTGAGGAACACGTGTGACTGCAGGGCCAGCGTTGTAGCAAAGTCTACAAGCTACTAGCCTTAAGACCAGAGGACGGGACGAAAGAAGGGTGGGGTGGAGCGTGGAAAAAGAAATTTTAAGGAAGGAAAACAAGGAGCCTCCGTTGTATACCTCTAGGTGACTTTAGGTCTGTGAGATCGTCCCTCCACTCCTGGGGACTGAGCAGTGAGATGCATTGAAACTCACCTCCAGAGACTGACACCGTCCTGCCTGGATGGGGCTTGTCCTGACGTGACAAACTAGTGACAGCAAGTTCCTGTCTGATTCTTGCCTCCATACTCAAACCCCCTCGTGCTTCCCCTTGTTTGCAGTGAACCTTAATGTTAAACAACATGGGGTGGGGGTGTGTCTGAGTCTCTCACAGTGCTTGTCTGAGGAGCACTGTTCTTCACACAGCATTCTGTTAGCCATGGCCGCCATTGTTCAGTTATTCAACTGTGTGTAGTAAATGACGTGGGTGTGAGGTTCCCTGCTCTCGGTCATCGGCCCCTTCAGGTCTTCATCTCCTTTGCCTTCATTCCTGGGTCAAGTTGCTTGGCCCTCTGTTGACTCAGTTTCCCTGTGTACGGGAAGCACAGCCTTTTCCCTGGGCTGGGTGATTGTAGCCCCGTGCGACTCCACACCGCGCAGACTTTGCTCCCTGCAGCCGACATAAGCTCGGTCGTAAAGTAGAGCCTCGTGTTGTTTTTCTCACTTTGGATAGGGGTGCATAGCTGTGGGTCTGTGTAAGCCAGGCCCTTGCCATGTAGGAGACATGCGTGGAGGGGAGAAGGGAAGTGAGAGACTGCTGAGGAAGTAGTTAATGTACTTGTCTTTGACAGTTTATACTTTGTCTTCTTTATTTCTGGTAAAGGCAATTGAGCGAGGCCTGGGCTTCGAACTTGTCTATGGTCCTGCTATCCGAGACGCAACGATGAGAAGGTACACAATCTCCAATGCCCTCAATTTGATGCAGATCTGCAAAGGAAAGGTATAGTTCCAGCCCGAGGATGCTCTCTGCCTCTGGCGGTTTAGTAGTGTGTCCCTGCTGTCAGCCGAGCCCTTGCCAAGCAGAAAATTCTCCAGACACTCAACTCTTTGATTTCAGTGAGCTCTACAAGATGTTGTAAAATCTCCCAGAGGAGGAGTAAGATATGGAGGCAAGATGTGCCGAAAGCCTCTAGTTTTGATAAGAGATTTGTAGTTTGCCACAATGAAAAGACTTCTGTAGATAATAATTGATTATCTCTGGGTGAATTAAGGTTACAGCTTTTAATCTATCCACACTAAGACTTATTTTCAGAGTTTATTCTGCTTTTTTTATTGGCTGCCTTGAGTGTGACGTGAGAGCTTTCAATGCTTTCTCATTAACAGTTTACTTTATCTTTAAACACAAAACTTGGTGTTTCAGCCTTAAATGTTAAAACAGAGTTGCTGGTCATTTGTTCTGTACAACTCTTCAATTATTCTGTTATTGAAATTATGACATTAATATCGCTCACTTCTGTCTTACAGAATGTGATTCTGTCCAGTGCTGCGGAAAGGGTAAGCACGGTGTGGAGTGCTCTGTCCTAGGGTTGTGAAGGAGTGCTCTGTCTGGGGTTGTGGAGGAGTGCTCTGTCCCTGGGGGTGTGGAGGAGTGCTCTGTTTCTGGTGTTGTGGAGGAGTGCTCTGTCCCGGGGGGGGGGGTGTGGAGGAGTGCTCTGTCCTGGGGTTGTGGAGGAGTGCTCTGTCCCTGGGGTTGTGGAGGAGTGCTCTGTCCCTGGGGTTGTGGAGAAGTGCTCTGTCTGGGGTTGTGGAGGAGTGCTCTGTCCTGGGGTTGTGGAGGAGTGCTCTGTCCCGGGGTGTGTGGAGGAGTGCTCTGTCCCTGGGGATGTGGAGGAGTGCTCTGTCCCTGGGGGTGTGGAAGAGTGCTCTGTCCCGGGGTGTGTGGAGGAGTGCTCTGTCCCTGGGGTTGTGGAGAAGTGCTCTGTCTGGGGTTGTGGAGGAGTGCTCTGTCCCTGGGGTTGTGGAGGAGTGCTCTGTCCTGGGGTTGTGGAAGAGTGCTCTGTCCCGGGGTGTGTGGAGGAGTGCTCTGTCCCTGGGGTTGTGGAGGAGTGCTCTGTCTGGGGTTGTGGAGGAGTGCTCTGTCCCCGGGGGGTGTGGAGGAGTGCTCTGTCCCCGGGGGGTGTGGAGGAGTGCTCTGTCTGGGGTTGTGGAGGAGTGCTCTGTCCCTGGGGCTGTGGAGGAGTGCTCTGTCTGGGGCTGTGGAGGAGTGCTCTGCCTGGGGTTGTGGAGGAGTGCTCTGTCCCTGGGGTTGTGAAGGAGTGCTCTGTCTGGGGTTGTGGAGGAGTGCTCTGTCCCGGGGTGTGTGGAGGAGTGCTCTGTCCCCGGGGGGTGTGTAGGAGTGCTCTGTCTGGGGTTGTGGAGGAGTGCTCTGTCCCAGGGTTGTGGAGGAGTGCTCTGTCCCGGGGTTGTGGAGGAGTGCTCTGTCCTGGGGGTGTGGAGGAGTGCTCTGTCCCGGGGTGTGTGGAGGAGTGCTCTGTCCCTGGGGTTGTGCAGGAGTGCTCTGTCCTGGGGTTGTGGAGGAGTGCTCTGTCCGGGGTGTGTGGAGGAGTGCTCTGTCCTGGGGTTGTGGAGGAGTGCTCTGTCCTGGGGTTGTGGAGGAGTGCTCTGTCCCTGGGGATGTGGAGGAGTGCTCTGTCCCTGGGGATGTGGAGGAGTGCTCTGTCCCTGGGGGTGTGGAAGAGTGCTCTGTCCCGGGGTGTGTGGAGGAGTGCTCTGTCCCTGGGGTTGTGGAGGAGTGCTCTGTCTGGGGTTGTGGAAGAGTGCTCTGTCCCGGGGTATGTGGAGGAGTGCTCTGTCCCTGGGGTTGTGGAGGAGTGCTCTGTCTGGGGTTGTGGAGGAGTGCTCTGTCCCCGGGGGGTGTGAAGGAGTGCTCTGTCTGGGGTTGTGGAGGAGTGCTCTGTCCCTGGGGCTGTGGAGGAGTGCTCTGTCTGGGATTGTGGAGGAGTGCTCTGTCCCGGGGTGTGTGGAGGAGTGCTTTGTCCTGGGATTGTGGAGGAGTGCTCTGTCCCGGGGTTGTGGAGGAGTGCTCTGTCCTGGGGTTGTGGAGGAGTGCTCTGTCCTGGGGTGTGTGGAGGAGTGCTCTGTCCCTGGGGTTGTGGAGGAGTGCTCTGTCTGGGGTTGTGGAGGAGTGCTCTGTCCCTGGGGTTGTGGAGGAGTGCTCTGTCCAGGGGTTGTGGAGGAGTGCTCTGTCCCTGGGGTTGTGGAGGAGTGCTCTGTCTGGGGTTGTGGAGGAGTGCTCTGTCCTGGGGGTGTGGAGGAGTGCTCTGTCCGGGGGTTGTGGAGGAGTGCTCTGTCCTGGGGTTGTGGAGGAGTGCTCTGTCCCGGGGGGTGTGTAGGAGTGCTCTGTCTGGGGTTGTGGAGGAGTGCTCTGTCTGGGGTTGTGGAGGAGTGCTCTGTCCTGGGGTTGTGGAGGAGTGCTCTGTCCCTGGGGTTGTGGAGGAGTGCTCTGTCCCTGGGGTTGTGGAGGAGTGCTCTGTCTGGGGTTGTGGAGGAGTGCTCTGTCTGGGGTTGTGGAGGAGTGCTCTGTCTGGGGTTGTGGAGGAGTGCTCTGTCCTGGGGTTGTGGAGGAGTGCTCTGTCCCTGGGGTTGTGGAGGAGTGCTCTGTCCCTGGGGTTGTGGAGGAGTGCTCTGTCCCTGGGGTTGTGGAGGAGTGCTCTGTCCCAGGGTTGTGGAGGAGTGCTCTGTCTGGGGTTGTGGAGGAGTGCTCTGTCCCGGGGTTGTGGAGGAGTGCTCTGTCCTGGGGTTGTGGAGGAGTGCTCTGTCCTGGGGTGTGTGGAGGAGTGCTCTGTCCCTGGGGTTGTGGAGGAGTGCTCTGTCTGGGGTTGTGGAGGAGTGCTCTGTCCCTGGGGTTGTGGAGGAGTGCTCTGTCCAGGGGTTGTGGAGGAGTGCTCTGTCCCTGGGGTTGTGGAGGAGTGCTCTGTCTGGGGTTGTGGAGGAGTGCTCTGTCCTGGGGGTGTGGAGGAGTGCTCTGTCCGGGGGTTGTGGAGGAGTGCTCTGGGGTTGTGGAGGAGTGCTCTGTCCTGGGGTTGTGGAGGAGTGCTCTGTCCCTGGGGTTGTGGAGGAGTGCTCTGTCCCTGGGGTTGTGGAGGAGTGCTCTGTCCCTGGGGTTGTGGAGGAGTGCTCTGTCCCAGGGTTGTGGAGGAGTGCTCTGTCTGGGGTTGTGGAGGAGTGCTCTGTCCCGGGGTTGTGGAGGAGTGCTCTGTCCTGGGGTTGTGGAGGAGTGCTCTGTCCTGGGGTGTGTGGAGGAGTGCTCTGTCCCTGGGGTTGTGGAGGAGTGCTCTGTCTGGGGTTGTGGAGGAGTGCTCTGTCCCTGGGGTTGTGGAGGAGTGCTCTGTCCAGGGGTTGTGGAGGAGTGCTCTGTCCCTGGGGTTGTGGAGGAGTGCTCTGTCTGGGGTTGTGGAGGAGTGCTCTGTCCTGGGGGTGTGGAGGAGTGCTCTGTCCGGGGGTTGTGGAGGAGTGCTCTGTCCTGGGGTTGTGGAGGAGTGCTCTGTCCCGGGGGGTGTGTAGGAGTGCTCTGTCTGGGGTTGTGGAGGAGTGCTCTGTCTGGGGTTGTGGAGGAGTGCTCTGTCCTGGGGTTGTGGAGGAGTGCTCTGTCCCTGGGGTTGTGGAGGAGTGCTCTGTCCCTGGGGTTGTGGAGGAGTGCTCTGTCCCTGGGGTTGTGGAGGAGTGCTCTGTCCTGGGGTTGTGGAGGAGTGCTCTGTCCCAGGGTTGTGGAGGAGTGCTCTGTCCTGGGGTTGTGGAGGAGTGCTCTGTCCCGGGGGGTGTGTAGGAGTGCTCTGTCTGGGGTTGTGGAGGAGTGCTCTGTCTGGGGTTGTGGAGGAGTGCTCTGTCTGGGGTTGTGGAGGAGTGCTCTGTCCTGGGGTTGTGGAGGAGTGCTCTGTCCCTGGGGTTGTGGAGGAGTGCTCTGTCCCTGGGGTTGTGGAGGAGTGCTCTGTCCCTGGGGTTGTGGAGGAGTGCTCTGTCCCAGGGTTGTGGAGGAGTGCTCTGTCTGGGGTTGTGGAGGAGTGCTCTGTCCCGGGGTTGTGGAGGAGTGCTCTGTCCTGGGGTTGTGGAGGAGTGCTCTGTCCTGGGGTGTGTGGAGGAGTGCTCTGTCCCTGGGGTTGTGGAGGAGTGCTCTGTCTGGGGTTGTGGAGGAGTGCTCTGTCCCTGGGGTTGTGGAGGAGTGCTCTGTCCCTGGGGTTGTGGAGGAGTGCTCTGTCCAGGGGTTGTGGAGGAGTGCTCTGTCCCTGGGGTTGTGGAGGAGTGCTCTGTCTGGGGTTGTGGAGGAGTGCTCTGTCCTGGGGGTGTGGAGGAGTGCTCTGTCCTGGGGTTGTGGAGGAGTGCTCTGTCCCTGGGGTTGTGGAGGAGTGCTCTGTCCTGGGGTGTGGACCTGCCCTGAGCTCCTAAGGCGACTGACAGAGCAGTGTGCTGAGCTGCTGTTTGTACTGAAATGGATTTGCCCGTGGTGATTGCTAAATGAATCCCATTCATTTGGCCTTCAGGTTTTGCCTCTGAATGTTTGTATTTGTGAATTAAATAGAATTAAGTGATTTTATTTTTCCCTTTACCTTGTAAACAACCCTTTATATGGCTTATTATGTTTTTTTTTTTTTTTTTTTTTTTTAGAAACTTATCACAAATGTAAGGATCTTAATTTATGAAATGTACTTATCTTTGGATACTTCGTTGTATCTTACTTACTGTAAATAATTAAAATGTTAATAACATCTCATTTTATTTTCCATTTTCTCATTTTAGCCTTTGGAAATAAGAGGACCATATGATGTGGCAAACCTGTATCCTCACAATGTTCTGGTTAAAACCTGTGTCCTATTGATGAGAAACAACTTCAGGAAGTCGCTCTCTCCTTCCATCCGTGGGTCCTGGGCATCCATCGTAGGCCACAGCGTTGGCAGCTGGCACCCTTACCTTCTGAGCCATCGTGTTGAACTAGAATTTTCCCCTAGGAAATGTAATCAAAAGTGGCTTTTCTAATTTAGCTCAATGTTTTCTTACCTTTAGTTGTAAGTTTACTAATCAGCAGCCTCAGAAACCAATCACAGCCAGTTGTAGCCTCCTTCTTCTTTTCTTGTTTTTTGGATTAAGCGGCAGAAAAAAGAGAGGAGGGACTGTACAGGTAAAACCGTTAAGTGCGCCTTCTCAGGCGCAGGGCTCAGCTGAGCTCGGAACTGAAGTAGTCTGCCTGCCGCTGTGAGCCGGTGAGCTGTCCCCTGTTCATGTTTGTGTTGTCTCACATCCTTGGCTGGCTGGGTTGAAGTCTTTAATGCCCCTGTCAGAGGTCTGCTGTTCGGGCTGTCTGAAACAGAAGGCAAGGCCGCCGTGTCCACAAATTGCCGAGCTGTATTTCTGCATGGAGGTGAGCATGTTCTTATTTATGTAAAATCGGAATGGTCTTGTTGGGGGCAGGTTATCATCACATAATTGGCATGTATGTGCTTTGATCATTCTTCCTGCAGAGCTCCTATAGCGTGTCTTCTCACCAGTTCTAACCATACACCGTTCCTTGCCTCATTTCAGGCCTTACTTCCTGTAGTGTGTGCATTGTATGTAGTTTGCATTACAGAGTGACTATGGAATGTGTTCTGGCCCCTGCCCACATATTCCGAGACTTTTGACATCCCTCCTGCTTCTCTCTGGATGGTCTTTCTCCCTGTTAAAATAAAGACATAAGTTTCAGAAACAGGAGTGAAAATGGTAGTGTTAGTTTGACAGGGTTTAGAACCATCTCCTCCCAGATTACAGGGAGCCCCCGGGATTGCGAGGGTGGTGAGTGGATGTGAGGAGACCCTTACCTCCTCCCTGGGGAGGATCCTGGACTGTATAAAGTAGAGAAAACGAGCTGAGCCCTGGCACCCACACGTGTGCTCCTTAGTTGGGAATGTGGTGTGGCCAGCTGCTTCAGGCTCCTGTGCCCCTGATCTCCCTGCTGTGATGGACTCTACCCATGTGCTGTGAGCTGAGATAAACCAATTACTCTATGAGTTACTCTTATCACAGTATTTTATAACAGGAACAGAAAAGAAACAAAAACATCAAACCATTAAAAAACCAGAAACATATTTTTTTAAACTCCATCTATCTCAGACTGTAACTTTTGTTTTTATTATAACTTAGAATGTTTCTTGTTTTGGTTTACATGACCGTGTATCTACTGTTATATATTTTGGATGGGTTTTTCTCAAGGGGTTTGTGGGTGGTGGTGATTTATTATGTAAATATACTAGGTTACATAAGGCCTTTTTTTGTTTTTTTTCGAGAGGGTTTCTCTGTGTGGCCCTGGCTGTCCTGGAACTCACTTTGCAGACCAGGCTGGCCTCGAACTCAGAAATCCGCCTGCCTCTGCCTCCCAAGTGCTGGGATTAAAGGTGTGGGCCACCACCTCCCGGCATAAGGCTATTTTTTTAAAGATTTATTTATTTTATATATGTAAGTACACTGTAGCTGTCTTCTGACACACCAGAAGAGGGTGCCAGGTCTCATTACGGATGGTTGTGAGCCGCCATGTGGTTGCTGGGATTTGAACTCAGGACCTTTGGAAGAGCTGTTAGTGCTCTTAACTGCTGAGCCATCTCTGCGGCCCATAAGGCATATGCCCCTCCAGCCTCCTTTCTCCCCCATCTCTCTTGTGCATATTCCCTGCCACTCGGTCCTCACAGCTGTCAGTCCCCTTCGCACACGTTAGTTACACCCCCACACCCCAGTCCCCCATTAGCCCTCTGCAGACGCCCTTCCTAATCCAGGCCGGGCCTCCTGGCCGTGCTCCCTCACACCTCCTCCTGTTAGTCCCCTCGTTCCTGAGACAGTTTGCTCTGACTCCTGGACTCTTCCCTGGTCTGCACATGTCCGGTTCGTGTATCTGGTCGGAATGTGAGGCCCATGGTAAGGCAGAGCCCCCTCCTGCAGCGCTGCTCAGCCCTTCTCCTTCTCCTCCTCCTCCTCCTCCTCCTCCTCCTCCTCCTCCTCCTCCTCCTCCTCCTCCTCTTCGCCGGGCCCTTCCTCCACGTGTCGTGTTTCAGTGTGCTCATCAGGCAGGTGACTATCCAGTGTGCCTTCATTCTGATATATCTATTTGTAGAATACTTATCCAGCATTTTGAACATTTAAAAACCACTGCGTGTGACAGTGCCTGGCCTGGTAACATGTGCTTAAGTTGTCTAAATTTAAGTTCACCTCTACTGCCTAACTGACCAGGGCATACAAAACAATCTGTCTTTTTCCCTCCGTTATTAGCATACATGAAGGATTGATAAACATGAGCTTGGTTTTATGTGTCCTGTCGAAGGCACGTTAGGTGCTGCTGTACACCAGGCCCCTGTCGGTCGGAACAGAGGCCCATTGGTAACCTCGTGAGACTGATGGCCTGGGCGGAGAGTGAGCTCAGCACCGCCCCTGCTGTTGGAGCAGCGCAAGTGACTCCTGCACTGTGCGTGGGACTCCCCATCGGTTTACCTTACATAAAGCAGAGGCTAGGCCTGTGCCTGTGGCTGGTCCTCACTGCATCAGATGGCGTGGAGAGAGCAGTGGAGAATCCCTGCTCTGCAGCTTACCTAAGAGGAGATCCTTAGGACAAACTAGACGATAAAAATACACATAACGGCATCTGCACTGTGAGACCTCCCTGTGGGTTTCTTATTAACCGGGCTATAAGCCAAAGAAAATGGGGTAACGGAGGCTAAGGCAGGAGGATCAGAGTTGGCTGGACTGCGTAAGTAGGCCAGCCTGGGCTACATGGTGAGATCCTGGCTCAAAAAACAGATAAGTAAAACTACGTTTTTACTTTATTCAGTGTGATTTCTGTCTTACAGAAACTAGAAAAACTGCTTTTGGAATTATTTCTACAGTGAAGAAACCTCGGTCATCAGAAGCAGAAGACGAATCTCTTCCAGCGTGCAAGAAGCCTAAGTGTGAGGGCTGAAGGAGGAAGGCTGAGTCCCCATCGCCCTGCCTTCTTGCCCTCACAGCTCGCCAGTCAGCGCAAGAATAAAACTGCTGAGTTGATATTTTCATTAAACTAGAAGCCAACAGTCTATAAAAACAGCTTTATATCCAGACCATTAAAACAGCAAATAAAGCCCAGTGAAGCATTTTTTTAAAGACTAACAGTTTAATTTAGATATACTTTAAGAAAAAAACTATTTTATTGTTCATGTGAGTAATGAACAACAGTAGGTACACTAAAATGTCTCAGTATTGTAAGACATTGAAAATTAATAAATCAGTAAATTAATTAACTTGGTACATATGGATTTTTAAATTTTGCTATCCAAAAAAGTCGTTATTTTGAAGATTTAAGCCCTGTTAGGGGGTGACTTTGGCCAACTATTTTTTAAGTTCTTCTTTCGTGTACTATTTGAGTTAAAGCCCCACAAAGGACTCCCAAACTTGCAGAAGCAGAAGGTGCTCATAAGAGTTGTGTCCCCTTGTTTCCTTTCCTCCTGCCCTCAAGTTATCTGTAAGATATATTCCTCCCTTTAGTTAGAAACCCCCCAGTAGCTAATAGTGATTTTCCTAATTACTATAAGGTTTAAGCATTTGGCTCAAAAAAAATCCTTTGGAAATAATTTTCAAAAACAAGTTTATATGCTGAGCAAGTAGCCATTTCTATAAATATCTGCATTTATCCATATTATGTAAGGACCCAAGGATGTAGTGGAATTTACTGAAGGAAACAAAATTAAGAACAGAGTTCTGAAAATGGGAAGCAGGTGGTCAGAAGAGTGCGTATGCTCGTTTCCCAGACATGGTGCTAAGATCAAATACTAACAAGGAAGCACGCTCTTAGGTCCAGGAAGCTTTAGTCCAGGACTGTGAGGCTCTCAGCTCTTTTTATTGGTTTTTTTTTTCCTTCCATAGTAATAGGAGAAATAAGAGAAATTAATAGTCAAATAGATGGGGAAAATGTGATAAAAATCAGTATCTACTCTTAATTTTATACATAGCAATGAAAATCCTTGACAAGTGCCAGGTGTGGTGGTTACCAACTGTAGCTGAAGCAGAAAGATCACAAGTCTGGGGCCGACTTGACCTATGTAACTCCAATGAAAGAGGCAAGAATAGTGGGGGAATCTTGTGTAGGTGCATCTGTGGAGTTTGTGCACACAGGTAAAGCATAATGAGGACTGTAAAGTCAAGCATCGGTGACTGTTCATTGAATACTATTCACGGGAAACCACCCTAGACATCAATAGGAGAGTAGTAGAAAAAATGCATACGTCGTGATCATGAACATCGCTGGTCTCCTTGACAGGACCTAGCATCAGTGGGAGACAAGTCTGTGGACTGATGATTAGACTCCTTAGTGTCACCACCCCATGGGCTAAGGGCCTAGATCTTCATAAAGAGAGTTGCCTGAGCGGTACTTCATCACTTCTTCCTGGGGAGAGACTCAGAACGATCAGCGAAAGAGGAGGGCATCCAGGCTCACCCCAGTTACATGCTGGGGTGTTCACTTTGGGATACTGGAACATCTGGTTCTCTGGGGAGTTAGTACAGAGTGTTAAAGTGCACAGACTGAAGGCAAAAGCTAATCTTCTACCTCACTTTATCTTTTTCCTTACAGATGGCATTACTGCCAACATTAAGTAATTAATATTCATAGAAGCATTAGAGCAGGGCCTGTCATAGAAAGTATCCATTCACTATCTGCCTTTATCCTTTTAGGAGGAAAAAAGATCTCTACACCAACACACAACCACAGTAAATTCAGGTGGTTTGAAGATTTAAATTTAAACTGAATTTGTAAAATAGCACCAAAAAAAAAAAAAAAAAAAAAAAAAAAAAAAAAAACCCCAAGAAGCCAGGAGGTGAACCTGTATTCCTACCTAGAACTTGGGATGCAGAAACAAGAGAATCTCATTCACCGACATCCTCGGGTACATAGCAAGTTTAAAGCCAGCCAACTTATGTAGAGATGGGGCTACATAAGACCCATCTCTAAAACAAGTGAAAAGACAAAATGTAGATTTTTTAAAAAGATCTTAGATTGTAATAGATTCAAGTATGATCATTGAAACCAGAAAGTTAAAGGTCATTTGATTTCTATGAAAATATGTTAGAAGCTGGGAGTGGGGCTCACGCTGAATTGTGGGTTCAGTCTCTAGCACACAAAATTAGAATATTCTGCTGGAAACAATACAATCTAGGAAAGTCACCTTCAAGTTATCTTTGAGAGAGATTGAAATCACCATTCCTGAATTGTTTTTTTCAAAAAAAAAACATCCAGCAATGGTGAGTGCTGCAGGCCTGTAATCCCAGCCTTCAGGAAGTTGGGGAAGGCCAGTCGTGACTTTGAGGCAAAGCAGGACAACATGCAAAGTTCAAGACCAGTTGGGCTGCATAGTCAGATCTTAGCTCAAACACAGTACCATGATAAATACCACTGAGTCTGTCCAGATCCCCTTTCCCGGGGTTGCAGACCTATGCGCCGATGTTTCAGATGTTGGGTTCTAAGAAATACCCTTCCCCCAGAGCATTAACCTTACCCTACAAGGCCTGGGAAGGCTGACTACACTGCGAGGTTAGCCGGGAACCAGAGCCTGAACAGCTCAAGGGCTTAGCTGAGGGTAGCTAAGACCACATCCTTCCATCTTTCATCCCGTCCTATTTCCCCTCTGCAGAGCATGCCCACAGTAAATACAGCACTTGCATAAGATCCTCATTTCAAGAGGGACCAACTTCATTAAAAAAACAAACAAACAAACAAATAAGGATCAGAAAGCACTCAACAAACATGAACATGCCAGACTTTGATGATATATTTGCTGGTTAGGTTGGGAAAATTTAAAACCTACATAAAGTTACTGTTTTCACAATTGGGAAAGACTGTAGACTATTTTGAAAGTGGTCATAATCTGATGTCAACCTTATAGATATTTCTACAATGTATTCTTCAAAAGTAAGTAAAGTTAGAGCTAGACATGGTCACTCACACTGTAATCTCAGCATCTGGGAGGATCTTTAAGGTTTATGGCCACCCTTGGCTACATAGTGAGATCCTTCCTGTCTTAGGAAAAAGAATAAAAAGAACTATTTGGGTAGAGACAGTAGATGCATATGGGTATTCATTCCTACAGTGTGTAAAAAGAAGGGAAGGTTAACCTAAACACTCCACAAGATGAGGTGAATGATCCATACACATTGAAATAAAATAGTAACATTTATTAAGACATCTAAAGTAAGTTGTTCATAAAAATTATAAGGAAAAGCCGGGTGGTGGTAGCACATGCCTGTAATCCCAGTATTCTGGGAGGCAGAGGCAGGCGGATTTCTGAGTTCCAGGCCAGCCTGGTCTACAGAGTGAGTTCCAGGACAGCCAGGGCTATACAGAGAAACCCTGTCTCAAAAAAAAAACCAAATCCAATATATATCTATACACACATATACATATACATATATATATGGAAAGAACATGATTATTCCTATGTTGGTGGAAGAGAAAGTTTATTACAGATATGTGGGAGAGCATAATCGGAGGCAGGGACACCTCTGGACAGAGAGTCCAGAGTGGACATGACCCTGCGCCATGTGAGGAGAGGGGAGGGGAAGAGAGGGGGAAGAGAGATGGGGACCAGGTGCAGCAGCCAGAGGCCCAAAGAGAGTAGATGAAAGGGGCAGGTAAAAAAGTGATCGGATGCCGGGCGTGGTGGCGCACGCCTGTAATCCCAGCACTTGGGAGGCAGAGGCAGGCGGATTTCTGAGTTTGAGGCCAGCCTGGTCTACAGAGTGAGTTCTAGGACAGCCGGAACTACACAGAGAAACCCTGTCTCGGAAAAAAAAAAAAAAAAAAGTGATGGGAAGCAGAGCACTGACTGCCACAGACGGCCTCTGACCTGCGCTGTGGCACTTCAACCAATGCTGAAAGAAAACGGAGTCCTGACCCAGGTCTGGAGTCCAAGGTAAGAGGGCCACAGTCCAAAGTCAGGTCACCCTGGGCAACGCAGGGAGATCCTGCCAAAAGAAAGCAACAAACAAAAACAGAACAGGGCTGAGGGACTGCGGGGTGCTGTGCCTGTGTCCGTGGGGGCCTGGGTTTAATTCCCAGAACTGAAAATAACAAAGAAGAGCAGCACCGAGTTTTCAAAGATATTTTAAGACAAGGAGTTTGCATGTGATCCCAGGAGAAACGGGACGCCATTGAAAGATTTGAAAGAGGAGCCTGGCTGGATCATCAGATTTGCATTTTAGGAAACTCCTGGCCACAACTTAAAGCAGAGTAGAGGTGGGACTGGAGAGGGTCTCAGCACTTAGGAGTGCTTCAACCTCCAGAGGACCTGAGTTCAGTTCCCAGCCCCCACACTGGATGGCTCAAACCTCCTGTAACTCCAGTTCCGGGGATCCCACACCCTCCTCTGGCCTCTGTGGGCTCCTGAACACACATGGTACACACATTCCTTCCCTCCCTCCCTCCCTCCCTCCCTTCTCTCTCTCTCTCTCTCTCTCTCTCTCTCTCTCTCTCATATATGTATATGTATGTATATGTATATATATACACACACACACACACACACACACACACAGAAACAGACTGTTGTACTGTTGTTTTTTGTTTTTTGTTTTTTGTTTTTTGTTTTTTTTCAAAGAGGTATGTTTGAAAATCCTGCCGCTGCAGGCTTTGCCTAGGTTGGCGGGCACAGATTACAGAGTGGACAAGAAGTCGGTGTGTTTGGTAACACTTGGTCACAAACAAAATCTCTGAGTGAAAATAAAGTCAAGAATAACTTCCAGAACTCTCCATTGTGAAATATGTCCCTCCATGAGAAAGAGAACACAAGACAAAAGACGATAAGCCAAGAGCTGGTTCAGGAGAGACAGGGCTTCTGAGACCTAGCTGTGTGATATAAATGGAACTTCCCCTTAGATCTTTCCTTTCCCACTCACAAAGATGGAGCCACAGTCAGGGCCAGTCTCCTCCTACCTGCTTTCGTTCTACACCGTCTCCCATGCCCTCTACTTCTTTATTAGTACAAATGTTTACATGTGACAGGGAAAAGCTTATTTTTAACAATTTTCTCCTTTCAGCCCCCAGCTCTTTGGGGCAAAGAGGCTCAAATAAGACACTTTGGTCAGATACTCTCATGTCCACATTATACCAGACAGATACATGAACAAGAGAAATACTGTCTTGCAAACATTTACTGGCTCCCCATAGCTTAGAAGAGTGGTTCTCAACCTGTGGGTCGTGACCCCTTGGGTTGGAATAACTCTTTCACAGGTGTCAACTAAACTATAGGAAAACGTAGGGGGTTACATTATGATTCATAACAGCAAAATTACAGTTAGGAAGTAGGAATGAATTAATTTTACGGTTGGGAGTCATCACAACATGAGGAAGTGTATTGAAGGGCGGCGGCGTCAGGAAGATGGAGGGAGAACTTAGGTCTCTGTCCAGGTGGCGGGGAGGGGTGCTATGAGACGGCAGAGGAAGAGAACTCAGAGAATGAATCTGCCATCGGCTCTTCATGTGAGAAGGGGGACCGAAAGAAAGGGACCCAAAACATTTGTGGTCGTCAGCCCAACCCATGCGTGTCCGCCGTTGCATATTGGACAATGTCTTGGTTACAGACAGGGCCTGTACTCTCCCAGAGTGGTGGGGGCACTTATAAAAAGAGGTTGGTGAACACAGTCCTGCTTGGTGTGAGTTTCAGAGGAACACAGTGCTGGAGTCTGACATGAGTCTTCCTCAGACTGTATGTCCCAAGTTCCAAACATTCCCCCATGTTCTTGGGCTTGTCCACGCCCTCCTTGTTCAATTTTCAGAATGTCCCTCAAACTTACCACCTCCAAAAAGCAATCATAACTGCCCCATCTCCATCGTATATTGGCCTCCACATTTTAGACGCTCAGAGAGAGCGTTCCACAGTTCCCTTCACTGGGCCTGAGAGAGACTGATCTTACACATTTATTCCTACTTAATTTCTTGATACTTGTCTACTCCCGGAGCTCAGGGACAATCTTTTTCGCTCCAGAGGTCTTTAGCACCTCTGTTCAGCATTTGGCAACAAACCTTTCCCTGCTGGAGGTCAAAAGCCATTGACCCAGAGTGTTCTCTCATGGGGGGTTGGGGGTGGGGTTGATCCTGTCAGCGCCTGTCCCCAATACAGGGATCGATGGGCCCCTAATTAGTGGGTCAAGAAGCCCAGGTGAGAACTTAAGAACTTGCTTGTTTAACCTGCAGTAATCATTCTTCCCACCAGGGGTCTCTTTTTCCACATCATTGGAGCAAAACAACAACCATTTGTTTTGTTGTTTTTTGTTTTGTTTGGGGTTTTTTTTTGTTTTGTTTTGTTTGTTTTGGGTTGTTGTTTTTTGGGTTTTTTGTTTTTTTTGTTTGTTTTTTTTGTTTTTGTTTTTTTGCTTTTTGTGGTTTTTTTGTATTGTAATTCAGTGACAGGAGCTCATCAGAAATGCAGATTCACCGGTCTCTCTCTCTCTCTCTCTCTCTCTCTCTCTCTCTCTCTCTCTCTCTCTCACACACACACACACACACACACACACACACACACATCCCTGAGACCAGCCGAGGGCAGTTCTTCACTCTATCAAGATCCCTGGGTGATCTGTCACTCCATAACTACTGAGATTATGGTTTCTACATGATATTTCCTTCCTCCTCCTCCTCCTCCTCCTCCTCCTCCTCCTCCTCCTCCTCCTCCTCCTCCTCCTCCTCCTCCTCCTCCTCTTCCTCCTCTTCCTTCTCCTCCTCCTCCTCCTCCTCTCCTCTTTCTCCTTCATTTCTTACTACATTTTTTTACATTTACTTTAATGTGCATGAGGGTTTTGCTGCATGTACGTATGCGCACCACATGCATGCCTGGTACCTGTGAAATAAGAAGAGAGCATCAGATCTGCCGCACTCTTTATGGGTTGCTTCCCCATGTGCTCCTGGGAACTGGACTCGGACCCTCAGTGCTCCTAACCACTGAGCCACCTTTCCATCCCCCCTCCCCCCCCCCCCCCCGAGATTTCTAATCTGAAAAATCTGGAAAGCACTGACAAATGAGCCCCTTCCTAGATGGGCCCTTTTACATGAGAAATCCCTACCACTGAACTGACAAACTTAGAACACATCGGAGAATTAGTTTGCATTTATTATGAATACAAAATATACATACAACACAATATACATTTATACATTTACAGTGCGTGTCCTTTTGGCTCTGTCTTTCATCGAACTCGGTTCATCGAGGCCCCATTGCCCGCTTCTTCCATCTCCCTCCACGCGCACTCACAACGTTGCCTTCACCTTGGGACATGGCGTGATCTGGTAAACAACCAAACCAAACCGGATCTGTGCGCCGGTGGCGAGCCTCGCCGGTCCTGCAGAACTGCTTCCAATCCCTACCGCTTTACCGTATGCCTTCTGTTGCTTCGTTCAGATATCAGCAGTGAGAATTCAGAGAAGGGCTGCAGGCATCAACCCTTGCCTTTTAAAAATGCCTTGAATAGCTTTATGCAAGTGAGAACACAGAGGGGGGCAATTAGACACCATTCACCCACACGGTTTAAGAGCTATGGGAAGACTCTGAATGTTTTGTACAGATTCAGTCTGTCCCCCCCCCCCCAATGATGCTCATGAAAGCCTGAATACCGGTGCTATGAAATAAATAAATAAATAAATAAGTAGAAATAAATAAAAATGGTGAACATCACTAGAGGACATTTTAACACCTATAACCCAGTGCTTTCTGGAAGCTTCTTTAAGCACATCTCCCTATTTGGCTGGCAGACAAAAGCCGGATTTTATTATTGTTGGTTGCTCTTCTGTTGGGAAATGCTTTGAAACCACCGGCGAACAGCTCCTGCCGCGTCTCTTTTCTCAGAATGCAGCTATGCGAGAGCTTGCGTAGGCGTCCTCCTTGAGGCTGCCGAATATTGCTTTGGTTCCATTCTGCCAGCTCAACACCAGATCCAGGGGGGTCTTCCCGGCCTACACAGAAGGAGGAGAAATCTGACGTCAGGTTGGGGGTTCCTGTCTCTGCACCTGTGCTGAGGAGGTATATTATCAGCGTATATGGGTTCACTATGGGTGATTTACATACTTTATTTAAACTATCCTGTCCCTGCTTTTCATGTTACTTTTATTGGCTTTTCCATCTAGCATCCACGGAATTATCAGTGGGATTGTCAAAAAAAATCCCCGGTCCCTACGTGCTAACGTAACACCTCAAGTCATTGTGAGGTTCAAAATGTCTGTAGGTGTTTCTAGGACCCTGCAGAAAGGGCTCTGAGGGTGTATTCTCTCTCCTAATATCAGGGATCTAGAAGTCAGTTCCTGAGTTCAGAATGGTAAGAATACTGCCACCAAGCCGTGGGTAACCAATCAGTTGCCACCCAGCTGCTGCCTGCTCTGTGGGTTTCAGAATTTTCACTGGGGCTTCTTATAAAATGTACTTTCTTGGACATTGATGTTAGTGAAGCAAATAAATAATTTTCAGGCAGAAATTTGGTCTCCCTTGTGCACATGTCTCGGGATATTTACACATATTAAATATTTAAGATATTTACACATATTAAATATTTAAGATATTTACACATATTAAATATTTAAGATATTTACACATATTAAATATTTAAGATATTTACACATATTAATATCTCGGGATATTTACACATATTAAAACCACTTCTCAATCCTTCTCCTTAGAGATGAGAAGTCCTAAGGACTTCTATCTGTATTCAGCCCCCGGAAGTGCTCCTGATCCCAGAGGTTGCGGACTGGCAGCTTTGATATGCTAATCAATGTAGACTAGAGTATGCTCAGGTTAGGAGAGAAAGAGGAGAGAGGGAGAGAAAAAGAGGGAGAAAGAGGGAGAGAGGGAGGGGGAGGGGAAGGGGGAGGGGGAGGGAGAGGGGGAGGGGGAGGGGGGAGGGGAGGGGGAGAGGGAGAGGGAGAGGGAGAGGGAGGGGGAGGGGAGGGGAGGGGGAGGGGGAGAGGGAGAGGGAGGGGGAGAGGGAGAGGGAGAGGGAGAGGGAGAGGGAGAGGGAGAGGGAGAGAGGGAGAAGAGAGAATATGAATCAGGAAAGACTTGTGATCCACAACGCCTCAAGGTACTGGCACAGGAGTCACCATCAAGAGCACCTACACAGGCCGTAGTCTCCCTCATTGACATCATTTATGTCACCTGCCTGGTCCTAGTGACTATATGCATGCCAATGATGTCTGCTTATGGTCTTTTATTGCTTGTAAAAAGAAAGAAAGGAAGGAAGGAAGGAAGGAAGGAAGGAAGGAAGGAAGGAAGGAAGGAAGGGGCCCTCATCTTCTGCAGCTATGGTAGATGATGTTTATCTAGGAATTGGAGCCAGGAGGGAAAGCTGCAAACATTCCCTGCATAAAGATGAGGTTTAATTAGCACGTTCGGACTTAAAATAATGTAGGAAATTCTTTGGCACACGCATATAAGTCAAAGTGGAAAATGAATGGTAGTTATTTAAAAAAAAAAAAATCAGAAAGAGCACGGTGACTCCCGGGAGCAATGGCAACATTTTACATTCGTGTGAGCAGAGGACTAGTTGGAATTCTCCAGGGTTGATATTGATTAATTTCAGTTCTGGGTAATTGGGAGCTATTTTGGGAAAGGTTGGTGTATATATTTCTACCTTCTCTGGGGTCTCTTCAGCTGGGAATGACGGAGACAGGTTGGGATTATCCAATGTGGGTTTTTTTTAAAGATGTATTTATGTATTTTATGTATATGAGTGCTATGCTTGCACACCAGACGAGGACATCAGATCCCATTATAGAGGTTTGTGAGACAGCATGTGGTTGCTAGGAATTGAACTCGGGTTCCCCTGAAGAGCAACCTGTGCTCTTGACTACTGAGCCATCTCTCCAGCCCCACAATGTGTATTTTAAAGGTGAACAATTTTGACCATCCTTCATTCAAGATCAACCGTTCAAAGAACTATTAGGCTTCAAGGTCAGATCAGAATCTCTAGTCTTCCCGATGTTCCACCCTGGGACCTGAATTCATGCCAAGTCTTATCCTCTCCTTATGCAAATAGAGACACTTGAAGCATCAGTGTATCTCAAAAGTTATTACATGGACATAATACTTTCAAATATTTGAGAAGTTCTGGAAACTAAGAAGCAGAACATCTGGTGCCCCTGATTTGACTACTTACACAGTTCTTGACATTGAGGTCGGCACCGAAGGTCATCAAGAGCCGAATCATCTTATAGCGGTTCAGCCGCACGGCGTCATGCAGTGGGGTGTCTCCTTCCTGGAAGAAGGATAAGCAGGTATGGTAAGTGGGAAGCCAGGAAGTGAGTCCCGCCAGGACACCCCAGCTTGTCTGGCTGATTTCACAGAAGCCGATGCTGACACAGCCTCGTCCGCTACGACTCACTCTGTCCTTGGCGTTGAGATCCGCCTCGCAGGCGATGAGGTGCTCCGCGCACTCATAGTGACCGGTCCTCACCGCCACATGCAGCGCTGTGCTGAGCAGCTAAAAAAAAAAAAAAAAAAAAAAAAAAAATCAGAAAATGGTGGAAGGGGTGAGAACAGACACTGTCTGAGGCCTCAAGGCATCTGCAAAGTGGGCGTGTGGCTGAGGTGTTCACAGAATAAGGACTGGCAGAGGACCTCTGGGGCGGGTGGGAAAGGCGGAACTCTCAAGGCAACAGGAGCCTACGGAAGGACAGGGAAATACCTTGTCTCGGGCACTGATTTTGGCTCCTTTTTTCAGCAACAGTTTCAGGACATCTGGGTTTCCTCCCCGACATGCCCAGTGGATGGCTGTGGACTCAAGCTATTCAGGGAAAGGAAAAACACAAGACAAGATAGTGTAATGGAGAATCTTGTCCAGGATAGGTGTTGGGTCTTTCGTTTTAAACCCCTGGGAAAATATGGGCAACTGATAATCAGTCTGGGTGTTCTGGGACTTAAGGGTCACATCTGAGATTCCCACTAAACATCTGAGCTAGTGTCTGAATGACTGTACTTGTGTATGTCCTTAGAAGGCTTTTAGTAGGTCTGATCATAGTCCAAAATACCTTCGTCTGGAGCTATCACTTGCTCCCAGGTGCCTGGTTTTCTTTGTCCTGCTGGCTCTGGGCTGTTGTTTACTTTAGCACAGACTTGGGACCTCAGCTGTCAATCACTGTGGTCATTGTACACTGCTCTTAGAAGAGATTGTCACCTCTTTGCCCTGTTTGGTACGTTTCTGAACTTTCCAGATTCCAACCTTGGGGATTTGGGTGTCTTTTCACTCAAACTTTCTTATTAGTTTCTTCATTTTCTTTCCGATATTTTGTCCTATGATTCAATTCAGGCTAAGTTCTTTATTTTTATTATTATTATTATTATTATTATTATTCCCTTTCCATTCTACCATAATGTCAAATTGAGCTGCGTATAAATAAGTGAAGCATTTTTCCAGTTCAATCTTCAGAGTATGAAATATATTGTATACTGGTCTTCACGGAAGTCGCAGTGGCTGGATCGTTACGGTCTGATAGCAGCCACTTTGCTTAGCCGTGATTCATTTCATATGCAGCCTAGCCTCAAATCTCATTGGTGGCAATTGGCATCCGTCATATAAAGTATGCAGCCAGGAAATTCTCACACGCCGCTGGCAGCCGAGGGGCCAGGAGGAGGCTGCACTTTCTGATGGACGGACTGGGGTGTTGAAAGGCCAGGAAAGCTACTGATTTGATAATGACCCAAATTCTCTGCTGAGGTTACTGGATTCTGTTCAACAGCTTTCACTTCCTCCTCCTCTCTGAAACACGCCCCTCCTTTTCAGAATGTATGGAAAATACTTTCCATATGACCTAGTCTCATCACCCACCTCCCCTAGGTATGGGGGAAATGAGCCTCTGACTCATTTTCTCAGATCAATTTTCAATCCAATTGGGCCAGTTTTTTTTTTTTCCACTGAACGCTTTCCTGTGCTTTTTCAGAAGGTCTGCTTATATTGGCTCATTTCCAAGCAAGAAATATATTTACCATATCTCGGAATTCAATCTGGGCTCCAGCCTCCGTTAACTTCTCCACAATCGCCAAGTGTCCTTCTGAGCATGCTCTATGGAGAGCGGTGCGTTTATACTGTCGGAGATTAAAGCAAGAGATAGTGGTTCGTCTAAAAATGTGCATAATCCTTTAAGAGCTATGAAGCTGGGTCTGTGATGACCTAACAGATAAAGGCCAGCAGTTCTTTATGCATCCGAACGCCGGAGCTCACTGGAATTACAGGATTAGAATAATTATCAGGCAACTAGAACCTGAGCTTCCTTCCTGTCCTAGACCTTTCTAAGTGCTAAAGGCCAAGACGGAGGAGAGGAGGATAGATATGGACTTCAAATCTCAAACACCATCACAATGCCGAAACATCCCTTTCTGTATTTACATCACGTGGTTCTCTTCCATCTAGAATTGTTGCTAGATTGAATATCAAAAACCATTGCATTCATTTTCTTTTTTTAAGAAAGGAAACTCAGTGTTAGGTTGAGCTGCTGTCTCAGTTCCCCAGAGAAGCAATATAAATTGGTGATTTCTGACAAGTTGCTTTGTATGGATGAACCATTAGGCCAATAGAATGAGACTGTGCTCACAGATAGACTGGGATGAAGACAGCCCATAGGAGCTGCTCCAAACCAGGAAGCCAAATGACAGAACTCAACGGGGAATTCCACCTTCGCCTCCTTGTGTCGGTCGGATCAAAGACACTACTAATAATATCTTTCACCAGAAGTCATTTTTTGGCCTTGCCTTTAAGAACGTCTAGACCAAGGATCTAAGAAGTTAAAGATGAACTGTCTTCATATAAATCAAACAGAATTCTATGAGAACAGGAAAAGCCCCATGCAATCCATCATGCTGATCTAGTATTGGGGGTCGTGGGGCAGAGGGGAACAATACACTCTCTTTTGTATGCTACTGGCATGTGTAGCAACAGCTGGAGAAACTCTTAGGTGGAAGACATTGCAGCTGCATTTGCCAGCCTCCGGGAAGGCACGAGGCTTACCTCATCGCAGACGTCGGGGCTGTTCTTGTCTGACAGGAATTTCTCTACAACTGGCAGTTTGTTCTCCAGTGCAGCTTTCAGAAACCTCGGCACATCCACAGGCTCAGTCTAATGTGGGGGAAGAGGAGGGACAGGAAGAGACAGACAGAGGAGGAGAAGGAAGAGGAAGAGACAGACAGAGGAGAAGGGAGAAGAGAGACAGAGGAGGAGAAGGAAGAGGAAGAGACAGAGGAGAAGAGAGAGGAAGAGACAGAGGAGAAGGGAGAGGAAGAGACAGAGGAGGAGAAAGAAGAGGAAGAGACAGACAGAGGAGAAGAGAGAGGAAGAGACAGACAGAGGAGGAGAAGGGAGAGGAAGAGACAGACAGAGGATGGTCATAAAGAGTAGAGGGAAAGTGGAAAAGAACAAAGAAAAGAAAGATTGAGGAGAAAGGAGAGAAAAGGGAAAGAAATATAAAGTGGCCATGAGCTTTGCCATTGTCTTTCCTCCGCAAGACTCACCCCTGCAGCCTATGTGGGGACTCACCCCTGCAGCCTATGTGGGGACTCACTCCTGCAGTCTATGTGGGGACTCACCCCTGTAGCCTATTGTTGGGACTCACTCCTGCAGTCTATGTGGGGACTCACCCCTGCAGCCTATGTGGGGACTCACCCCTGTAGCCTATTGTGGGGACTCACCCCTGCAGCCTATGTGGGGACTCACCCCATGCAGCCTATATGGATGTACAATAACCAAACAGTCCTTACGATAATTTCAGGTTCTGGTTCCTTCACAACTGGAACTTTAGTTTTCTTGTATTTTTTTCTTTTCTTCAGTTGAACAATTATTTCAAGGTCTTCTAAGTTTTCAAGCTTTGATCTTTGTTCTAGTTTTTTCTTTTTGAGCTAAGGAAAGAAAAAGAAATCAAATATATACATACATATATGTGTGTGTGTGTATGTGTGTGTGTATATACATATATATACGTGTGTGTGTATGTGTGTGTGTATATACATATATATACGTGTGTGTGTGTGTGTGTGTGTGTGTGTATATATATATATATATATATATATATATATATATTTCTAACTATGGTGGTACCTAAAGAAAATCTGCACAGTCTGAGCAAAGTGTGTAAGTGGTTTGAGAAAAGGAAAATTTAAAACACTTTCAACTAAGTGTCTAACTTCAGTGATTTTTTTTATTAAAGTATTTGGGGTCTAATTTTAATCTGAGTCATATTTACTTTCTTTGCTTGTAGAATTAGCCCTTGACTAATTGGTTAGAGGCACGACATAGTCCTCAGTAATCATTTTGTAATTAGTACCATAAACCCCAGATTTCTATAGAATTTGTTTCCTCATTCTCAAAAAACTAACATATGTCTTACCCAGGGATAGAAAATACAGATAACGTTCTCAAATACCAATGCCATTCTCTCTCAAGAGCCTCTGAGACAGAGATTGCTGCTGCATTTCCAATTTGTCTTAGTAATCTATAAAAATTCAATAAATAAATTTCAATAAGCATAGCAAGCTTATTCTATGATCTGTGGGCAGTATGTGATATTGGAGCTTTTCTGGTTATTATCTTCCTGTCCTTTGATCAAAACGTTGGTCATAGTCGTTGATTCAACCGTCCAGTTAGGAGGAACCCAAAAATGATTCCCCCAGTCATTTCCATGTGCACTGCTTCTTCGCATCACATGGTTCCAATCTGGTGAAGATACATCTTTAGTTTTTATTTATTTTCCTTCTTTTGTCCCCTTCTCCCCAGGGACCGCCATACCCCACTCCCATTGGTAGATTCCGCGGGAGGTCCTCACCTCCGCCTCTCGCAGTTTCTCACTTTTCTGCTGCTCCTCCCCCAGGTTCACGCTGTTGGCCGGAAGTGTCTTCAAGTCCTCTTGTTTCTCCAAAGCCACGGCAGCTTCATATTCCCCATCCCTGAACTCCCCAGGAAGGAATTCCCCTGCGGACCCACTGCTGTTCTTTTTGCCTGTTACCTGTACGTGAAGAAGATGTTGGAGTCAGAAGCAGAGCTACCCATCCCGGGGTAGCTGTCCACAAAAAGATGCCACAGGAGGTCCCTCCGTCCCACTGACAGCCACCTCCAGGCAGTGCACTGTCGGGGAGCATAGCTCCAGGTATCCCAGGATGCCTTTCAGGTGCCTGTCTTCCTCTCCCACTTAAGATGAGCATCAGGTTGGCACACGAAATTTTACTTTTAACCCACATGACCATCTTCTCTTAGGAAGTCACACCAACCCCACATAATTCCTGAGAAAGGAAGGCCATCTGAATTTTCAAATAAAAGCCAAGATGAACGAAGATTTGTCAGATTGAGAGAGAGAGAGAGAGAGAGAGAGAGAGAGAGAGAGGTCTTACATACCAGCTCCTCCACTCTCAGTACCATCATGCTGGCAGCGGTGAGTCTATGTTTTTCTCCCTTGTGGGTGGCTGAACCCCTGGAGCTGGCCCTGTGTGAGCCCCTCCACACCGGCCGGCCCCGTTATATAGTTTAGGGCCGGGTGAGATAATCTTCCAGCCTGGGAAGCCAAGTCACACCCCTGCCCCCAGCGGTGGCCAATTCAGAGGCAGGTGAATTTTCATTCCAGACTTGGTGTCTGGGAAGCCCAAGAGGGAGATGACAAGCTGGCCGCAGCGTATGCGAATCAGGAAGAAATGTGAGAGGGCCATTCCTTTGGCAGTGACCACACCGCTCAGCAATGCGAGCCATCCCACGTATCGGGAAGCCGGGGACAGCTGCCTGTTAATATTGCACCACGTCGCTGCTCTTTTTTCCCTTCTTTGTCAGCTTTCATATGACTAACCTATCAAGAACATGCAAACACCGGGCATCACACTCACCGTAATATCTTTCTGATAACTGGACTTATCAGCACTCCCGCTGGCTGGGAAGTGTCGCTTTGGGACATCCTATTCCGGGGTGGGGGGTAGGGCGTGGGGAGGGGGATAATCAGCCCGAGGGCAAGGAGATGGGTCTTGGTGCCACTTGTCTATATCTGTGTGGCGTTCTCTGGAGTGATGTCTGCGGCTAAAACGGCCCCATGACATATGATCTTACCGGCATTATGAGAAATTGAAAGCATTCAGTAATGCACTTTTTACTTCATGGTGTCACTGGCCATAATTAGTGCGCGGCACGCTCACCGTGTTCTGAAACAGAAGGCTAATCAGAGTATTCCCCTCAAAATGGGTCAGAGTGGTCCAGAGACAGATGCGAGTCCAGTTAGGAGCAGAAGCTCAACTTTGAGGCTGTCAGTAGTTTCCCAGTGCTGTGGAGAAAGCTTGAGAGAGTCTGAGAGAAATGTGCATTTGGGGCTGGAGACTCATGGGCTAATGATAGAGCCTCTGCCTAGATACACGGGGCTCACGTGTTCTATTCCTATTCCTAACTCGGAAACAAAAAGGCCCCAAGCTTTGCTGTTGAGAGAGGCTAGAATACTTGTTTCTGGCTTATCATCGCTAAGATGTTAAAATATGAAAAATATAAAAATTTAGATCTTTTTATAGTTTGAGGAAAAGATTCTATCGTAAGAGCCACATAGAATACTTTTTATTTATTTATTTATTTATTTATTTATTTATTTTATGAAACAGGAGAGAAGGGGGTGTCGGGAGAAGAGCAAAGCGCTAATTAGGGCGTTACGTTTGTCATGTTGGCCGCCGTAGGTCTGTCCTCCTCACTCAGCTTTCAGTGTACACGGTTGCTATTCTTACCCCACCCCCACTTGATCTGTTCATCCAGTAAATCGTGTTTCTAGAACCTTCAGAACGAGGCATTGCCCTGAAAACCGACACACTAATTATCTTGTCCTTCGTGGGTTCTCCTCTCCTAGTGTTCTGTCCTGTCTGTCCTGAGATGCGATTGAAGAACGGTGGTCTTCTGGTTTTCACGGTTAACACTATCCTCTTTGGTCCTTTGAAGTGACAAGCAGCTTTTCTCATTCCTGTGGCCTTTTGTTCCAGCCTGACTCAGAACTGAGCGGGACTGGGAATTGAGACCTTTCCTTTGGGAAGGACTCTGGGCTGCTGAGCAGTCTTGTATCCCTGAGGATTTTGTGCCTCTCTAACTCAAGCAAGGCCAAGGCTCTCCATCCACAGAGATGCCACCCAGGCACAGAAACACTGGGCAGCCTGCTGCGGAGGTGGAGGTAGGTGGTGAGCTTGCGTCTCTGCTCCACCCTTGAGATGCAGAAAATCACGAGGCCAGATAAAATTTCCTGGTGCAGTTCCTACTCAGATTTACTAAGAGCCCCAACAAAACCGCTTAAAGGCTTTCTGTGAACACATGGCTTCGAAGAATGCAGAATAGATAGAAAGACTTTCCCAAACCTCTCCTCTCAGCATGCAGGTGATTGTCCCTAGAACAGTATGGCGGCCTTGTGCTGTGGTGACCCTCAGCCACAAAATTATTTCATCGCGTCTTCATACCTGTAATTCTGCTACCATTATGAATAGTAATGTAAATATCTGATATATACAATAGATGATATGTGACCCCTGTGAAAGGGTCGTTTGACTCCCCAAAAGGGGTTGAGACCCCCAGGTTGAGAACTGATGACCTAGAATCAGGCTGATTCCTGACTCCAGGAATCTCGATGAGCACGCTGCAGAGGGCAGGGCTTGCAGAAGTGTTGGGACGGGCTGAATTTCACAAAGGGAATGGGCTAGGAAGCGATCGTGGGTAGCAGAGCCACAGCCAGGCAGGCTTTCCCCCCGGGTTAGGTTTGACTTTGTTAAACACGAGAGGATCCTCTTTTGATCATCTATTTTGGTTTGGTTTGGGGGTTTTCACAGTGCTGGGCATGAGCACAATCCTTCATGCATGTCTATGCAAGTGCTGTCCCACTGATTAGACATATATACATATGTACATACACATACCTATACCTATATACCTATATACATATACATATACATATACATACACACACACACACACACACACACACACACACACACACACATATATATATATATATATATATATATATATATATGCATTTAGGTCCCCACAACAAATAGGGTGAATTGTATTTTAAACGATTCGTCTTCATCAAAATCGAGGGCAAAACTTCTCAATTGAAAGAGAACTCCCATCACTTAAGGAGCTTCCTTCCCATAAAGGTTCACACAGTAGATAAACTCAGAGGTTTGTGTGTTTGGCTTTATCACAGCCTCTGGGCACAACCTTTCTTTGCCAAGGTGGATTAAAGCAGCCGCTCTCTTAGCCTCATCTCCGGCCATTTATTAACATAATATGAAGTATCTTTGATGAGAACCATCAAGGAAAGGCACCAGAGCTTGGCTGATGGGACGGTACACTCACTGCCGTCTTCTTGGGATTTATGCACTGATAGACGAAATGAAAGATAACCAGAATTATAATCCTCTACCCAGCAAGAGTATGTGAGAGAGAGAGAGAAGCATTCCTTACTGACACCAAGCTCCTGCAAAGGGTCCTGAGACACCACCCGGGTTCTGGTGTTAATAGT